>JAWLRI010000764.1:2539882-2627257 GCA_034781795.1 Crypturellus tataupa
TCAAGCATGATTTCCCTTTTGTGAATCCATGCTGACTAGTCCTGAGCACCTTCTTGTCCTCTGTGTGCCTGGAGACAGTGGCTAGCACGAGCTGTTCCATCACTTTTCCAGGGATGGAGGTGAGGCTCACTGTCCTGTAGTTGCCCGGATCCTCCTTCTTGCCTTTTTTGAAGACTGGCGTGATAGTCTGTTTCAAATTTGAATCTCAGGACGAGTTCAAACTCTTGCTTGATAGCTCTTACGCCTGCAACGTGTTCTAAAATAATGAAATGTTGACCTTTGATTATAGCCTTCGCAAATGCTTAATGGATATATTTTATTAACAACTGGCAGATTTATTTTTCTCATACTTTTTCTAAGCAAAATACTGAAGACTGCTTAAAACTGAGGAATACCATTAAGGCAGGTTATTTCTCTTTGAATTTGGAACACAAAGCTATTTGATAAGTTATTTTTGTTCATCATGCTAGGTGTAGCTGTGCTGAATGACAGATTCACTGATTTATCCTGACATTCGAGTAATAACTGTGTGAGGTGGGTGATGCGGCTGTGAGAGCTGTTGATGAGACCTCATATGAAAATAAAAGAAAAAAGCACATACACCTTGGAGTCTACAGTACTGTTGTCTTGTGGAACTTGTCAAGAACAGGAAAGTTGATCTTGCCATGGGGATTGTCGTCAGTGAAGGTGAAGATGTGATGCAGACATGTAAAGTAAAAATACAGCACGTACGCCAGGGCTGAGTTATAAAACCTGCCTCCTTCCTCTCTGCCTCCCCGGTAAAAATGCTGCATCTGGGAACTGTTTGACTGTAGGGCAGGTACAGGTGGTTGTTTTGTCTGAGTGCTTTGAGTTATGCATTAAACGTATAAGTTCTTCACATGTCACTCGTGACAATTTTTGCTTCCTGCCTATTTCTAGCATGTTGGCTTTTTCTTCCTTATATAAAAGGAAAGGCGAACCCTGACTTGTCAGAGAAGGAGATTCATATATTGGTAAAGATGCGGTATCCTCACATAAAAATACTGGCTCATCTCATCACAAAGGTAGACATGGAGATTAAGCAAGGAAGGTGTCTCCTAGTAGGGTGGCAGATATAACACCGATAGGTAATATAGGGGCAGTATGAGAAAATATTCTTGCTTATTGTTTTTAATATTTCTGTCAATATACTCATGGATTCTAGCAAGTCAAATAAATGACTTCCCGAGTCAAAAAAATGTTCCTGAATCTTTGTGATCAGTATATGTAAAAACTGATGTATACTGATGTTTTTAGGGGGAGTAACAGTACAAGACTTACCTTCAACATCCCATTTAGTAAATAAATAATTAATGATGTTGTGTATTATCTGAGGCTTAGGAGATCAAAAATTAAGACAGGATGAAATTCATTGAAACTCAATGTGTGCTGTGTGTACATCCTTCTGACATAGTAGTCATCCTAAACTCTTGTTGCAGAAAGTGACAGCAGATACGCTTTTGAGAAATGATTTATTTAATCTATTTAGTGATCTGCTTTAGGGTGTGATTCCTTTCATTGTAGGCTCCTTTGGAATTGCCAGAATCTCCATTTATCAAGAAGGGAGAGGGGAACAGCTAGCCGCCTGTGGCAAGATGAATCCTGCTCAAAATTATTTCAGATTTCATGTCATTTAGTCTAGTAATACAGGGAAGCTTTTTGTAAAGATAGCATCATAACTTTTGTTAAAAATAGACACTGAATCTTTATCTTCTGCAGTAGGAAACTTACAGAAATTAAGGTAAGATGAACTAGGCTGGTCTTATACATTGTGTATAATCTAATTGAAACTTTATGGACAGTATGAATTGCGTAAGGAAGTAGTAGCTCTGAAAAGTGCTATTTTTCTTTTATTATGTTATTTCTGTTTATTACTGTTCACAGTAACATATGAGATAGGATATGTGAGTTTTTTATAGTATGAAAGGTCTGTTCGGAATCTAATTGTTATGCAAACATCTGCATTGCATAAAATGAGTTTTAGGAGTGTAGCTGAATACTGGTAGAGTTAAGGAATACTTTATTCTGGAAACCGTAATTACGTACAGGGATTAAATGCTGCTTATGGTTAGTAAAGATCACCTGCTAGAACGCCCAAACACAGTAATGCTGAAAAATGAACTCATAAAAAATGATGTGAATTAAAGGAAGTACAGGTAGATATTTCTGTGATACAGCATTATAACTGGCTCTTAACATATCTTTCCTCAGGCTGCAGCTAGGTTTTCTGCCAAAGCGTGACCTGTTGAAGTCCTGGTTCTTGATTCTGTCATGTGGCAATACAAGTCTTTTACAGTTGCTCGAGAGCTCATATTGCAAACTGAATCATTTTGGTGATCGAAAGTAGCCCCGTTAATTACCAGGTGATAAGTGGTAGTTGTGTTAAATCCAGAGGTTTTTGGTGTTTCAGTTTATATTTAACTCCCAAAGCCGCCTTGATATTTTAACTAATGAAACAACAGACTGTTGGAAGTGTCACAGTGAGGCAGAAGGTGACCAACTGGTTCCTGCTCTCAAACTAGAGCCTTGAGAAAAAGAAATTACTTGCCATCTCGGACAGGGTAATGCTAGTGCCAAAAACAAATTCTAGATTTTGAATCTCTGTTAGTGCTCTGAAAAGTATTAGTGTAGTAACTGTGGTTTTTTTTTTTTTTTTTTAAACAAGCATAATTAGATTGTAATCAGGGTTTGTTTGTGTTTGCACTATGACAGTTTTGCATCCATTTCCTGCTAATGAAAAATTCTTATTTGTGATAAGTTCACTTAAGGCTATATATCTATCCAAGATCCTTGTGTTTAGCTTTGAGGATTGATTTTAAAACCATAGAATCAAAAGTTAGTTGGTGTATTATTGAGAAAGTGGAGCAAAACTGGTAATGAATCTTCATTCATTTTATTGCAGGTGATATGGCTGCAGCATTAATATTTCTGTGATTTTTTTATGTTATTGATTGCTATTTGACTTATTTCTCAGGGGCTTAAGCATAACTGATTTTTGCTGGAATTTTGTTGACAAGTTGATGTTTGTGTATGCTGTCATCTAGAAATAAATCTCATATTGAGTTTATAAAGAGAGTTGAAAATGTGCCAAGTGAACAAATGATTATGCATAAATCCTTTCCTTGTGGTTGAGTGTTGTAGATCCTTAAATTCACACAAATTACGTTCTGTTACTCCTCTTAGGTTTTCCTGTCTCTTCCTTTTCTGCCAGGGATGGAATCTTTTCCTAGAATTTGGAGAAAAGCTAAGTCAAAATGGACTGAGGTTTTTCACTTCAGTTATTCTTGCCGCTTCCAATACCACCAGCTAGGTTGGTGTGCCACACACTAAGAAAGCTCTTTTGTGTGTGTGAGGTTTTTGAATCTGAAACCAAACAAAAACATGTCTGTTAAAGCTGTGATTCTTGAGGGAGTGAAGGAGTTCCGTGGCCTGGGCCAGGCTTGTGGGATGGGATGAATTCTTGGGCACAGGGGTTTAGGTCTTGACTGTGATTTAGTACTCAACAAAGAAACGGTCTGTGAGAAGTTGAATGCTAGAGTTTGCTGTTGGCAGATTGTATTGCAGAATGACTATTTGCTGTGTTTTGATACTTTTTATTGCTATAAAAATCGATTTAGCATGGAGCATTGAATATAGGATTCACTATGTATAAAAACACTTCTGTGGGTATAGACTATGTCATAGTGGCAGTTAAAATGATCATCTCTGTGGTGTTTCTTGTTTTGTTTAATAGAAGCAGTGAAGAATCTGATTCAGGTGCTGTGGAGGTGGCAGTTCTTTAAAGCACCTTCTTGGAAAATACTTATAATGAATTTAGTATTCAGACTCTGTAGTCTCCCATGTGGATGAGGCACATCTGGTGAATAATTTACTGCTTCATACAGATTAGGGGTAGGCAGTTTACATATGTTCATGGATTACTTTTTCTTTAGCCTGTGTTGAAGAGATTAGGTCAGTATGATGGGATACTGTAAGGCAGAATAAGTAGTTATGAAAACATTGTTTAGTTTACAGTAGTAGTCAAAAAGAAAATTGATACAGAGAAATAGAGAACAAACATTATTATGTTTGAATATTTAGATTTTAAGAATATATTGTAAAATATCAGTGTATTGTTTATGTGTATCTTGCATGAAGTGCATGCTACTGTTTTTCTCTTACTCAATTTCAAGGAAGAGGTAGTAGAAATGGAAATATGTAGAGAAAAGTGAGAAGAATGGTAAAAGATATGGAATCACCTTTGTACAGGGTGTGACAGATTAGGGCTTGAACTGAGTTATCACTCACTGAAGAGAGTGAGAAAGGAAAATGTTGAATCATGAGTCACTTGAGGCAAGGTAAATAATAAAAGTAAATAAAGGTCTGATAATTCTTGTTTTGGAAGAGGCAGTAAATGGGAAGATGCTGATGAACCTGTAGATGTAGATGAACCTCAAGAGGTTCAAAGCAAGAGGAAGTGGTTCTCATACACATAGTCAAGTTATGCAACTGCTTGTTGCAGGATGTTCTTTTTACTAAAAATTGGGTTAGTAAAGCAGCATGGTGTTGGTGGGGGGAAGCAACCATCAGGGAGGGGAAGAACATCCATCAGGGGCTGCTAAATGAGGTCACTGTCCTGTGATTTAAAGAAGCATCAGCCTGTTGAAGCTTGATAAAAGATATGGAGAGATTCATTATGTATTGATACATTTGTCATTATCTATACTCTCCCCTGAGTGTCCTCTAATAGTTGCTTGCCATGTATCATACAGTTCTAGAGGGGCCCTTGACCTAGTGTGTGCGCTCTGGTCTAATGTGGTACTTTCTGGAATAATATTGGATTGGTTAAGCAGGGAGGTGGGGGAAGCTTCTGTAAGATGAGCAGTGTGGGTTTTGTCAGGAAGCATATGCGCCAACCACACTCCTTTAGAACTGCACAACTTCTGTGTGCGAAGGAAGCTGTGATCTGCAATTTTAATCCCATGCATGAAAGCCAGTTGCTAAAATATGGAATGCTTGCTGCTGAATGAGTGCAGAATTGGCCTTCCAGAACGAGCAGTCTCTTTGCCTGTTAAATTGTCCAACCAGCAGAAGTGCTTTTGTGTATGTTACCTTCTGCTTTATTGGAGTAGCATCTGCCTAGAGCTTCCTTTAGACCTAAGTATGATGAGTTGTTTGGAGTGTTGGATGTGCAAAATGCTTGTTGCTTCTCAGTTTCCTTTCAGGTTCTCTCTGAAATATATTTTCCTCCTCCTCTAAATTGTGGTTGCTTCTTTTCTATCTTCCTTCTTGTCCAGTAAACCCTCTTAACCAAATGGGCACAAGAAAGACTGAGAGGAAATCTATAGTAATTGGTTGTTTTTGCAAGTGTAATAGGTATTTTGGAGGGGCATTCGGAGTCATGGTTACCAAATGCAGCAGTGATTTTAGTTGTGACTTGCACTTCTCTGCAGCATGCACTGCAGTATGTGGTGTCTATCTGTGCAGTGCTCTGCCTTCTGACATCTATGAGAATAAAATTGTTTGGGCATGAGAGTATATGATATATTTAGTGTGTCTTAGAGGAAATGTGTGATGATTTGAGAAAGAGGTCTTTGCTGTGCTGTATCTGCTGGAAGCTTCTGGATTTGAAAGGCTATGTCCTAGGTTTGTTAGAAAACTCATTTTTTGACTGTTGGTTTTAAGCTTTAATCATTTTCATTCTAATTTTATGGCATGCATTTTACTAATGTAACTTGCGTAGCCAAATCCAAAGTAACTCTTCAAGAAAGATTTTTCTCAGTGACAAATTTTGATACTATTTGATCTACTGATGAAATGGACTGATTTTTTGAAAGATCCTCTGAAGTGTAGTTGCCAATTGAAACCATGCAAAACAAAACAAACAAAACCCTAACAAATCCCTACAAATACATCTCTCCCCTCCCCAAACAATTCAGTTGGTTTTTCTTGCTTTTAAAACTTTTTGTTTTCTCCTAAAGAAATAAATTTATGTGATTGCCCCTATGCCCCTTGGTCAACTTGTGAGGTTTTGGAAGTTATCTCATTCAGATTTTATAGGGTGGAGGTCTCAGACTGAACTCCTATAGACTTTTTGGAAAAAAACTGGATAGAGAAGAGTTTATCATGGCTCCAGCTGAGAGGAGCAGTAAGGTGAGCTTGTTAAACAGCCAAGAATCCTCACAGGACCCCAACCTTGTAATTGAATCTGTGTGAAACCTGGTTCGTTAGGTTAGCTGCTTGTGAAATAACTTGTTCAGCAGGGAATGTTTTCGATCTAATGCTTACATTTCAGTTTGAGAAGATGCAAGGGGATTCTCTGCCAGGTTCCTTTTCAGAGCTTTTCCTTTTGATGTGCATTTCTGAAACTGAGAAAATACTTGCTAAACTGTTTTTTTTCTGCTTTTTATTTAGTTAGCAATAAGCCATGTAACTTTCATACCTCTATCTGCTTTGTACTCAAGGTAGGAGGAATGGTTAGCTTGATAACTCCAGGTTGTTATTAAACTTAGAGTCAAGTTAAAGATGCATAAAAACTTTGGGGAGAGTTGTCTGTGTGAAGTAAAATGACAATGAGGTATCAGACCTTCACAAACAGGTTTGAATATGAGCATTTTCTTCATCAGTCCTTGCTTTTTAAGTGCTAAATTAATTGACAAGCAGGAGTTCAGCACAAATAAGCTCAACTCCTGAGTTCTCTCCCTTGCTAACCACATTTCTTCCCCTTCCCCTGACTCTTGTCCAGGACTGCCGAACACAGCCTACATGCAAATTTCTTCTCACCATCCTTTATAACTCCAGTCAAAATATGTAAACAATATTTTTATTTAGCACTGAGGGCACATCCAACCCAAATGTTTCCTTAGAGGCTATAGAGCTTTTTGTGTTGTAATTACAGTATTGATTAACTATGCTTTGGTTTACCAGAATAACAAACTGAAATTTTAGGTCAATCTGACCTGTGCTAGACAGGAAGCTGTTAAAAGCGTGAAGATAAAAGTCCAGAGTCATACACTTACAACTTTGTGTTGCAAGACAACTGCTTCATGCTGCAATATAAAATTGGATGCCAAAAATCTAAGTTAAACAGAGCATGTATCTCCTGTTAATGTAATGTGTTGCCAGCTGATTTCTAAAGTAGCTCGAAATCCTGTGGATTTCATCTTTATCAACAGCTTTTCATAGCGCTGAATTCTCAAATGTTGCTCGTGTGTTTTCTAACTGAAGAACTTGAAGGCTACCTAATTTCAGGGAAACTTTTGTTGCTGCGCTGTTGAAATTACCTTTCTGCAAGTGCACTGATAACATGGTTTAAGGTATCTGCTGGTCCCCACACCATTGCTTATCAAACCCTTTTCAAAACGTTCTTGAGTATCAGTAGTAGTCTATGGTAATGTGTTAATGTAACATTAGAAGAATTACAGGTTAATGATTTTGCTTATTTTACATAATTATATAATCTTGTCTCTTTACTTTTTTTAGGCATGCTTGGCCATGACAATGGATTTATTTGCATCAGATACTCTTATATGAAAAGATCACGATTCCAAAGAGTCTAAAAGTTATTTCATCTCCTGAAGCAGTATGGCAGGCTTCAAACGAGGATATGATGGAAAAATTGCAGGATTGTATGACTTGGATAAAACTTTGGGCAGAGGTCATTTTGCTGTGGTCAAACTTGCTCGACATGTCTTTACAGGTGAAAAAGTAGCAGTCAAAGTAATTGACAAGACCAAACTGGACACTCTAGCCACTGGACATCTTTTCCAAGAAGTTAGATGCATGAAACTTGTACAACATCCCAATATTGTACGGCTTTATGAGGTGATTGACACCCAGACTAAGCTCTATCTTATCTTAGAGCTAGGTGATGGAGGAGATATGTTTGATTACATTATGAAACATGAAGAAGGTCTGAATGAGGATCTTGCAAAAAAATACTTTGCTCAAATAGTTCATGCTATATCCTACTGCCATAAACTCCATGTAGTTCATAGAGACTTAAAACCAGAGAATGTGGTCTTCTTTGAAAAACAAGGACTTGTGAAATTGACTGATTTTGGCTTCAGCAACAAATTTCAGCCTGGAAAGAAACTCACCACAAGTTGTGGATCTCTTGCATATTCTGCTCCGGAAATTTTACTTGGGGATGAATACGATGCACCAGCAGTGGGTAAGTCCTTTTGTATTCAGCCAGTAGTCTGAGTGCAATGATGTTGGACCCCTCAGTTTTCCCTTTCAATATATAGAAGCCAGCTAATCAGCATGACATAAATGCTATAAGCTGAAAGTCACTGAATGGCTTTATTTGAATGAGGAAATATTTACAACTGTCAAAAATGCTTAAAATTTTTATGTTACAGAATGAAGTGATCACATTCATCATAAATAACTACGGTAATTTTATTAAAACTAAGGTGAATGCAACTGCATATATCCATACCTGTGTTACTAGAAAACCCATCTCCTTTGTTTGTCTTGTTTTAAAATAAAGTGATTCTTTTGTGTTCAAGTTAGCAAATAAGATGGTTACATTTCAAATCTGGGCTGCTTATGTATTTTTCAGTAAGATGGTAGATAACTAATTTTTAATGGATGTTCATTTAGTTTTTTAGTGATCAAAGTCTACTCCTTTGATCACTAAGGAGGCCTTAACTCCCTCTTTTCCCTCTGTCCTGCTTGTTTGGGAATCTGAAAGTTGGGGTGAGATTTCCAGTTGCCCTCATATTTAAAAGGTGAGGGGAAACAATATACAAGTTAGCTTTCATATTTCCAGCTGGAAAGGTGGAGTGTGATAGGCTGATAATTTTTTACTTTTCTGTTAGGTTTACTGCATATTAGAAGTAACTTAGAATATGAGATTTGTTTTAATAACTGTAAAAGCTGTTGGTAGAGTTACTGAATACTGTCCTGCAGTCATACAGGTTGCCCATATATGCTGGTTGAGGTAGAATTCACTTTTCAAATGCTATATTGTAAACAGCTTTAGATACGTAGAATTCTAACTAATGCTTTATAACTAGCTAATTGTAGTCAAAAACCCCCTGCGCTTCTGTACCTGATATCTGATAGTTTATTCTTTCCCAACACTTGGTAGGACTCTCTAATGCAGCTACACGTGTATTTAGTGCCGTTACAGTAGTGGTTGTAGTGGTGAGAGAGAAAACTTGTAGCTTGTCTATCTCTGCCTAACTCTCTCTGTTTGGGGAGAGGAAGACTAAAGAAAGCTGCTTATTTACCAGAGGTGCAGGTGCTGCAGCTTACCCCATGTGCTGGTGAGATACTTATGCATATTATAGAGCCAGGTCTTGCTTTATTTTTAATACAAGGATTTTTAGTGATTTAGTTCTAGATTTGTTGTTTCTGGTTTTATGAGGGACAAACTAGAGAACCTAGATTCTGAGCATTTCTGTGTAAGTACCTCTTTATGAGTATAAAGTCCGGATCTCCTGATTTTAGTGCTGTTTTACTCATAATTTTTGACACTGTATTTCATATTTATTTATGATTGATCCTAGTTCTATTGCGGTTTTACATTACTTTGAAAGAGAAGCTATCACTAATGTGGAATAAATGCAGTGGTGCTTAAGGGTAGTGATATTTGCTTTATCTGTCAGTAAAAGGAGACTTGAGATTTATTTGACTGCATCTTACAAGAAACTATTGTTATTGAAACTATTTCCATAATATGGAAATATTGGGGCTTGTCTGAAGAAGATACAGTTTTGCTATATTATTTTGAAAGAGACTTGACTTTACTTACCTTGCAGAGCTGCATTAAAGCATACTTTGAATCTGACTTCAGTGTAAAAGCTTTCACCATGTGGCCCAAATTGAATTCTGTAGTTAAAAAGCAGACTTTGCACCTCTTTATCTTGCCACTATTCTTTATTTAAAATGTTTCTTATAGGAAAAAACTGTGAAGTTTTAAATGATGGTATTAAAAGAAAATGGTTGAATGAATTAACAGAAGGTGTGTCTAGCTATTCTAGCCATGTGGCTGATGCAGAGTGGGTTGATGAAGATAGTAGAAAAACTTACAGAAAAAAGAATTTCTTACAACTTGTGGTCAAAGATGGTAGCTAAGTTCTTTTTCCAATATATTTAAATAAGAAAAAACCTAACTACTCATGATTGCATATTTCCCAGTGCACATTCCTTGGTTGCTGGATACTAGGACTTTACCTTAGCCTGGTGGGCAGATTGCAGTGCTTGTGTTCCAACATTGTTTGTTGACCCAGTTTTCATCTCTTTGTTTTATTTTAACTCCAACTACTGTACTGACAGTACTTTACCTGCTAAAGAATTGTGTGTGGCAAAGTTTACTATGTGTTGCCTGAAAGATAATATGTCTTTGAACCATCCAGATTTTCTTCTCTAGCTAGAAGTAAAAGGTAAGAGAGATCATGGAAAGACTCTACTTTTTAATGCAAAGATTGCGAAAGAAGAAAAATCCTTTTCAGGGTTTTTCTCTAAATGCTTTCAACAAGCAAAAAGTAAACTTAAAAATAAATAAAATTAAAAACATTTCTTAACCTTTGAAGATAAACTTTCATGCTTAGATAAGGTCATATGTGGACTACAAGTTAGTATAAATTCAGAACTAGACATAATCTTGGAATCTTAAAAGAACAAGTTACCGTGGAGATAAAGTATGAGGTTGATAGTGCATGATGTCTCTGTATAGCCTGAAATAGTAGCAAAGTGTTGTGGACTCAGTTATTGTATAAATATGGCTATTAGCATTCCAAGGCTAATAATTGACATTGACAAAAATATTTTATCAGTTGGGGTGAAATTATGTTCTATCTGAGCCAATGTGCAAGCTTGTGGCTGCTGAGAACAGGGCCTATCCTTGTTCTTGTGTTACTACATGGACCTGCCCCTCTGTAAGCTTCTGGCTGCTTTATAAATCAGTTGAATTGAGGCAAACTTTTTTTGTTGTTTTTTTTTATGTTGTGCTATTTTGAAGGTGAATATGCAGTCATAATAAAGTTAAAAGAAAATTTCAGCTTTGTCATTAACAGAAAAAGCAAGAATAATTGATCTGTGTAAAACTGGTTTTATGCCTTAGACTTCTGCCCCAGAGATGGCTTTTCTGTTGTCTTATGAACAATGTTTGAATGAGTATATAAAGCAAAAGACTGTAAGTTTTCTTGCCATGAAGAACTTATATGTACAGGACAAGTCTATTAAGCTATATGTTTAATCAATACTATGGTGAAGATCAAAAACTTTCAACTTTAGATATTATTTATTATTATTATGATAATTTATTATTTATTTTTATTCAGCTTTCATTTGGAGATCAGTCTTCACTTTGTGATGCAATTTAAAGGTTTTTGCACTTGGAGACCCTAGTTGATTAAGCTTTCCTTTTGTGTTTAAGATTACCATTAAAATGGTGCAAGAAGAAAATTAGGCAATGGTCACATTTCCCAGGGCTTTTTAAAAAGGCTGGGCAAGTTAGCTAAGAAGATGTTTAGTCAGCTGTAGTTTCCCCTGTTGTTTTTTTTTCCTTCACTTAATTATGCTCTGATTAGAGGAAAGTGAGATAGGACCATTCCTAGGTATAAAGTTAATCTCAGTCTGATCACACCATTTTAGATCAGATCAGAGCTAACTCTGGACCATGGGTCAAATTCATCTGTCTAGCACTGTTCAGAAGTAGGTAACTGCAGAAGAGAAAGAGTAGAGTGCATGTTTGGTAGCACTTTCCCTCTCCTGCAACCTTAACAGGAGTGGCTCACTAAATACATGGAAATCATCCTTGCTTTCCTAGATGAGAGTCTAATTACAGATTTGGAGGTTAGTTGGCCCTTTTGGAAAAGGACAAATGCCTTTTTACTATTTCAAATGTATGACTCTCTGATAATACAGTAGGATGTAGTGGTTGGATGTACTCATTATCTAGGCTTGTGTTTGCTGTTATTAAAGGAAATAGAGGACTTGTCATGCACGTTTTTCCCTTTCCTGAGATAATGATACTGTATTTAGACCCACTCTGTGCCTGTAGGAATAATCCCAAATGCTTTTGTCTCTTATCTCCTCCCTTTTGTATTACATCAAAATCTGTAAGGCTTTATGTTTACATATAATGTAGTTCAAATGTGTTCAGCATTTCAGCAACTCAGCTGGCCTCATCCATGCTTACATGGTGCTCATCTGTGCTTAAGTATCTCTGATGACCCTGGCTGGCCTGTGTGGAGCTAGTTGGAGTTGTCTGTGTGTGTAGAGTGCTTTCTTGGCAAGCTGAGCAATGCACGTGAGCGTAATGACCAGTGAGTGTGTGTAGTCTTTTATATCTCAAAAGTGCTGAATAGGAAATTTGACAGACTTGATAACAAAATGGGTAGTAAGATATTTGTAAACTCGATGTATGGAATAATTTAGCACACTCAGTAGTGTTCTGGAATTTTAGTATTCTCAAAGTGAGATTACAGCCAAACTTGAAAGATATAAAGTAGGGATTCCTACAGGATCATTCTGCTGTTTGTGTTTTAGAAATTTCCCTTTTTAATGTCACATTGTGACACTTCAGGAGATTTGTAGTTAGATTAGGGAGTGAATTTTAAGACCTAGGGCCATGGAAAGGTAAAGCAGATTGCTAGTGAGCTGCTTCTAGCCTAAGTGGTCCTTCCCTTGCCTTTCACCTGCAGCAATGCGGCCTGTCTCCTTCTGCACAGTACTCCCTTGGTTGCCTGGCCATCTGAGGGGGAGGTTCTGTTTGCTGTTTTGACAAAAAACTTTTCTGCAAACAAATACATTAGTATTCAACCCAGTGGGAGAGCTAGTGCAAAGGATATGGTGGGAGTATGCATCTTAGAGAGCGATAGGATTTGCCCCTCTTGGCATGAGCAAGTTTAGATTAGGTGAGGTCAGCCTGGTCTGCTTGTCTTTGCTCCCTGAGAGACTTATTGACCGAAAATGATGGCCATTCATCAACCTTTGTTGCCAGGGCAATTTTAGGAAAGAAGAGTTTTCTGCTCTCTGGGCTCAAATATTTTTTGACACAAAACAGTATGGCTCTAGATGAGCACCTTTCCTTATTTCAGTTCTGCTCTCTCCTCGTGACTACTTTTCTTAAAATAGTGGCTGAGGTTCCTCTGTCTGTCAGTTCAGTGCCTCTCACCTTGCACTGGAAAAAGGCATCAGATTTTAGAAATGAGCTCGAGTGAGCTGTTTGCCCTTTTTTAGGAGGGACAAATATATACAAGTGGTTTTAGTATACTTGTAGTTTTTTTGTTTGTTTTGTTTTTTTTATTTTATTCTTTATGAACATGACACAGATTGTCGTGTCAGTGCTCCTTGGCAGTTGCAGGTGAGTCAAATTTCTAATCTGACAGAAAGAGGAGAGGTGAAAGATGTAAGAGGGGAGGTCAAGTTTTACTATGTTCCCCATTGATTCTGTTTTTTCTCATCTGATTACTTTATTGGCAAAAAAAAAATATCTGTTCATGCCTCAGATTATTCAGGGTGTTACATGCTTCAGAAGTGAAATTACAATGCGGCAGGACCGTCTTGAAAGATGAGGAATCTGTGATCCTGATGGTTTCCCCAGTAGGTCTGTGCCCACTAGTGTTCATGAAATATCACTTGTGTTCTACTCTGGGTTACTCGCACAATGCACGTGCGTTCCGAAGTGTTCACTAACAAATCGCTGGATAAAGCAAAGAATAATTTATCCAAGTGAAAATACACAGACGAACTGTCAGCACAGACTGCAGTTCAGATACTTCAGCTAAATATCAGTATAGAACTGTTTTAGTCACATGCTTGTGTTCACAGGACGACTGTTCTCACAGTATTTCCAAATGCTGTTTCAAGCAGGATTTCATTACAGGAAATACCATCTCCACAGATAGGAAGCTTCATTTTACGTATCTTGCAGACAAATTCATATTACTTATGTTCAGCCCATGGCTGACTAAGTTGGCAGCATTCATCTGGTAGGACTAAATCAGTGCTGTGCTAGTTGGTTACAAAACACATGCCAGAGTTTCTGTTGTTTGAATATCTCAGTACGGATTTACACATGAATGATAAATTTTGCATATAAAGCACAGATTATATATACATTGTACTGTTAAAATACCAGCAAAAGAAGATAAAGAAAGGGAAATATGAAGATTTTTTTAGATACTGTAAGCAAATCATCTTCAGAATTTACATAGAAAGCATCACAGTGGAATGATGTAGTTTATTGCAGACTTCTTCCACTGTTTTGAGGACATGTTTTCTGCAAGTAAACTCTGTTCTACCTATAACTAGTTAAAATTGTTTTTCCTGGGCTACTTTTTTTCTGGAGTAGTGGTGTTTAGAAATTCACTAGAAGTAGAAAACTTTTTTTTTTTTTTTTGTATTTAATGGACATTCAATAACTCCTGAAATGTGACTAAGCAACAGAAACCAAAGGAGAAAGAATGCATTTCTAAGTGCTGAACTGATGAATTGGAGTAAAATTGGATGGTTTAGAATTAGCACAGTGGCATGTGTTCAGTAAAACCTCTTTTCTTTTTATAAACTATCTTTAAAAGCTGAGATGCATTAGTTCCTGAACAGTAAAGAACAAAACTGTCTATACTTTGATGCAACCAACAAAACTCACACAATTATCTTTGTGTTAAAGATAATTTCCTTCATGCCAGATTGCATGAAAATAAGAATCACTTCCAAAGACAAGAGTAGTACTTTGGCTAAGACTTGAGCATCAATAAAATAACATATAGAACAGACTGTTTCATCAGACAGATAAGCTAATTAGGAAAATAATTTGTTAAATGCCATTTGCTATTTATGCTCTTTTTTTGGAGGCATAAGGGGAGGATAAGATTTCTTCTAGCTCTCCTGTCTGTTATTTGCTCTAATAGTCATTTTAATTGGATTTGTAGTCTTGTAAGATGCAGAGAAAACCCAGTTCTGTCTTAATTTTGAAAGTGTTACCTCTTTCATGAAAGTTAAAGAATGTAAGAACATCTGGCTAAAAGTTAAGTATCTTCAAAAATAGCAATCTCAACTCCTTTAATCATACTTTTCCAACTCTGCCATTGGTCCAGTTAAATTGTCTTTCAAACTTGTCATCAGTCTGTACTGTACATCAGTGAACTGTACAAGCATTTGCAGTGCATAGAATTACTGAAGTTACTAACACGGGATTAGGGCATGCTGTCTTGCTACTGATTTCTTACAGAAGAGATACAGTTTTATTAAGCTTTTAAGCTGTATAGGGTGGAAATGCTTTTTTTATTCTCCTTTTGAAGCATATCAACAATATAATAGGCACCACTTAAATGATTCAGTACTATGATACCAGCTTTTATCCTTTCATACTGCACTGTCTGTAATTTTATATTACTCTAGGCATTAACAAATCTCATTTTCCTGCAGCTTGCTTAACTATCTGAGTTTTCATTCTTTTTTCTATAGCCTGTATTGTGAACAAGATCCTACAATTTAAGCTTGCAGCAGTTATGCTGGCCACAGCTATCTCAGCCTTGAGATACCAGCTTGGACGTGCACCTGAGCCCAGTTAAGGGTGACAGTTCCAGCCCTAAGCTCGAATCCAAATAAAATAACTCAGGATGTGACTTTCATTTAAATTCAAAGCAGCAGTTTTTCAATATTGCGAAGTTGCTGCCCTGGAGATGCCCAGAGTACGGAGACACCTGCATTAGTTTTTCGTATTTAGCTCTGTATAGAGCTTAATACTGAAGTGCTGCTGGTGTGTTCAGTCTCCTTCGAGGCTTGGCTTCAACAGGTGGTTTGGGTAGCAGAAATGATGATGATCCTTATTATTGTCTTCATGTGTAGTTAGAATAATTGCCTATAATACTGTAAATCTGTCTCTGATTCCTTTTCCCACTTATTCACAGTCTATAGATTCCTCTATGTGGCAAAATAAACACACTTTTTTTGATAGTCTCAGTGGAGTTTGACTTTTGGGTTGCTTTTTGGCTTCTTGAACTAAGTAGCTTCTGATGGAAGATAATGTTCAGCTGGTAAAATAAGCACTTGGGGGAAGGATATAAAATCTGACAGGATTACTCAGTATTACAAATCACTTTTGAAGAAACAGATTTCTGAGGAAAGATTCTTTTTATCAACTAAACAATATATGCTTTGTGAACTGTTTATCAGTTTTATATTTACAGTTTAAAATGGGGAAGAAAAAAAATTCTGTCCCTATAAAGGCCTGAAATAAACAGCTTTGATAAACTTGACTCTGTATATCATCTTGATTTAGGTAGTTGAGTGCAAATGTCTCTGTCTCAAAACGAGTATGGATTTTTAGCTTCTCCCAGTCACAAATTCACACAGTTTATATAAAATATGACAAGTGTCTGACTGCTGAGGAAGAGTGAAAAATCGAGCAAATCTTTTAATACCGAAGCTGTATTTGTCCCGTATGTAATGTAAATTCTAACTTTTGGAAATTCATAGTGCTGTTGCTAGGAATAAATGAGGAGCTTTATAAAGGACTCGATGGCTAACAAAATGATGAAGACCAACTCAGCAACTAAGCAAATAAGCACGGCTCTCCCTTGCGCAGTGTGTACAAGCTTAAGCATAACAGATGTGTGACTGCGCAGCGTTGGAGCTGGGCATCGCAGAGGCAGCTAATGACGTCCTCTGGTTTCCATGGCAGTGACTTCATGTTATGTAAGGAAGTTGCGTATACACTGCCCTGGTTGTCATGGTTCTGAGCCTGCTGCTTCCCCAGCCCCTGCCCGAGCAGTAGACTTTAATGGCTATAAACCCCATAAAATATTTCCCCTGCAGTTAGCTGGCTAGTGCTTTTAAGTCCTCATCTCTTTTCTTATTCTTGTTAAAGCAGTGACATTTTCAAGATACTGGTATCTGATGTAAAGGGTAAACTGTATCTTAATCTTCATTGTGCTACTGAAGGAGACCTTCATGTTTGTTGTGTTTTTTTTTTTTTTTTTTTTTTTTTGCCACTGCACTATATAGGAGTGCTATGCACCTTCTTTATCTAGACCCTTTTGTAGTTGATTGCTCTCTAGTTTTAGAGGCTGGAAAATACTAAATGCATGCTCTACACTGGCCTGAGTTCTATTTTTACATCAATTTTCTGAGTAGAGAAAATGAGATGACCCTGGAAGAGGAAAAGGAAGGGAGGAGGGAAGTAAGCAATTCTCCATAGAGCCTTTCCCTGAGAGGAGTGGAAAAACTTGTAGTTACACAAAATAATTGCTTAAATGTTGTCCTCTTAAAGTGAATGCCTGTAACCCATCTTTTCCCTGTGCTTCAGTTCAGCTTCTGCAAGGTGGAACTAGGGCTGAGCTGTAGTATGGGAATATAACTGCAAAGGTATATTGACTGCAGAAGCCAGGGAGTCAGGTTTACAAAAAAGTACTTCTGTATTTTTACAGAAGTCCAGTATCAAATTCACTGCAGTAGCTACAAGTTTTGTCTAAAGCCTGATGTTTTGGAGCACGGATGGAGCACTGTAGGTAATGTGTTGTCTTAAAATATTCTAGAGCTGCTGCTTCAGAGACAGATCTCTGCAGCTTTCTTCCCTGTGCTGAGCACCAAAGCGCACTGGCATCAAACTGCAGCTGAGACTTTAGGTTGTCACCTTAATAGAGCCCAAAATAACAGTCTTGCTCTGCTCTGATATCCCTCCCTGTCTCTCTTGCCTCTCGTGTGTGGGGCTGGGGGAAGGGGGTGGTTTTCTTATTTAGAATCTGATGTGTGGGCAACTCCTTCAGGAATTAGGTCCAATTGTGAAAGGTTAGAAAGTAATTCCTTCCATTTTTATGGATTAGCATAGTGGCAGCTTTGTGGGCTACTGACAGCTACTGAAGCTGACAGAAGAGAAGCGAGAGCATCTTTAAGGGCAGTGGAGGGTTTGCCAAGCTAAGCTGCCCTCTGACACCTTGAGTCTCAAGTCATGTCCTCAGTGTGGTAGATGCAAGAGAGGTGGCTCTTAAAGGCCCCCCAGCTCCTGAAACTGGAGGAGAACATTTAACTAGAAAGATATTTTCTTCTCTGCTCTTAAATATATTTCTGCAGCTTCTAATATTGTGTGAGAACAGGAGCCTGGGTTGCAGTGGTGACCTGGGCTATCTCGAATGAAGGCCCCTTCCTTTCCTAGTGCAGGTGGTCCCTAGCGTGGGGCTTCACAAGGGAGCAGAGAGCTGGAAAACTGTTTCTGAAAACTGTGTTTTTTTTTTTTTTTTTCTTCACCTGGTTAGCTGGTCTAACAGGAGGTGTTTTTCTTTCTACAAATCTTGTTTTCATAGGTGTGTTAGGCTCTTACTTAACTGCTACCCCAACAACTTTCCAGCCTTCATGCAGAATCATCTTGTCCAAGGTGATGCTTTTAGTTAAATCGGGTGACTAGATCTCGAGCGAGGATTTCCGTTGGTGGGGTGTGGGTTTTTGCTAGTTTGTTTTCCATTTTTATACCAGCTAAGCCATGTTCTGCTTGGCCAAAGGAGGCAGTCATCTCTGCAAAAGGAGCGCTTCCCCTTCCACAGTGCCCTTGGCCAGGGTAGTGCCCAGGCAGGAGCAGGCTGTGAAAGCCCTCCAGGAGTTGTGTGCCAAGACTCCAGGATCTTCCTTCAGGTCCTTGGCATCCTGAAGACAGATGGGGTTTCTTCTAATTAACCAGGCAAGAATAATGGAGCAGCTTTGATTACAGCAGTAAAAAACAGCATGGTGAAGAAGATGCCTGCGTGTAGCTCTGTATTTTGCTCAGGGCAATAATTAAATTTTTAAGTAAGTGCTAGAAGAAAATAATTTCTGGTCCCACTTTTACCAATTTCTCAGATAACCGTTCTTCAAGATCTTGAATTTGATCTGTTTCAGCCAAATTGGTACTGTTTTGGGACCCACAAGTTTACAGAAATATAATCTAGCTGTCATTATATTAAATAGGAGAACAAAAACCCTATCGTCAAAGAGAAGGAAGCATTTTCTTCTTTTCAGTTTATTTTCTGAACCTAATTTAAAAAACATGCAGCTATGAGTCTCCTGTAGAGAAAAGTGCAAAACACAAATGCGGTATTGATTTTTGGCATATATAGAATGGTCTAAAAATTAATAAATCAGTGGAGACATTGACACTTTGAATACATACACTGTAGAGCCATTTAATTGTTACCTTTTAAAGCACTGAAAATGACAGGTGCTATTAATTCATCATATGGAATATCTGTTTCACAGGCTTCAACTTGAAATGCTTGGATCTAGAGTTATGCCAAGCCCCCAAGCCTGCGTGTTCAAACTTATTTGCATGCTGAGAGCATAGGTCACCTGTCCAAGCCTGAAATAGGCATTTGCAAATACGTATGACCTTGAACCCTTAAGGTTAGGATTTTTGTTATTCAAACAAGCAGATTTCCTCAACATAGCCAAAATAAAAACCTCAAAATGTTATAATGTCTATAGTGGTCTGTTTTCTCTACAGGAAGCTTAATTGCAGAGATATCTGCCAGTAAAACACTATTTTGTCTAGCGTTGTATGGCAATTTCCTTTTTAATATTAAAAACAGAAAAGAGCCAAAGTAAGGTTCTCTGCTGGTTGGAAAGGGAAAGATACTGCTTTTACTGTTTTTATTTTAAGTTTGCATGTATCTGTTTGAATAATTAGGATAATTTGAAATATCAGCAAATTACCTAGTTCTTGTGTTTTCACATTGTTCTTGCAGAGCTCGTACATTTCAAAAGAAGCTACTCTGGGAACTTGTTCAGTGTTTCCTGTTTTCTCTCATTTTTTTAACCACTTCCTTCACACTGATAAACATCAACTGGGTTTGGTGGCACAAGTTAAATATAATTCTGGTTATGGCTTAACAAAGCAGTCCTAAAACAAAGCCTGACATAAAAATAGTACGGTATTAAAAACAGCAGTCTGGCCTTTCTGGAAATGGTTATGGTGATTTTTTTTTTTTTTTTTAAATAAATGCCTGTAGATTTTTTAAAATTATTATTGTTATGCATATACTTTTACCTGAAATGCTGGATGGCTAAATGTAGGAATATGTTCTTCTTGTACGCATGCAGGCATCCAAATGCCTAAGTCTGTTCCGCATATGAGGAGGGCCTTGCCATAATATGATTCTGGAGGGCCTGTATAGGTGACCCCACAATGACGTCTGGCTCGCAACAAGTTCTGCACCAAAATAAGAAGAGAACATGTTCAAGTCATCTGGTGATTTTCTATTTTAAGTTTCATGCAGATTAAACTTATTTAGGCACACTGTCTCACTGCAGTCCTGCTCGTAGTTATCATTATATTTTTAAGTCTACTCAAGTGGCTAAACTGGATCCTTGAACCTCCCAGCTGAATTGCTGTAGTAGCCATGGGGGTGGGTGCAGTGAAACTGAAAATCCCTCTCTGGAGCCACTGCTACTAGTGAAATAGGGTGAGAATAAAAGCTTTGCAATTGTTCTTGCACACTGTTATTTCCTGGCTGCACAAGAATAAGGCTGCTATGGTACCAACTTAACAAAATATACATTTGTCAGAGGAAAATGTATACACATTTTTGCCTAGAATAAGTGAAAATGAGATAAAATGTGATCATTGGTACCCTAGTATGCATATTCTAATGAAATACAGCAGCAGTTTAGTGCATGATTGACACTACAGTGTGATCAAAAGTTTGTCTATTTTTTCATGTGTTTGAATTGAAACGGTAAATTTTCATTTCCCTGCTAGCAGCTCTTCTCATCTGCAAGGACGTGGGTATGGAGTGAAAAACAAGTAATTAAAGAATGGGCTTTAAGTGACAGAAATGGTAATTGTTCTAGGGCAGTGTGTGTGTAATTTACAGTAGTCAGTAACAGCCATGCTTCAGCTTGACACAGGCCAAGCGTTGCGTGTGGACTGCGGAACACCGGCCCTGCTGCAGCCCTGGCCCAGCGCTCCTGCTCGGGCGAGAGGTACCTGCTGGCGCTCGCAGGCCCCTTCTGCTTCTCTTGGCTCCTGCTACTCACAGACCTGTGGCACGCGGGCGAGAGAAACCGCAGGGGGATTTCTGTCGCGTGGAGGCTTAAGCTGAGGAACGTGTTTGCTGATCTAGATCTATACTTTTTTGTTCTAAAGGCAACACTACGTATTTCTCAGCGTTTAAGTTCTCAGCATCAAATGCAGTCAGACTTGATGTATTTTCTTCTAGCTTAATAAAGACTTGAACTGTTCTTACAATGTGTAGCAACTAACATAAATGCTTCACAGACTTTTTGCTTTTCTCCCATCTTTTGGAATGTCAGTTCATCAGGAAGCAAGGAAGCTATTAAAATACCTTATACAAAAAGGAATTAAGAAGAAACAATGGGACTCTTAAAATCTACTGGAAACCATAGTTAATTTTGTTAAAGGCTGGATAGATTAAAAAAAAAAAAAAGCACTATTAAGTATGTTTGTTTATTACTGTATAAGAAGATAGTTTTACATAAATGATTTTTTTTCTTCAAGCCTGAGGGGAGAAAAGTAATTTCATGAAAATAAGTTTTTTTTCTTTTTTTAAGAATTTTGTGCTTCATAGAATAACGCATCAATAGTGAGAACAGTTTGCTCTTGTCCTTCAGAAAGGAAGATGCTTTGAATACAGTTTTTCTTTAATAACCGCTGCCTGCCTGTGAGGGGAGGGATTTGGAACAACGAGCTCATCCTTCAGCTTTGGCTAACACCTTGCTCTCAAAAGACATTTTGCATCTTGAATAGTTACACATCCTTCTTTCCATGTAGTCTTTTTATCTATTTTCTTCTTTAAAATAAGAACTGTTAAACAATAATACTGTTATATTTTGTATTTCTGCGGAATTGCAAATCCAGAAATAATAATGATCAACAGAGCGTGCTAGCTTGCACGCTCCAGCTTGCATCTCAATAGTATTTTTCAGTTTTGATGGTATTTACATGAGGCTAATTAACAATTTTTAAAACATGCCGTGTTTATTTACAGATATATGGAGTCTAGGAGTCATCCTTTTTATGTTGGTGTGCGGACAGCCACCGTTTCAAGAAGCAAATGACAGTGAAACTCTGACCATGATAATGGACTGCAAATACACCGTGCCACCTCATGTGTCCAAAGAATGTAAAGAGTAAGTAGAGTATGAAGGGGTTTGGAAGTGTTTGTGGAGGTGGATTCTCCTCAGGTGTGAGAGCTCTCCTCTCAGCATGTCCAATGGTCCTTACCTGTTCACAGCACTTTATCTACTGCTTTTGCTTAGTTGTCGATATTTCTTACCATCAGATTTCTTGGGTGTATTGTCCTTAGTGTCTCTCTGTTCTTACTAAAGTTTAATTCCATGATATATTTGGCATTAGGTTTTCTGTATATACTTCCATGAAACTTTATTCTGATTTTATGCAATGTTTCCTCCTTTTATCTGCGTTAGTTGTCATTTATTTTATAAAAGACTGGAGAAGCTGTTCACCACTAACTGGCTTTGACCAGCACTCTTGCTGCAGGTGTCATTGAAATGTTTTTGTAGTAAGGGTTAGAGACTGATTCTTCTAGATTTTTGCTGAAAACTCAAGAATAAGTGAAAAGTTTTTGCTCATCACTTACAAAAAACCTGCAATTCCAAATCAGCATTCCAGGCCTTCAAGAGAAAAATAATCTCACTGCGAATGCCATGTGCTGCTTGGGAATTATGACTCACTTTGGTATGTTTTTTTCCTGCAGCTTTTCCACAGCTTTTTCTTTTTTTTTTGGTACGTTCCAATGTTGGTCATATGATGAAGATAGATTAATGAATGAAGTCTTTATTTAAAGGGTTGTTCCTTCAAACATATATCCAAGTTTTGTTACTTAGGCTATTCTATCGTTTTCAGCCACATTCCTGAGTCAGTGATAGAGAATCTTGTCATTTGTCAGTGTGATACACCAAGTAGGTGTACAGAGGCTAGAAAATGCTTCTCTCTAGGATTGTTATTTAAAAAGCTGTTATTAATGCTCTGAACAGTTTGAATTGCAGGAAGAGGTTTAAAAGAAAGGTCTTATTTGTGAATTGTATCAGAATAAAGCTCTTCAGATGCTACATACTGTGCTGGGGCAAGAAATTTCTATTTTTCACATCCTTTCAGTTAATATGCTGGCTAGCACTAATTTGTTTAAAGGTCAGAATGGTCTAATTTGCTCTCTCTGTGTGCCACACTGCCAATGTGTGATCAGCTACGGAAGTAGCTGTAGTTCTGTAGACTAGAGATATAGTTTGTTTCATTTCTGTCAAAATTTTATTAAAAGTAAAGAAAAACAGTGCTCAAGAATTTCACAAAGCCTTTTCTTTTGCAAAAGGCAGAAACTAGATGGGTCCAGTGTACCCGTGACATCCTTTTTTAAAATTATTTTAGAAGAGTCTGCCCTGACTTCCTTTTTCCCTTCCATAAATCTTCTCATACAGGAAAAAAATTCCAAACCATGTTACCTACTCCCAATATCAACCCATAAGTAAGTCTGTCATTTCATAATCCCAGAGGGACCTTCTGCTCCAACCCCACAGGTGTCACTGTCCTTTAAGGGATAGCCATTTCATAATAAAATATTTTTACTATTTATGACATTGCATATTCTTGTTACAACAGCAATAATGCAAAATGATTTTTCTGTTACTGTGCAGACCAGCCTCCAGGCCATCTGTGACAGTTGCCATATAATTTTATAGGAAAAAAAAGACAAACCCACAGACAACAGGCATCTAGCAGATTAAATGAAAATTATACTGCTTGTGATATTTGCTATTTTAGTACATAAACTATGTTTCCATTCTGCATTGTCATTTGGGGTGTATTTGAGAATAGATAATTTACAGTAATGTTGTTTACATTGCTTTTACTGCAGAGTCTTGTAAAGATATATATGATTTAACAGAAAGAAAAAAATTCTTCCTACTGGTGCACTTGCAGTGGCTGTTTTTAAACATGCGAGTGCTTTTTTTTTTTTTTTTTTTTTTGTTTGTTTGTTTGTTTTATTTTTTTTTTTTTAATTTATTTACAGCCTGATTACCCGGATGTTGCAGAGAGACCCAAAGCGAAGGGCATCTTTGGAAGAGATTGAAAACCATGCATGGCTCCAAGGAGTTGACCCATCTCCTGCGACCAAGTACAACATTCCTCTTGTGTCATACAAAAACCTGTCAGAGGAGGAACACAACAGTATAATACAGCGCATGGTGCTTGGCGATATAGCGGACCGAGATACCATTGTGGAGTAAGTTACCAGTTCTACATGTGCAGTTTGCTTTGTGCGTCTACATTATTTATCATGGACACGTGGCTGTTGCCATGTTTAAATACCAAATCCATTCCATTAACAAAATATTGCAATTTTGCTTTTGATGGGAAGAAATACTTAAGTATTAAGATGGCTTAAGAATATACAACCTTATAAAGAAACTTCAAAAAAAGTTTTGAAAGAGTGTATGTTTAATGTGGTAACTTGCTCTGTTAAAGAATTCTAATGGCTTTTAAATCTGTGTTTTTACTTACACTGTGTATCTCTTCAAGAATTGTCTGGTGTCATGTAAATTTAGGGTTGATAAATTCTTAGTTTTTCCCTTCATGCCTTTCCAATATACCTAAATCATTGTAATTTAAAATATTATTCCTTTTATGTGTATAATATAAAGTAGGCTTTGTCACTGAGTGAACATACTAGAAAGCGACAGCTTTTCCTAAAAGACTAAAAACATCCCAAATCTCTAAAATAGTCCTCAAATTGAAAGAGGACAAACACACTAAGAAGCAGCAATTTTAATGTGGGGGAAAAAAAAAAAATACCATTTAAAAGAAATAAAAAGCGAAAGTGTAGCTTTTTAAGCATTTCGCTTTCTAACAGTTATATGTTCTTTTCTGTTAGAATATTTGAATGACATGTAGTAACTTGCAAACTTAACTTTATCATAAACCTATTGTGACAGTCCTAAAATATTCTTTTCTTCTATCTTTTTCATAAGCAAATAACAGTACTGCAAGGGTTTATGTGGAGTTGGGAAAGCCTGTTATTGTTCCATAACACTAATGAAAAAGGATTGTATGATTTTTCAATACATTTTCAGAAAAAATATTTAATTTCAAATAATATCCTAAAGATATCCTCACCTAACTATACTGAACTTTCTAGACTCATTGGCTGTCATTTTAATACGTCCAGGAAACACTTGCCAAAACATGACTGACACACGTTACTGTTTCAGGTGTTTCTGCTATGAGAAATACAACGAGTTGTGTGAGCTGCATGCCCAGTTTTAGAAAGCTGTAGATTTATGGCCTGTTTCATGTTTCTGTGCTTTCGTAGGGCTTTGGAAACGAACAAATACAATCACATTACTGCTACTTACTTCTTACTGGCTGAAAGGATCCTGAGAGAAAAACAAGAGAAAGAAATTCAGACCAGGTCTGCAAGCCCTAGCAACATCAAAGCTCAGTTCAGGTGAGAATTAAAGATGTTCTGTTTTGTTCTTAAGCTCGCTTAATGAGATGATTATTGAATGGCTCAAGTACTGCCTTTTTAACAGAGTTAAATGATTATTCATTATCAAAGTGTCTTGGCAGTGCTGTGGACACTTCAAGGAACTGTTCAGAAATTGGTTACCAGTAATACTCTAAGTTCTTACTGACTAAATAAATTTGAAGTCTATACCTGAAGTAGTATGTTTTCACACCTGGTAGGAAAGGGAATGCTCATTGACCTTCAGTTTCTCATTAAAATTGCAGATGTGGCAAAAATTAGTTTCATGATTCCCTAAATGTATCAATGGAGAATTAGTCATGCCTGAGAAATCAGGCACTGACTTTCATGTTAAGGTTTAGTAGCTAGCTTTGATTTTAATATGTTTAAACATTCCCTAAATCAAGCTTGGAGCAAGCATCTTTAAGTTATATGGGTTTTTTTTCCTTTTAATATAGGTTAATACATCTGTTCTCTAAGGGAGACTGTTCAAACAATGGCTTTTTTTCATTTACTTTGAGATGTCTTCTGGTAATTTAAACGCATGTTGCAAAAAAATTTTCAGCTGAAGTCAGATGATTAGTTTGATAAAAACATTATTAGAAGACCCTATAGCACAGTTTCCAGAAAGGTATGAAGTTTTCATGGGTTGCAAACGATCAACCGAAGGGATTGGGGGATTCTGGCAGGCAGCTGCTCTTGATACATTCCCTCAGTCTGCTTTTTGTGCAACCAGGGAGCAAAGCAAAACATGTCTTCAGTTACAACAGCATATGCTTGAAAACAAAAACTGGAAGCTGAAGAGTTTCTACCTGCACCTTGGTTTTGGAGAAGAAATTTTGAAGAGTTAGTTTATTTATTTATTAGTTCTTTTGTTAATTTGCGAACTTAGTGTTAAGAGTATGAGCAGTTTTCTGAGTGGGTATCTGGTGGTGACCTCCAGTGTCTCAAAGAACTTCCCTTTTAAGCTTTGATACCAGCACCCCTGTTATCTTAACGAGATGATGGGAGTATCAGGTGCTTGAGCTGCTGTTCAGAGTGCAGCTTTGTTAGCTCTTCTGTAGAATCTAGCAGGAACAGTGCATTCATCCCAAAGATTTTTGGGTACCTTTCATGTAGGACTGTATGTGGAGTCACTTAACAGGAGTATAGGTTGGACACAGTGTTGTGGTACCCCCAGGAATACACCCTGGGATGTGTGGCCAGGCTACCCTCAGGCCTGTAGGAAGCGATAGGAACTAAACGCTTGACTGTGACAGCCCCAGGCTTTAGTTTTGCTGACAAACCTGCGTGTGGTTAAAGCAGTGTCAACTGTCGAAGTGTTTAGATCTTCATTTCTGTCACGCTCCCAGTTACGTTTCTAATTTAAGGCCTATTTGTTATCTGCTGGCAGTTGTTTGGTTTGAAATAGCGAGTTCAGCACCAGTCATCACAAAATCAGGTGAGCGGTTCCTGGGTGGCCAGAGTCAGCAGCGGCCTGAGGGAGGCAGTGAGTGTGAGGGGAGCGTGGGACTGCCAGCTCAGCCGCCCCGCTGCTGTGACAGCTCCTCCTTCCGTCTCCTTGGAGGTCTCATCACGGGAGGGAGGCTTGTGTTAAACATAATTCTGGCTGTGGATGGACAGAAGAATTTTCTTGTTCTGTACATGAGCCACAGAAGTAGTGAGTAAAGCAGCTGAGGAGTCGTTACACTTCTTAAGTGGTTGTTTATTTTCTGTTGGATTAGGCTTTGAAAATACAGCCTTAGAAGTGTAAGATACTGACAGGGGTTTTAGTGCTGTTAATTCATCCTATGTGTATTTCGGAAAAAAATTAAACGTATTTCAAAATTTAAAGTAAAAAAAATTCTAGCATGAGAAACCTGACTAGATACTGAAGATAAGACATGAGTTGCTAGTTGGCTGAAGACTGATTTAGGCTCGGGGGTCACTTCTTCCATTACATTTTAATTTGAGGCCAATGTTTAGTACACAGGCATACATGTTAAATTTTAGCTTTTGGTTAAAATAGTTCTTTAAGTGTCATGGTCTTAAGCAATTTGAGTCCTGGCATCACATGCCTGTGTTTGTCAGTCACATATATGTGTGATCTCAAGTGCCTTAAATTAAAGGTGATTTCTCAAAATGCATTTAGTCTGAATGAGGCCTACTGAAAAGTAGAGAATGTTTCTTCAGTCTTATTGTGTTAATTCTAATACGATTTTTTTTTTGAATTAGAGAATACTGGAAAAAAATAGTTTGCAATACTGTTTATTTAGATTGTGTTTGAATCATTTGCATGCCTCATATCTTCTGTAAACATTGTCTCTAGGTCTCCTTCAGGCATTTTGTGAGATGCAGAAACCTACTTAAAGATTTTTATTGCTTAATTAGTTTTCTGAGAGCAGTGAAAGGGATTTTTAAATTACTTTTTGATTCCAGCAGAACTTAACATGAGCCAGAACAGAACTTAAGCCATGTTTCTGCATATAAAACATGCCCTTAAAGTAACAGCATTTCTTCGAAAATGAGTCTTTCTACCCACTTGCCACGCGTTGCAATTTGCAGATAGGCTACTCCACAGGCCAGCCTGTGGCACGGTTTATTTTGGTGGCATGCAGGTCTTTTCATAGATTTTCTTAAATGCTCACCATGATCCAGCTTTTCTTTTATCCCTTATACTCATGGTTTTTAGGCAGTCGTGGCCAACAAAGATTGACGTACCCCAAGATCTGGAGGATGACCTGACAGCTACTCCCCTCTCCCATGCAACCGTTCCCCAGTCTCCAGCTCGCGCGGCTGAGAATGTCCTCAACGGCCACAGGAACAAGGCCCTTGGCGATCCGACAAAGAAGGAGGATATCCCGGAGCTAGCGGGGCCCGCACTGTCCGTAGTTCCACCGGTGAGCTTAAAGCCCACGACAAGTGGCCGAAAGTGTTTGTTCAGGGTTGAGGAAGATGAAGAGGAGGATGAGGAGGATAAGAAGCCTATTTCTCTTTCTACTCAAGTTGTTCTGCGCCGTAAGCCTTCAGTTACGAACCGCCTGACGTCGAGAAAGAGCGCGCCGGTCCTCAACCAGATCTTCGAGGAGGGGGAGTCGGATGATGAGTTTGACATGGACGAGAACCTGCCCCCAAAGCTCAGCCGCTTAAAGATGAACATCGCTTCGCCTAGCACTGTGCACAAGCGCTATCACAGGCGGAAAAGCCAGGGCCGCGGCTCGAGCTGCAGCAGCTCAGAGACGAGCGATGACGACTCCGAGAGCAGGAGGCGCCTGGATAAGGACAGCGGCTTCACTTACTCCTGGCACCGGAGGGACAGCAGTGAAGGGCCTCCGGGCAGCCAGGGGGACGGTGGCGGGCAGGGCAAGCCGAGCAATGGCAGCGGGGGGGTGGACAAGAGCAGCCCAAGTGACAGCAGCAAGGGCGGTGGGAGCCCCTCCGGCGGGGCTGGCGGCGGCACTGGCAGCACGGCGGGCTCCACGCGCCGCTGCGCGGGCCCAGCGGGCTCCATGCAGCTGTCGACCAAGAGCGCAGGGGAGCTGGTCGAGAGCCTAAAGCTGATGAGCCTTTGCTTGGGTTCGCAGATCCACGGCACTGCTAAGTACATTATTGATCCTCAAAGCAGTCTGTCATTTTCCAGCGTGAAAGTGCAGGAGAAATCAACGTGGAAAATGTGCATCAGCTCCAGTGGCAGTGCGAGCCAGGCCCCATCGCTGGGCAGCCTCAAGTTCTTTTCCGACCAGATGTCAGACACAGCCAACGAATTGGAACGGATAAAGAGCAGGAACTTGAAAAATAACATGCTCCAACTACCTCTGTGCGAAAAGACAATATCTGTGAACATCCAGCGGAGCCCCCAGGAGGGGCTGCTCTGCTCCGCCGCCACGCAGCCCAGCTGCTGTCACGTCATCTGACAGCGCCCGGCCCGAGAGCTCCCTCTCCCCCACAGCCTCGTTCTTCCCCTTCAGAGTTGTGACCGTCGCTCAACTCCCCTCCGTTGTCTTAATATTTTCAAGTGGGCTTTGAGCAGTTATTTATTACCTTTTAATTTTGTGTTTGCTTAATGGTATCACAATGCATGTTCTTTGCATGCTGCTAGCCAATATGTTTTTCTTTCCCAACAGAGCAGACTATTTTATTGTGTAATTTTTACATTTATAATTTTACTATGGAAGATCTGGATTAAATTGAGTATCTGGATCCTAATGTAAATGGAGCACTTACTTAGAAGTTTCATGTTCTGCACTTAAACTAGTGTAAGAGAAGCTTTTGTTTGCTTGTGAAATGTTAATTCTTGTTCTGACCTCCTGTGATATCTAAAATATGTGGTATGTGGCATACTTCTATGTGTCTGAAACAGAACCAAAGCAATAATGTTTTGATGCTGAAAACTCCTCAGGGAGCTTTCAGATGTTCCAAGGCTTGTACAAAGCAAAGATGCACTGAGAAATTAGTGATCTTGAAATACGATTTTAAACCCACACCTATTTGTCTTAAGCTATGATATGGATAAAGTTGTGGCTCAAAAAATCAAACTGAAAAGATCTTGTTTTGCTAGAGGCATTTTTTTTCTCTAAAAAAGCAAGTAGGTTTGTAAGGCAGCTTTTTCCCATAGAAATATGTTAATATTACAAGCAGACAATCTTCTTTTTTTAATATAACAAAGATAAATTATTAAGTCTTCTTCTGAGTTTTTGCATTCTGAGAATAAAGTATTTGTATAAATTACATCAGTTATTAGTATATCATGACACTTACTGTAGTGTTTTAGCTTTTTTCCCTCTACTGCTCGTCACCCCCTGCTCTAAGTTTTCAAAAGGCAATAAGGGATGAAAAACCTTTAGAGAGTTGGATGCAAATTGACAGTGCTATTGTCATTTACATTTTGCCTCATTATTAAATTTGACTCTTTTAGACACTTAAAAATACTGCTGTTTCCCATGTGTGCACCATTTATTTTCCCTCAATAACCACTTATTCTCATAAAATTGGTTGGAAACAGCATAAACATTTATTTTGCAGTAATTAGCTCTTTAAATTTGGTTTCCCATTGCCATGGCAAGGTCTTGCTTTAGAGTATTTCTGTACAAAAGGCTTCTTTTGACCAGATGAACTAATCTTAGTGGAATTTTATTACCTAGAATAAAATATATTGCAGATCCCAAGTTTGGGGAAGGGCAATACCGTTTCATGTTTCCAGGCCACGTACTGGCTCTGGGGCTGCCGGGGCCAGAGGGGAACGGTGGGACACGGCGGGACGCGAGGTCCTGCTCACCGGCCCCGTGCTGCCTGTGCCTGCCAGCAAGGCCAAGGTGCCGCGCACTGGGCTGGCAGGAGCTGCAAGGGCAGCTGGGGCCGCATGGTAGTTATGAAGAGTAAGCTACGAGGAGAGATGCTTGGGGGAAGCCGTAGAGCACATTTGCTTGAAATTTTTGAGCAGGGCCAGGAATCAGATGTGGGGTTTGCAGAGGGTGAGCGTGACGTGGAAGTCACGGAGAAGTTTATAAAGGGCATTGGCAATAAACGTATTTGTTGCAGCTTTTTTTTTTCTTTTTCCAAGTATTGTAAATACTCTTTCCTGATATTATGTACAGCCTTGGAATGGCACCTTTTAACTAACCCCAGGTGTACTTTGTTTCCACTGTTTTTATATACAAATGTATATATGGTGCTCACCTTAGACTGGCAGTGTTGACCATTTATGCTGCATAGTTGTATTATATTAGAGCCTTATTAGTTGTGTGTGGTTGGTTGAGCCTCTGCGGGGGCTCAGACGTTAGTTTGAGTGGTGCCCCTCACCCCGTGTCGGTAGGTGGATGACTGTGCATGTGGCGTGTGTCGTATCCTGTTGTCACGTAAAAGGAAGGGCGAGAATAACCACTACATTAAGATAATATTGGACCAAACTATTTAGAGCAAGTAAAGAGTTTCTTGTACCCCTTAACGTGTCTTTCAAAGTTGCATATAGTTACCGTAGTGTATAAATTAAATATTGTGGAAGAACAATTAGTCTTGTATTTTTCTGTATGTGTGTATATATATACATATATATATATAAAATAATGTACCTCTAGCAACTTCCTCTGTATTTAAGATGTGACAATCTTGACACAGAATTTTAAAAGTAGCAGTATAAATAAGCGAATTACTGAAGAGAACAGAAATATAAAACTTCTCACCAAGAAAGAATCCATGTGTGCGTGTTAAGAGGGTACAGAAATATCTGCTGGTCTTACTGCTTCCAGCAGCGTTTGGCTTTTTCATTGTATAAACATTCATGGTGTGTGACAGAAATGGAAAATCCAGTTAATAAAAGTGATACTTGACTGATGCGTAACCCGCGCCCGCGTGTCAGTGCCCTTGGTGACTCCCGCGGTGGGGACAAGCGCTCGGGGCTGTGAGCGGTCAGCGGGCGCTGCTCTGGGCCCCCCTGCGCACTCCCAGTTAACAGATGAAAGCTGCAGGCTTGGTTGACTTGAAACAGTGCTGGTGGTGGTGTGCGGACACCCGCTTATCTGCAGCCTTTCAGTTAACTTGGTGCGGTTCCGGTACGCAGAGAACATCAGAGCTGCTCATTTTAAAAGTTGTTACAGGTGGCACCTGCTAATATGTCTTTGTTTTATGTTGGGTGGAGGTGCTTTCCTCGGGCTTTCCTCCCCAGGTGCAGCGATTGGGCACAGGCTGGTTTTGCCCAGCCAATTAAGGTGCTACGTATGATGCGAACTGCTCTGCAAAACCTTGGGCTTGTGGGAGTCTCATGGTGCAGGTGGAACATTACCTCACATGAGGTAAAGTGGTTATAGATAAAAGGCCTGTTAGCATCAGTGTTGATAAAACCTCGGTGCAGAACACGGAGGGCACCCAAAACTGCGGTGCTGTCCCCGCCCCCACTTGCTCAGGGGCCTGATGTTGGGCCTGTCCCTATGGGTAACGTTTTGCTGTTATTTCCCAGCGTTGCGAGAAGCATCTGGAGGAGGGAAGCAGGGGCAGAGCCAGCAGCAGAGCCGATGCCTTTCCCAGGAAGGCAGTGGGTGGCTGCATCAGAGGGCAGTGCTTGGATGAGGGGCAGGGCGGGCACCCCTGTCCCTGCACTGCCGCAGCGGACACCAGGCAGGGAGCCCTTCCTGCCAACGGAACGAAGGCTCCAGGGGACAGAAACGCTCCCTTTACTGTGCAGAGCAGCTGCCAGGCGCCTCTCTCAGCAGCAGCAGATCCCTTCAGAGTGGCCATTTTAAGCTTCTGAGGACGTAATCCACATTTATTCTCTTGAACTATTCCCTCAAAAACCAGGCAGTGTGATCGAAATTTTAACACATACAGGCTACTTCTGACCAAAGTGAGCGAGGAACCGTTTTGTCCCATTCACTTCTGCTGTGGGGGCCCCAGGACAGAACTCTGCAACAAGCAAAACAGGCAAATACCTGCATTTATAGCACCCATGGGCCTTCCCGGGCAAACACCAGCAAGGGTCACGCATCAGCCAGATCTACCAAAGACAGTGGTCACAGCAGGAAGAAATGAACTGTTTCAAGGCCACAGACAAACACTGTGGATTTTGGTCTTAATATTCACAGACAGCAATGGAACATTTGGAAAATTTTGTGAAATGCAAGAAAAAAAACTAAGTCACTATGAGGACTGGTATACAGCATCAGGTTTAATCACTGTTTTGTTAAGTGTCAGGTCATAGAGCCAGAAGACCACATAGTTTAAAAGAGCCAGGAAAATCATACCAAAAGCTAAATTAAATTTAAAAATATCAATTTTTTTTTCTTATAAATTAATGATCACAATCTGTTTCCTACTGAATGCTTTTTTTTACCCAGCTTTTGAAAATACTTTTAATGGCTTTATTTAGATAACCATCACACTAGAGCATATAATGTATACTGTAGAGCATTAGTGTTCAAATATTTATTCCTCAGGGAACAATCATATATTGCACTGCATGATATATAAAACATTTATATAGATCTGCTAGGTGTAAACAGTGGCTAAGAAGTGATCTTTGGAGGAAAAAAAAAGCAGAGCAGACTGATTACTTGTTGCAATACGAGAAGGAAAAGGGCAATAAGGCTGTTACACAACGAATTAAGTACACGTGTACCTGTTTTTTTTTTTTTTTTTTGTTTTACAAAATTACAACTCAAAAGCACAGTTAGCTTCTGGATGCTTAATGTAAGACTTGTTTCAACTCATCTGTTCAGCTCCGGCATGTTTGGAGCAGCCCTGGTATAAGCTGGAGTGCTTGAGGTGGTGCCACTCCACAAACAGTGGTGAAAGGGGGTGAGCGAGAGCAGCAGAAACCATCACGGCCACCATCACCACCAACCTGTTCTCTGTGGGGCGCAGTGAGCTAGCAGGCAGCATGGGAGCAGGTGCTGGTACTGACTGTGCAGCAGAGCCCCACAGAGCAGCGTGTGGGTCCCACCGTCACTCGCCATCACCGTTGCCCCCGCTCCGCCGTGCTCCTCCTTTGCCCCTCACTCCTTGGGTGACTCGGCAGCCAGTTTCATTTGCTGAGAGGGAAGGAAGAAAAGAGAAGGTAACGGTAAGCGCTAAGGACGAGTTAAACACAGTCTGAGAGCAGGACAGCTTTGGATCCATCAGCATAATAAAACCACAAGCTTATTGTAGGCACAGTCCATACCAATAACATGGCTCTAGCACAGGTATCACTTTTCCCACTAGAAGACTCAGCAGCTGATCTCAGGATGAGTAACAGCCACGACCTCCCGACACCAGGATTCCCAAGGCACGTAGATCCACAAACCCCTCTCCTTCAGCCAGGGCGATACTGTGAGAGGGCAGAACCAAGGCAGGGGCTGCAGCTGCCCCCAAGGCGCTTCCTGCTCCCCCTCCAGGCCAAGACCGCGCTCAACAACCGCGCAAGGACAGTGCGAGCCGCGCGGGAGCCCCACGTGCAAGGACAGCGCGAGCCGCGCGGGAGCCCCACGTGCCACGCCGGCCGGCACCAGCGCGCAGGACCAGCGCCCACAGCAGCACCTGCTGCTGCCTGCGGCGCCTGGGGCAGCTCAGGGAGCGGGCAGAGCCATGGGGCTGCGCAGGAGCCCTGGCGGGCAGCTCCAGAGGCGCCTTGGAGGCTGCGATTCAGCAATCCTGCCTTGGAATTACAGGCTGAAGCCCATGGTTTTGATAGGGGACATTTCTTCAATGCAACTTCAGATCAAAATTTCAGACTCTAACAGATATTAGCTCTGAACGCATGAATGGGATTTGCTTTGTCAGTGGGAAAATCTACCTCTTGGTCAAGTGGTGGGCACATCCTCAGGGCACCCTGTTCTTTAGAGATGTAAAATTTTAGTTCACCAGGAAGTCCCAAACATAGAGAATCTAGAACTTAAAAAAATATAAAGGAGTCTAAAAGTCTTAAATATTTATGTTTTTAAGGGATCTTCAGAGCTCAGTGATCTACTTTTAACTCTTCAGCAGCCACTGAGTTTCTAAGGCCTTCGCCCACTGGATGTTTTGGAGAGATGCATTTTTATCTGCATTCTCATCCCACACCTATAAGGGAAGTAAAATTAGTTTATGATACAAATATTTATATGCTTCTCCATAGCAACACTGCAGAAAAAAAAAGGCTTGGAATAATGCTGGAATACAGATTCCTCTTCTGCATCCTGATTCACATACTTATTTAAATAAATTTCTGACTAAAACTACAGTAACTTAATTAAAAACTACAGCAACTTAATTATAAGTGACTTTTACCCTAGCACAAAAACATTAGGAAGATACACAACACAGCAACTTAACTCAGCTCGTGACTCATGATATTCAAACCTAATTCACTTACGTTAGTGAATTATTTGAACATGGTTTTCTCCAATTCCTGGCCTTGTGGTAGTACTGGGATTGATGATGAAAAGAGAAAACACTATAGAACACCGGGGAGGTATTTCTTAAGGAAAAACTCTTAAAAACAGCTTTACCTGCTGCTTCGGCGCACACAGGCTGGGCCACAACAGGCCCAGCACCACCCCAGGACGTAGCAGGAAATAAGTGATAAGCAAAGTGAGTGTCCCCCCAAGCTCGATCTTCCTTTCCTCTTTATTAATTTCCATGACACCAAAACACACTTTGCAAACCTGCCAACACCAGGCTCCTCTAAAACACACCACTTCTGCAAGCAGCATGTGGTGGCACCATGAGACAGAACACAGCTCTTGGCCAAACTCACGTGGGAAAAGATGTGTTTTTTTACTTTTCCTGTGAAAGGGAACATTCCTTTTTCTTTAACTGGAAAAATACTTTTCCAGGACAACATATGGGACAGGGAGGGCATTTTTTTTTGTTATCGAGATCGGGAATGTGTGGTGGTTCTTGCACTGATGGCCGCAAGAAGCTCCCTCGTGTACCAAGATGATGACTTCTGTTTTTTTTTTTTTTGTATTTTTCTACTTATTTTAAAAATAAAGAAAAAAGGAAAGCACAAGCCTCTCAAAGCTGCCGTCACTGAGAGCGCTGGTGCCTGAGCGCTGACCAAGGCACGAATCCTGCCCGTGGCCTCCCCAGGTTCCTACGCTGTTCTGGACACTCAGGAGCAGCCTATGTGTGCACACACATAATAATTAAGGCATGTGATTAACTAAAAGTATCTTATTGCACTGGGCTGTGCAAGTAAAAGAAATAACTGCAAATGCGACTACAGCTGTCCCTGTCCCAAAGCACAGCATCGACAGGCACGGCAGGCTGCACTGGAAGCACGAACAAGCGAGTGGCAGGGGGCTTCGCTGTGCTCGGCCCCGCGGGAGGCCGGGCAGGCGGCTGGGTGCCCGGTGTGAGGCCCCCTCACACAGGCTGCTCCCCCAGCCCCGCTCCTCCCGGACTCACCGCCTGCGACAGCTCCACAGGAGGCTGCAGCTTACGTGGTATTTCGCTCTGGTTTCCACATTATTTACAAGATAGAAATATGATGGAAGTATATTCAAATTATTCTTTTCTACCACTACTCAGTCACAATAAAGATAGTTTCTTGGGCCTGAACCACTTGCTAGCAACTGAGGGAACTATATCAACTTAATCATTAAGTACCAGCCAGTTACTTAAGAGGCAAATTAACCTGCTTCAGAACTCAGAAAGCATCTTCTACATTTACTGTTTTTTTTTTTTTGTATAGAAGTATAAGAACATATTTAATAGCAATTTGTTACTGCTGACTATAATGGTGGAAGGTTGTAGTCCCCTTCTCCACTACTGCACCCCGCTCTTCCAGGTCTTCTGTGTCACACCACAAAGCTGCAGAGAATTCCCATAGAGAAGTACGTCCTGACTCTCTACTTCAGAGTGGGAATCTGTTATGAGTGTAATCTCACTCCTGACAGAATAGCAACTACAAGAAATGTTAGTGTTAAGGCCAGAATAAGTTTGCAAAATTAGTAACTAAGGAGTCAAGAGAATACTTGCAAAGTCACATGATGGATGCTCTGGGGCTTTATTTCTCATTGAGAGCACAATAATGTGCCTCAGCAGACAAACCAGCTTCACTCACAGTAGAATTTTCCCCCCATTTGCTTCATACTGTGTCCAATTTAAATTGCAAGTATTAATTACTGCTCATTAGAATGTGCTTACTGTACTAGTCACCCTTTGCTGAGTCTTTATGTCACTAAATAGTATAAAGATGCAAGAGCAATAGCGAAAGTCACTTTAGGTATCATAACAGTTTCTTCAAAAATGCAGTTTATGTTCCTACAAAGTGAGAAGCAAGCACACAACATCCCCAATAGGCTTAAATGCCCAACAAGGACCTGTGCTCACACGATCCTGCTCATGGCACGATGGCGCCACGGGACACGAGCTCCCTCCTCCAGGCCGTGCAGTTACGTCGCACCAGGAAGCAGCCGGTCGCTCTGGAGCCACAAACCATCGACCAAGAGAGCAAGGATGGAAAAACACCCAGAGCAACAGGCCCTGTTCCCACCTCTGTTCATTGGGATGGGCTCTGTGCGGTCCCTGGAGCTCCGCACCCGCCTACCGCGCACGGCCTGAACTCTGGGGCTCTGCCAGCTGCAGCGCAACTGAAGGGAGCAGCTTCTCAGCGGGTTGTAACGTGTGACTGAGGTTACAGACGTGGGGTGAGCTAGCTGTTAGGATAGAGGTTACATTGTAGGCAGTTGTAGATAACGCTAATCACCTTTGTGCAGCCGCCAGTTACAGTCATGAGAAAATGGGTAGAATGAGTGATTGCTGCTCCCTGATGCTTGCCCTTAACAAGCTTACACTCCAGGCAGGACGCCCCGGGCACTATCCGTCCTATAGAATGTAGAAATACTCTATATAGGATATAGGACAGGATATAGAAAAGAACCAGCCAGGACTTCCAAAGGGTAACGTGGACATGTGCGTGCGACCGCAGAGCTGAGCTGCCGTCGGCCCCGCTCAGGCCACGCGGCACTTCGTGAGCTTCTGCACCTGCTTTCGGGGCTTAAGGCTGGAAGGGACCTCCTGTCTTAGAGACACAGGCCTCTCTCCAGTGCATAAACGCAGGCAATAGGGGCTGAGCTTAGAAGGGTCCATGGATTACATTATCTCCTACAGCATCAGGCATGCCAAAACCCATGTAATTTTCCCCAACATCATTTTTTTCCCAACACCATTTAATAAAAAGGCAGAAGCCACAAGTTACACAATTTAATGCCATGCAAAGAACATGGGAAAGATCAAGAGCACAAACATAGCTCCTTGTAATCCATGCAATGGAAGGGAATAAGTTGCATGGAAATCTTAGAGGATGCCCCACACTGTGGCAGAAGGCAAAAAAACACTCAGTAACCCCACGCTGACTCGAAATTCCTTTCGGATCACAGGCCTGGCAATCACTTCAGTGCAGGAACATAAACTCTGTCAGCCCATCCTGACTGCAGGAGCATCCTCCTTGACCAGGAACTGGCGCCCACTTCTTAATTCCAAACTTGGATTCCATTTCTGGGGTAGTACAGAGCCTCCTCCGTTCCAAAAACAAAACGTTCTTCCTTTACCGAGGGAAGAGCTTACACAACCTACTTTGGACTCCAGATACACAAGTAAGAACCCAACCTCAGGCAGGATTTCTGGGAACGTTTTAGCTGTGCTACAAGCGGGCACAAAGGCAGGCCAACACGGAGGCTGCTCCCTCCTCCGATCACCGCGGGACCCCGCGCAGGCCCAAGTGCCGCAGGAGCAGAATTTCCACCCATCCTGCAGCAGGCAGCAAGCCTCAGCCTGAGCCACAGCCAGGCAGGCACACAGCCAAAGATATATAGCAACACACACGTGTAATACACAAACACACACATAGCTTTTTAAGAAACTTTTTTTTTTCTTTAAATCTGCCCGGATATATTAAAAAAAAAAAAAAAGAAATTTGCTTTGTGGTTTACCTGCCATGTCAGCATGAAAAGTGAGTTTAATTAAAAGTGAGTTTAATTTTAAAGTTGTTATTATCCGCAGTAGTTACACAGTAACATCTCACCACAGTAAAGTAGGAGAAACTATTCTAAATAATAAAATCTACTTCACATTGCTTGGTGAGGAAGAAATACTCTCAAGTCCACCTAGGAGCTTGACACGCCAGGAATGCAAGATTAGAAACAGAAAGTGCTATCCGATTACCCTATTTGTTTTCCTCCCCTGTGGAGACTCTTGTCCTTACAATATAATTTGCAGCTACACTTTCATTCTCGTAATTATCTCCAAAGATAAGCTCCTTCCTACTCTCCTGTGGGGGGCTCTGCTATTATCTTACAGACCCGAGAAAAAATAATCAGCACAGAGCTGGTAATTAATTGCTAGCTACAATTATTTTATAAATATTCCAAGGGCATATTTTCTACCAGGCGTGAAGTGAAGCGAAGGTTCCTCTGCAACCGCTTTGTGAAGGCAATGGATCGACTGACAGAATCACTTCCTGCACTGACGATACCTGCTGCCAGGCAAGGGCTGTCTCTGTCAAGGACCTTGCTTCTCGGAAAGACTGTTCACATAATAGTGAAATTGTCTGGAAAAAAGGAAAGGCAGACTTTTTCTCCCTTAACTAAACAGGTTACTGAAGTTAAGGCTCAGTATTGATCAGGAATAGATACAGCCTTGCATATAAAAATATATAGAAGTTAATATCCACGTGACCAGATAAAGCCAGATCCCTATTCTGATGAATCAACTACTGACATTATTTATGGTGGGCTGATGATTTCATCTGGCTTGGGAAGTTCCTGAGCTGAAAACGATTGAAGAATGGGAGACTATGATTGAAACAGAAGCACGTGCTCTGCTCCACAGTCCCTCCTAGGCTTTCTTCAGCACTATTTCTAGGCTATATCATGGACCCTAAACAAAACATTGCAGTCTTCCATCTCTAATATTGTCATCCCTTTCTTCACAAAGCTTTATGTAATTATATTGTAATGATAAGTGAGCTGTGGAAAATTAAAGCTAAGTAATAGCCACTATTTTCAGGTTGAACAATTTTGAATTTGGAGGCAGCTTTGTGACATGAAGATAAGCAGTGGCCATTCAACATGCAGAACATCAGCATGTGCTGTGTGGTTTTTGGTATCTACTCTGCTGCTTTGGAACACGCTACTGTGCACAACTGAAAAACTACATAAAAACATTTCTAGATGAGATTTAGATTGGAAAGAAATGTAGAACTCATTTCTGATTCCCAGAGTATATTTTCTTCAAGCCTTATCAACCTTGTAAACCCAGTTTCTTCCCTCACCCAATGCATAATGTCAGCACTTTTACTTGGCCTATCTATTAAGTTAACCTATATTTTGTGGAATACAATACATAAAGGGATGAGTAGAAAAATCCTGTATTATATAGACATGTATAAATGCACAAAAATGATTAAACTTAGTAACATTGTAATCTTTAGTTCTAGAATTGCCCATCAAGTTATTGAAAATGGTTATCTTCTAAACAAAAGCTGAATAATTGCAAAAAATGCATATTGAAATTATTTTATTTTTTTCCAACACAATTCTTATGTCTGTAGGGCCTTTCCATGAACAGAATAGTTCAGTTAATTCCCACAAGAATTCATCCACATTCCATCTTTTGTTGTCTGTCTTCTCATTTTTGTCCTATTCCTCAACTTTCTTCCCTCTTTACTTCCTTCCCGATGCCCTGCTGACTCCCCAGCCTGTTTTTCTGCCCTTTTGCTGCACCTTTTTCCTCAGATTTTCACTTTTATTCCTCTAGAGTTGGAGGCAGCTCACTTCTTCACTGCATCTGCAGCCACGAGCATGACAGCAAGCCCAGGGTACAGGGCCCATCACATGCCTATTTCTCAATTTTAATACACCACAATATATCACAATTATTTTGTCTAATACGCAGCCATAAACATTTACAATCATTTCTAATCAACTAATTAGTTGTAATACATTACAACTCCATTCCTTATTGCTACAGACATATTGTACATTACCACTTATCAGAAAATGTATCTTGTCTTACAAATTTTATTGCAAGCCCTATATAAAATAGGCACCTACATCTGTCAAACAAATAAAAAAAATTAAAATGCCAGTAAGTGCTGTCAAAGGACTCTACATAAATGTTTAAGACATCAGATGATTTTGCATCAGTGGAGTGAGTTAATATTATCCAATGAGTCACTTAGTTAATTTGTTGTAAATTTACGTGATCTTATAAGATGGAAGGTGAGCACACATTTCCACAGGTCCTTCAGGGCAAATCAAATAAGCAAGCTGGAACAAGACAAATAATAACAAAATATTAACATGATCCACAAAATCCATTTTCTGCAGTTTGAACTTGGTAATATGTCAGTGCTCACATGCTCATGTTTCCTCTTTGGCACTGTTCAAAGACACTGGAAAGAAGCATAAAACAAGGGGTGAAAATTCCTTGAGTCCTTAAGACCAGGAGAACTGCAAAAGCACATGAACCAGCTTCACCTTTTCCTACAATAAAAGTAATTCATAACTGCAGCCAAAGACTTCTGAATAATGTAAAGCAAACTTTAACACCTCTGTCATACTGAAAGGACAGAGTATCATTTTCCAAATTAGTAGCAAATACCTGCAATTAATAGCATTGCAAGAAAAAATATTAAAGAAAAAGAATATATCCTACTAAAGTAAGTGTACTCAGATTACAATTATAACATAGCAGCATTTTTTTCATATTAACAATGAAAAAAAGTTTTATTTTATTACTGGGAAAATATTCAGCCCAAGTTTTCTGATAGAGAAAGACAGCAAGGAAGCCACTGAAGTAAGCAGCAGCTTTCTGTAATTACCAGAACTGGCGCAGAAAAAAGCAGATGAAAGAGAGAGGATTAACTGAACAAGGGAGCCCTGCACCAGAACCATCCAGATGACCAGAACAACTACATGAGTGGATGTAATTGAAACTCCCCCTCACTGGTTGTGTGTCACCTTTGGAAAAAGAAAGCCCAATTCAAAACAACCATTCAGGAGCTCCTCTTTTCAGCCAAGAATATTTCTGCTGCTACATACTGCTTCCTACATACAAGCATTTGTAAAAAACAGATTATACGAATATCAGGACAAAACTTTGGTCCAAAAAGATCTGCTCCAGGACTCTGTTTATATCATATGTGGTAATTAGAGGGATGACAAGGGGATCTGAAATCAAGGCACCAGAGAAGCCAGGGCTGCTGAGGGGAGGGGAGAAGGGCAGAGGACGCCTTGACCTCCTTCTGATTCTGCTCCAGGATTCAGCAAGTCCCTTGAGACAAACTGCAGCTTGTCCCGTCCCCACGAGCAGTGCTGGGACAAATAATCTTCTCAAAAACTGAGCACTCTGCAGGGGTCCCGCTGGAAATACCCGTCTTTGTCCCATATTATTGAATAGGCCTTAGTGAATTAATGAACAACTCTTTTCTTCATCTGCTGATCACTTGAAGAATGGAAAAGGTCGAAATAAGAATCCATATAAATACTCTTGTATTAGACGTTCATATGACCAAGCAGATCCTCTGCACTGGCATTAATAATATATTTGGTTTTGGAAGCAGAGATTAAAATTCTTCTGATACGTGAGACAGGTATAATACTAAGTGACACAGAAAGAAAGAAACTTCTCCCATTAGGACTTATTTGAAATCTGTGACTCTGTTTTCTATAGTTTCTTGCAACTCTCGGGGTAGGGGAAGAAAGGAATTGATCACCCCTGATGGACTAATTAATCCTCTGATCTGATAACTGCAACAACCTCAAATTTAAAACAAGTCAGGGGAAACTGTAGGTGCTCCCACATGCAGAAAACGGTTTGTTCTTACCACATGGGAGCCTGGACCTGCTTTAGACCAGCTGCCTTCTGGCCTTGCCCACAGTATAGCAGCTTAAACTCACCTGCCTCGCACTGTCCCCAGCCTCAGCCTCACTGCTACACACCAAATGTTGGCTACAATGCGGTAGGAACCGGCCTCACCATCCTCCCTGGGGAGGAAAGGCCTCTTTCAAGGGCTATGGCTGTGCTGCTGTACAAGTGTCCTGCCCTTTACTGCATGTTCATCTACACACACTCCAAATGCGTCTTCAAGCAGAAGGAAACCAGGGCAGAATAAAACACTGAATATTCTGGCCTGTGAAGGACTTCAATGTTGTCCACGCATGCTGACAGAAAGCAAGGAAAATTCTTTGATTAAGAGCAAGGAATAAAACAAAAAAATCACATATTTGGTACACAAAGGCTGCAGAAGTAAAGCAGGCTCCAAAAAAAATGACAAACTTGTAAACAAGAGAAAAAAACAAACACACAGGGCAACTAAGCTTTACATTCTCCAAATGCTTGTTAGGAAAGCAGATCTTTCTTTTCTCAACTCCCTGCAAGAAGAGCCAAGCGCAGTGCACGTTACACAACCTCGCAAACTAGAGCAGCACAGAGCTCTGAAATGCTTGCTGCAAACGGCGGGGAGACAGGGAGGGAGTTACACAGCACCTGTACTACAAAATAGGCTACACATCTCCATTTCTGCTCTTCCATTTAATTCTCATTTACTTTATTAAAATGTTAAACATAATAAAACAGTAAAAAGTAGCGGTCTGCACCCAGAGCTGCCTCCTGGGCCCATGTGGCGTTGCAACGTGCACTTTGGCATGCAGAGGCCAGCAGTACCACTGAAAATCCTTGCCAGCCTATTTCTCAAAAATAAACAGGCACCGTCTCATCAAAAGATCTGCTTTAAATAGTGTTTTATTTTGCATAGAAGTTACCTATCACTATGCCACGTTAGTTGTAACTCACATAACTGCTCAGCAGAGAGAAACAGTGCTGAGATGTACATACAGAAAAAAACACTCTGCTTAAGTATACAGCTGTTTATATAATGATGTGCTGCTTTATATGTATGCAAATGAATTTGTGTTTCATGAAAATTATCTCTATACCCTGGAGAGTTCAGTCTCTTGTTTAACAAAGTAAATAGAGATCACAGAGCAGCAACACAATATTGCTCCTTTAGCACAGCAATACTAAGTCTGAAACGATATGTAATATAGAGCCTGTGCCTAGAGAACTAGTGTGGTTTCAAAAATGCCCCACGATTTCAAAGAGGCCTCAGAGCAATATTATGTTGACTTGACAACAATGAATGCCAAACACTTTAGTTTAATAATTATTTTAGGAAGAGATGGATAGGCAATTCCACTGATGTCTTTCTAAAGCATCTCAGAATTTTAGAATTTTATAATCTGTTAAACATAGAACTGCTTTTTCTCTGCACAAATAACCAAAACGGTCACTTCCAGCTTGGCAAATACATATTTCTTGCTGTTCTTACAGCATAGTCTATAATGAACTAACTACACAGCGGGCAATGATAGTATGAAATCTTGCCCTGGCTCCCTGAGAAAGGATGCTGGGTACTAAAGTTAGCTAGTAGTACTAACATCAGTACTAGTACTTCAGTACTAAGACTGACATGCTCTTTGGCCCTAACCATCTTTCTTTGAATACCTCTTGTGCTTCCCAAATGTCAAGTCTTGTTGCTTTTCCAAGCCAGAGTATGAAATTTGTAATGCAGCAGATATATTGCCTTTATGAGGCACCACAGGGAAAAGAGAGAGAGAGAGAGAGAGAGGAGAGAGAAAGAGGAGGCAGTTTTAATTTGTCTGCCATTACACACCTACAGGTTAAGGGTAGTATCCTTCATAAACATGGACCAGCCCTCCTTTGCTCCAGTTAATGCACTCCCTCTTCTGCTTATATAGTGAAGTGACGTTCTTACATGCCTTTTTTTTTTGTTTCATCATTTCAGAGCTCAGTTGTTGCTTCAGTGAGATGGTCTTTCAACAGATTTGCTGGCAATCTAAACTATATAAACTAGTTTTGTCCAGAATGACATTTTCCCCAATCTCATTCTGGAAACAATTCTGATTTAAATAGGAAACTGAATGGTAACATACACACTTTCAAAAGCCATTTAAAACCTTTTATGATTTATCATCCTACTCTGAGTTACACAGTTCTCCAAATATCTGCCTTGCCCATAATGTTTGTTCTCAGTATTTTCTTTCAGATTCTATCCATATGGATTCTATCCATACAAAAAATCTCCCCTTTCAGGAGGACTAATACACGGTGTCATTATGCAGTTTCACACTGTGGATGCATATTCCTAACGAAAAGTAGAGCATGAATATTTTTTTGCCTGTCCAGTACCCGGAGAGTTTACATGAGCTCTGTCCTCTCATGCTGGACTAAAAAGGATGCTGAAGTAGCTAGATGGCCAATTTACATATTGACAAAATACTTCCAAGAATTCCAGTTCGTAGCGGGAAGTCTCCTTTTCTTCCTTCCATGCCTGTCCCTGACCATTCACACTGCCAGTGTCTCAGAGCAGGAGCCTCCCACATGCTCAGTGTTTGTTAGGAGTTGCATTTCAGAGTCTTTCAGGTGAGCAGCTACCACAGGACGACCCCCTGTGCATCCAAAAGTGTAACATGCTCCAGGGCAAGCCAACAGCAAGCATATACAAATGCACAGACACTCCATTTGGACTGACAGATTATTACTGAGTAAATATTAAGCGTGCTCTCCATGGTTCCAGAATTTTTCTGTGAAGTTCAAGCTAGTCTCTGAATCTCACTGGTGGCCAAAACTTGTCTCCTAAAACCTGTGACTCACTCATGTGACGTGTCTCCCCAAAGTCACCTCGATCAGATGTTGACCAGAGGGGCAAAACGCTGTCCTACAGTGAATGATCCCTGCGGTGATGCCTGTGTGGTAGGGATTTTCCTCACAATCATTCTGTTTCTATCAGAGAATTATGCGTGGTCAGCATTCCCTTAGCGTACTCATTTAAAATTTCTTTTTATAATTATCTAGAAAAGACTGTAAGGTTCCATGTCTGAAATACTTTTCTGTGTCCCAAATAAAAGTTATTTTTCTCATCTGATTGGGCGTGTAGGTAAAGCAAGTTTAGAAAGAAAGTAATTTTTAGAAGAACATTCAAGTGAGCCTATGACAGAAGAAATCCATCAACAGCAGCAACAAGAAAAAAAATGAGACTAACTACTACTTGCTGCTTTGATAAACTTGCAAACACTCACAGTTTATAGAAATTTAGCTCTCCGAGGAACCAGGAGAATAATATCTGCCATGGCAACTGAGCAGAGCAGTCTTCTGGCACTTTCTGAATGAGCATTTAGGAGGAGATTAATTCAATACTCCGCATGATGAAAGGGCTCTTGAGATCCATAACTGTCTCCCACAAATTACTCTTATTGTACAACTGGATGTTTAGAACAGATTGCACATTATCTATATTGAACTAGAGCTTTCACAGCAAATTTATATGAAACAGATTAAACCCACATGATGTGTCACACTATCTTCACCCACTCCTTTCAGTGTGTTTAGAGAAATGGGTATTTTGTTAAATGGATCATTGCAGTTTTGTAGGATTTATTTTTAAACTTATTTATATGTAGAAGTAATGTTAAACATTTTTACTATGTAACTTTGAAATTCCTAAAACATGGAAAAACATAGCTACAAAATCCCCCACTTATATTACAATGTAGTATATAAACACAGAGAGCAGAAAGACTGCCACAAAACAGCATTATAATCTTTTTTATGCATTTCATGTTCCATAGATACAATAAATTCAAGGGACAGCATACCTCAATACATACTTCTGCCTTCCTACTTATATGCATCAAAATACTTTTTTTTTTCTCCACACCAAATGCAGCATCTGAGAAGTATCATATAGCTCACTAAAGACATCTATATTTTTTAAAGCATTTTAGAAAAGTGTATCAAACATTTTGCAACTTCCTCAGGATCTAAATTACTGCCAAATCTAGTCTCCCAGGACAAAGTAATTTAGTATTTTCTTTGCCCATTTCCTTATATTGCAAACCACCATACTGTACAAGGCACAAAACTGGAAGAAAGTCATTCTGAAACACAATTTACCGTACAAAAATACTAATTATTACACCATAGAAGAGCTAGCCAGGGGCATGCAGAAGCTTGCATGCGCCTTCCTGTGGGAGCAGTACAGAAAGCTCCTCTCCACAGGCCAGCAACACCCAAGACACTGAACTCCAGCAATGAATTAAGTGAACAGTTTTTTAATTGTTTGCAATTATGAGTAATATGTGGATCATACTGCCATGGAGTGAAAAATCAAAATAAAAGCAGCTTCACTCACTGAACATCATCTAACTATCACTGAGGGAGAGAGGAGTTTGAGAAGAGGGGAAACGGAGCAATAGCAATGGAACATTTCAACCCTGAGTCATGATTCAGAGCTCAAGGAACAGAGCTGTGTTTTGGCAAGCTTGCTGTTTACTGTTCATTTTGCTATTTATTACTTTCATCCCACCTTACACCATTATTTCCCATTTAGTTTAGACGTCCCCATTTTGCTATTGAAAATTAATATTGTTTAAATTTTAGAAGGTCCTTCAAAATGTTAGTTGTTTTAAGTATCAACTATTACTAAAGAAACCCCTATAGTCCAGATCTTGTTTCAGTAGGAAAGAGGCTCTTGAATCTAATAGAATTGGGCTGATTATTCCAGCTGAAGACTTTTGTGCTTCTTGACTCCTGTAAAAACTAATGAACTGATGAAACAAGCTCATATGCTTCATCATTAGAGTCAACAGGAAAGTAACACTGGTTTTAAAATGGAGGGTTTCATTAGAATGATAGTTCTTAAGAGAGGTGTATCTGCTGATTGAAAAAAAAAAAACACAAAATCCTTCAAAACAAACCCATCTTCTGCATACAGAGAGTTGAATGGGTTAATACATTATCGCCAAACTGGAAACTGCAACTTGAGAATTCCGTAAGGATTTGCAGAAGTACTCACATTATTCAGTATATCACTCCCCTCCAGTAGTATTGCCTTAGGGTCATCTCCCACGTTTACTGTTAACTCATAAAGCAGGCTACACAAACCTCCAAAATGTGGTAAGAAGTTGAATCTGCTCATTCATGAAATAAAACGTGCAACTAGACAGCAAAGAATAATTTGCCAGTGTGAACTTTGTCCTAATTCTTTTGCCCATTTGTCAGTGGACTCTCTTCTGCCTGAGTCTTTTTGCCTTCATCCATCCTTCCCTCTCCTTCTATTAAGGAAAAACATTGCTGTTAAATAATCCTTCAAAATTTCTCCTTGACTTTAGTACCATTCCCTTAGCTTATTCTTTCTTCATATGAAACTAACTTCTGACTCCCAGTCTCATTTTAGCCATAACTGACTTGTTGCATTATGACATAGGGAAACTAATTTTTCTTACCATTTTGCAAAAATAAATCATCTTCATCTCCTCGGTAGCCTGCTTTTTCTGCAAAAATCACTGTATGTTCTTTCATATTGTGTCATAGGTATGGAAATGCTCTGTATGAACATCCAGAAAGCACAGTCACTTCTCATCTATAAAGAACATTTCACACAACGATGATCAGGCATTAATGAGTCATGATCACATTTTCCTGGTAGGCTGCAAACTGTCCATGCAATTAGATCTGCCAAAATGCCTGATTATTTTTTTCACCACTTCCTCCAGGGCATAGTTTTTGCTGTCTTTCTAATATGGCCTGTCTTAGTCTAATGTATAAAGTTTTTTAATAGAAAGTATTAGATTAGATTTGCTAAAGATATCACAACTCGTCTCCTATAATAGTCAGTGAAAAATGAGAGACACAGCACGAACTGTAGCATATTTAGAATATGGTGTTGGGGAGGGAGTAAGTTTTGTGGGAGTTATTTCTTTTTATGACTGAATGAAGATGTACTGAGAGCTGTACTATAAAAGTTTTGTAGCTCCAGATACTTTGAATGAATGGGAAATCTTAAATATAGCAAGATGTTCCCTCAAGTCAGCCATTTCCACACCTTCCATGCCCCAAGATGACAGCTGATCATTGCCTTGGTAACAAACATTGATCTCTACCGTGCTAATTTAAAAGGATTCAGTCAATTTGAAGTCAGTTTTTCAACTGCTAACTTTATACTTGCTACAGGTACCAAAGTTCACATGATTACAACAGAAAGTTATCACTGCAGTTAGTGACAGCGAATACATAAATATTTTTCACTGCTCTTGGTCAAATGCATCATTCGTACATGCTGTTCTGCAGTAAACTCAACAGCTCAGGTTTCCCCCCTTTAAGAGAGGGATTGTGATAGCAGAGGAAGCAAATTTGGAAGTGAAAATAGACAAAAAAGTGAATAAAATAAATTAGGTACCAGTGTTCTCTAAACTGATGTAAGATACTTTCACAGAGAGGAAAACCAAATTAACACAACAAACAAAACACAGTAGGCTCTGTTTTTAATGCATAAAAGTTTATGCATATGTTTATATAATGAACTTCTAAAAATCAGGGTCTCAAATCCCAGTTTCAGAGACAAATGAAAGTGAACATACCTCACACATTCTCACAGGAGGCCCAACAGCCATACAGGTTTGCACGTGGGCATTTGCACATAACATGCACAATATCAGGGCCACAGTTTGTACATATTCCTAAAGCTTAAGAAGCTTCAAAATAAAATTTAATAAAACTACTTCAGAAGGACTGAGAATCACAATTACCACCAAAATTGTCACTGACAAACTGATTAAGTACTACCAAAGACAAAACAGTATTAAAGAACATAAATTTATATACAGATCCATATTCACACGCATGCACATAAGGACATGTGTACATACTGAGGATTCAGTGTCTTAGTAAAATAAAGGTGTACTTCAAATAGCAAGAAGAGAGGCTTCACAGCCAGCTTACATTTCAGCATATGGAGTCAGGAGTTCCTTATTTATTTTTCTGTGAGGACACTGGAACTGATTGATTTTTTGCACTGATTTTTTGATAACAGTGCAAAATGGAGAACCAAAAGGAAAGCGTCTCCTGTGAGTGTGACCTTTGCTGTCACTCTGCCCACCCTCAACTTTTGTTTTCAGGTTTCAGTATTGTTTGCATTAGGTTTTCTTCCCAATCCAGCACATTCGGGTCCCTCTGAAATGAAGGCCTCTAGAGCTGAGTATTTTGAATGCTACAAGGTAAAGAAGTATATATATATACTTGCCTAGCGCAGCAAGGTTGGCACGAGCACTTAAATGACTTTTTTTCAGCTCACTTCGTTTTCCGCATTAATTCCACTGTCACTGTGTTTAGCGCGGTAGAGCACTCACAGTGGCAAATAAATGGCTATTTTCAAAATATTCTCTGCACAGGGGTTTAGAATGCCTAGCAGCTGATCAGAGCTCAGGGTGAACTGCAACAAGGCAAATAGCATATTTATTAAATCAGCCTCGTGAACCTGCCCACATAAAGCCTAACAGTGCCTCTCCCAAGAAGGCCATAAACAGTAAGGGAAATGAAGAAATTCAAAACTGAAAAGATGAGAAATGAGCAAGACTAAAAATCCTTTTAGAATTCAAAGCACAATGAATAGAATAGGGAGGAGACCTATGTGAAACATACTTGGTTTTTAGTGACTCCTTTGGTCCGATAACAGAAACGGCCCAGTTGCACCCTGATGTACAGAACCAGAACATCACAGCCCCTTTTCCTCTTACTCACCTGTACACTACATGCTACAGCACTGCTATTTAACTGGTTCTTCAAGTTACATTGTTGTCATGGCTATTGCTGTTGATACCCTCAGCACTCGTCATCACTGTGGTCTGATTATTCTGAAGAGAGAGAACAACCAGAGACTGGGAACAACCAGCTTCCCCTTCTTTATTAATAAGGAATCAGTAAAATATAAAAACTCTGGAGAGACACAGAATTAGGGTGCACCATAAAATGAATGGAGATCTGGAAGAGCAACCCATTACTTACTATAATGCGTAAGTGAAAGCTCCTCTTTAAATAACTGCCCACAAGGATCTCACCCCAAGTGGCTAGCAGTCTCATAAAATGCGGATTGGAGATGTGTGTGAAATGTCCCATTTAAACAGAAGAGGAATGATTTTATAGGGCAATCTTCCTAGACACATGAAATAAGAACAGATCACGCCTCAAGGAAAATACACAGAGCTCAGTTTGTACTAGACTGACAACTCAGAAAGAAGTGGTTCACGAACTGGTAAATGAGACCATAGCAATCCTGAGGTGAGCAAATGTGTCTAAAGGCTCTGAAGGAGGAAAACGGACTGCAGAAACTTCGGCCAAATGTTTCTGCTCAGAGTTAATGGAAAGCTCTGATTAGGAGCAGCAGCAGCAGCACATCAGAACCATGGGTTTGTGATTAACATTCCCAATTGACTAAGTTTCTTTCATTTCACTTGGTAAGCCAGTCTAAATGTTGTTGCTTTGCATTTTCATGGACAAGAAAAGGTCTGAACTAGAGCTGAACCGCCCCACTCTGTGGCAATGAACACATTAGATATAACGATGGACACGAATGCAAAACCTGACTACAGTTTTGCTGGGCAGAACTGGGCAGAACAGGTACCGTGGCTGCAGGCTGGACTGACGGATTAGCCAAGTACTGCCACCTATTATCCGCTGTGCAGTTGCTAATTTCAGCCCTTTAACCTGGAGTATAAATGAAATGTGGCACACTGAGGAAGGCACCACAGCTGTCTGACCAAAGCATGAGAGTCATGCTTTTATTGCTATCATTACATGGTGCTTCAAAAGGTGGAAAAGCGGTGCTATCATCAAACACCTTTGGGTCTTGCTCTTAAATTGTGCTGGATTAAAAAGGCCTCAACAGATTCATCCTCCTCTCCTTTTTTTTCCTAAAGAAACATCAGTGCTTCTCTTTGCAAGGAAACTTTCAGAAGCTTTTACTACCAATATCAAAAAGCTAACAGAAGCCACAATTCTCTCTTTTCTAAATCAAAAGGAAAGAAAGGCTTAAATCAGACTGTACATAAACAACAAATCTCTCCTAGTGGGCCTAAAACTAACCAGTACCGAAAACTATTCTATCACACATAAGTTTTAGAATATATTCTGCTCTTTTAAACACAGCTTCACTTAGTTAAAATAAATTTAAATTAATTATTAGGAAATTTGACTTTTTCTTCATACAAGTCCTCCTATTACCTTTGAATATATTCCTAAGTGATTTCACTCAAAATTGCAGTGACTACTGTAGATATAATTTAGATGCACATTTTCTAGTTGTGCTCTCTGTGTTTCTTGGCTGTCGTTAGCTTTGGGAGAATATCCAGTGAACTGTGGCATTAGAGAACACTTATGTAATGTGCTTATACATGTTACATAACTTTCATATACTATGACAGCCAAATGATCTCCAGGATATTTAACTATCCGACAGCTCGTCTTTTCCAGCTCTCTCACTATCCGGCTTTTATGGAGATATTTAAAAAAGCCCCAACACTCAGCTCCCTCGATAAAATCACGTTTCCTAACAGTAGAAGCAGATGAGACATCTGTTTTTCACACGTTGTCACATACATTGTCTGCTAGTAAACCCAATGTTAGAAAATCACATTGCTTACATGACAGCCTCTGTTTCACAGTGGGAGACCCTCTTTTTGGGAATGTTTCTTCCTATTCCTCAGTCATCCCTCTTCAGCTGAAAGGATGGGCAACATTATCGAAGAGTATTCTTTGAGGAGAAAGAGAAAGGGAATTTCTTATATGATACTAATCTAGTTAACAACTAAGCTGCTACTTTTGAAAATACCTTGTGAGAGAACATTTCTTATCAATTCAGTTATTTTTCTTGGCCGACAAGGTACTTTACTCCTAAGAACACTAGTGCTATTTGTCTTCCCTGGAGTAGCTATGCAGTCAAAAAGCTTTACATGCTTCCTTATAATTATTTATAAATTGCAAACAACACAATATGTAAAATATACTTTTTCAGGAAAGTATAACAGTAAGCAACTTGAAATCTCACCTTCTGATTAACAAAAATACTAACTCCAGCATGCTGCTGTAAAAGAAGTTCCTTCGTCTCCTTCATAATAAGCATTATGACATTAACACTGACAAAACACAAAAAGCATAAATAAGATTATACTTTGAAGTAGAATACAGGCAGTATTTTTCTTAAATGCCAAGTGTGTGAAAGTAGAACAACTATCATTCTTATAACTGCTGCTGAGGCTTCAGCTGTGAAATACCATCTCTTTAACCTTGTCAAAAACACAACACAGAATTTGAATTTTAAAAGTAGCATTTATCTCTAGCAAGGACAGAGGGTATAAGATATATAAGATATAATAAGATATATCTTATATATAAGATATATAAGATATATAAGATATATCGATAATTTGACCTAAAAAGCTAAGAGGTTTTGGGCATTTTAGCAGAATCTCAAATGTTTATCTTGGTCCAACAGTTTTACCCTCAAAGCCTCCCAATAAGAGTAGTATTTGTTGGAAAACGTTCACAGAACACTGGTGGATGGGAACTTTTAAATATACCTACGCAGGGGAAAGTGGCTGCTTATAATCAGCGGAACATTTCAAAAACTGCCTGTTGTGACTATAAAGCTGCCTTTAAGAAAATGAACACACAGAGCAGCTACAAAAGAAATGTGTAGCTCAAGAATAATGTAGGAAGCGAGGGCTGCACCACTCAGCCTACACATTGTAGAAGTGCTGGCCAGAATGCCATTACCAGAGTGCCCCTGCAAACTCAAAAAATCTAGTAACTAGAAGAAAGATTCAACCACTTAGCATTTCTGAATGGTAAATAATAGGGGAATAATCATTTTAAATTTAAATTTCTATTTAAAATTGATTTATTTTTAGGCACAATATATTCCTATATAAGTCACAGATAAAAAGAACTAAATATCTTAAGCAATACAAACGTATTCCACATCCAGGCCAATTTTTTTCTGATACAAAGTTACTAAAATTTGGAAGTATCCTGATTTTAAGTACCCCGATTCCAAGTGACAAAACTAACTAACTTTTTTAGTTGATTCAGTGATATTCTACAAGTAAAGAAGAAGGACTAAAGTAGACTAAAGTATATTAATATTCATGTGTTATCCAATAACAAAAAAACAGAAAGCCCCAAGAAGCCAGCGAATTTGACTTTTCCCAAATCTCGCAATCTGTCTGTCTTCCCTCATCTTAGCTAAACCCTAACCTGACCTCCAGAAAGGAGTATTCTTTGCAGCATTGCACATTATCTGCTCATCTCAACACCAAGAGGTAAAAAAGCAATTAGGTTAGCTAACAACCTGAGGCCCAATGGTTGATGCTGCAAGCCTTGAAGCATGAGCGTGTGTTAATTGATTTAGAGCAAATCTGCTGAAATCAAATCAGGCAGCTGAACCGCACCCAAAGCCACCCCTCCCAACCCCACCAAAAAGGGCAGTTTCACAGATTATGAAAGTCAAAAGGATCTCCATGACAATTCAGCCCAACACTTCCTCTCATATGTAAAAATATAAAAAACAATCCACCAAATTTGATTGGAATATATTAAAAGGACTGCAAATAATGAACTCTTATCCTTCATACAAATTAAAATCGAGTTGTAGGAATTCTTGCCAAGGACATTATGGATCCTAGAACTAAAAAGGGTTCAAAGGGAGACAGGAAAAGGACACGGAAGGAAAAAAAAAAAAAGGAATTACTAAATACAAAGAAAATGCATTGGGATTAGAAAATCCAAGCTCAAAAAGACTGGAATGTGGAAGCTTATAAGCAGGAAGCACAATACTTAATTGGCTTATTTTTCTGTTCTTTCCTGAGCATGCTTTTATCAAGAAGGCTAAGAAGTCTTCCACTATCTTTCCCATGCATAAGTATATATATATATATATGTATATATATATATATATATATATATGACAAGGCATCTCTCAACTCTCTCCTTGATGGACTAGAGTCTTTGTCATTAAATCATTATATCATTATATATCATCTTCAAGTACCATTAGATAACCTCTCCTATATTATCATAGGACAGGCTACAACCTTCTGGTTCAGACCATAAGGTAACTCAAGAGAATGATTTGCACATGCACTAAAATAGAATTGTTGAGATTTGGAACAAAATTCTCATAAGTGTACTGACAGCAGATAGACATTTGCTCCCGTATATGCATATTAAATGTAAGAAAAACTAATAGAACTTAATCTCTGCAGAGGTTTCAGTCCTCCCTCTTCTTCATGTCATTTGCTGCCTTCTTGGTGTAGCATTAAAGCTCCTTTCTGACTCCCTAATCCGGTGCACCAAATTAGGACCAAAAGATCTGGGATAATTTGGGAATACAAGTGCTACCAGGCCACTGCTAGGGAAGCCGGTAGGTTGCTTTAAAGGCAAATACATGAGAAACGGAGAGAAAACAAAGGTAAAAACTTCCTTTTGGCTTGGTGCTTCATGTCTGCTTCTAGGTATTGACACAGAAGAGCTATTTGCTGATCACTTATGCGCAAACGGGCAATCTCTGTTCTCATACAATGGAGATATTTATGTCAGACAATTGCTTGTTAATAGACACAGATGAACATACGTAGAGTTTGCAGAAGCCTTCTAATCCATTGGAGTTAAAACAAATAAAAACACCTTCATTGCACCAAGCTGTTTCACATCCATCTGTTCACTTGGAAGGTTTTCTTCCACACAAATTTTACCACATTCAAATTTGTGAATTATTCCAAATTTCAAGAGGGAGCAAAAAGACAGCAAGTGCACAAAACTGAGCTGCTAAACAACATGCCTATAGCATGACACCGTGTTCAGAGAGTTAGAGTAGATAGTGTGCTCCAGAAAATGATGAGTGCCACACAGATTCCAGACAAAACCCCCAAAGCTACCATATGTTCCTCAGCTCCGGGAAGCCAGTGAGCTCTTGGGGACTGCAAGCTGTCCAAGATGCAGCACCACGTGACAGGCAGATGTCTCCAGCAAACCACCTTAGAAGCCAGAGGCTGCTCAAATCTGAACGCTCCTGCAGTGCAGGGGTCCATGTCATACATGACAGGGTCCAGCCTGGGGCAAGGGGACAAGGGCCCATCCTCTACACCCCAAGATGCCTGATCAGACCAAAGCTCGAGCCATAGCTGCAGGGGAAAGCATCAGGAAAGATGATGGTGGGCTCCATTTCAGAGAAGGAGGACAGGCCTACATGCTCAAAGAGCTCTCTTCCTTTCCTATGCAACACAGTCCTTTCCTAGGCTGAGGAATTTCACTACTGCTGTGAATTATAGGAAGATGTTCTGTATTTATGTCTGCAGTGCTGGTTATATCTTGTTTATTAGTACTATCTGTGATTAATAAAAAAAAAAAAAAAGCTGTGGTCTACCATTTAAACTTAATACCTCTTTAAGTTACATGCCCAGGTCAACAACACAGATTGAAAAATACGGAAAATAATACAGAAGAAACATAACCAGTGTTATTTTTTTTCTCACATTATGAAAATTTCTCACTCAATACATTTTCAGTTATAACAGCTCCTGAGATGCTGCAGGGAAGGTACAGAATGAAATATGGAAGAGTACGGAAAGCAACCTTTACAATGTACTCCGTGATAGAACATTCACATAAGTGCTACTCTACCATATGAAGAGCATGTGCTACTTTCTATGTGAATTTACACATAGAAAACACTATGATATTCTTACTTTTATGTTATTCAGCCAAGCAACTGCAATTCATTTTGGAGAAAAAGAGATTTATTGATATATAGCACAAATATGCTCACTTGACACGCTTGTTACCCATCTCACTGACGGGTTGCTTCTTATTCAACAAAAAGTACGTGCATTCAATAGGCACGGAGATTTTCCAAGTTTAAGATGAATATAAATCCAAGCGACTACAGAGGCAACATGTATCTTATCTGACAGTTGTTTTCAGAATCACCATGATCAGGCTGCGTAACAAGTGCAAAGACTTAGTAACGCTGCAAGCGTCATCACATGGACATCAACACATCTTTAAAATGTTCATCTCTTTTTCAGGAATTTTCTGACTTCTTGTTTTTTGATCTCCAGTTCTTCTCAAAGAGAAGTCTCCCTACATGCAGGGAAGCAATTAAAACTCCAAGAGTTGATGGCGGGGCAGGGATCAGGTAGTATTTAAATACCTAAATTTGACTATAATCCAGGATCTCTGAAAAGTCATGACATATGCTATTTACTGACTTCTAGCTCACAGAGCAAGTTTTCCAGTGTCTAGTTGAATATTTCAATTAAACTAGCATCTTCTTTAAAGGCTTACTGTTCTTATTGGCATCTTTTAATGTGACATAAAAAAGGATACTTAAAATGTGATAGGCATTTCCAAGTTGCTACTTCTTTTAATACCTCACATTCTATTTAGGCTTACTTATTTAGGCTTGCTTATGAAATTTTGTTAAATGTAATCTTTTCAGATTTTTCTCTTTTAAAGGAATTTTAGCAAGCAAAAGATTTTGTCTCTGACTGCTCATTCCTCTGCTCAGTAACAGATGCAATCATTATTTAAACATCTGTAACTACAGGCATATAGCAGTCCTTTTGACTCCCTTGATATCAATCCCCTTTTGCACTTATTTGTATCTTATTTGTATGGGAAGAGCTTCTTCCCTTCAACTAGTTCAGTAACTGGGAACCCTTATGGGTGTGGAGCCATGAAAGCCCAGTGTAACTGAAGCATTCCTATAGGAGGAACTATTTTAATGTAGTTTTATCCTAACCTTACTCCAGATTTCCTTGTTGACATGATATTGTGTCATGATCTAAGGTACTAAGCAAAAATAAAAGAATTGTGCTGATTCCACCACCAGGCTCTAGATGAGGATTTGAGAAAGGTAAAACAGGTTATCTTTGCACAGTGATTGAGCTGTTACAGCTTAATGGGCAAATTCGCCCTTAGCAATAGTTATAGAGAAGGAATGAGTTGTTTGCAGAAGAAAATTGCACTTTCTGGAAATCTGTAGGGTTTTGTTGTTGTTGGTGGTGTGTTTTTCTATTAGGAGTATGCCACAGTTTCAGTCATCATCACATAATAACTTTTTCATACATAAAGTTTTTTATTTGTGCTGTTAACTCTCAACAAGGTTATTTTATCTCCAAACCACAGAGACTTTAAATCATATCACTTTCTTTTGAAGCAGCAAAATGGGGACATAAAAATTCTCTCCAAATGAATTTTGGGCTTTTGATTCTATTTTGTTACAGGACCATCATTTATTTTAGGTTTGCCAGCACTTTTACATTGAAATTAAGTTCAAAAACATACTCTCAAAAAAGGTCTAGTATTACGATAGTGATGATTAAAATATACTGGCAAAACTGTATTTGAACACAGCATATCCTCCTATGAGGGGCTGCATTTCTATTTTTAAAAGCTTATGAAAATCTATTTAATCTTACTTGCATTAAAATCTCTGCTGCTGCCAAATACATGCAAATGTTAAATTAAAACATACCTAGAGGCATTCGGACTATGCTCTGGGGAAAAATTGCATTTGCAAAGTTGATTTAACAGGTTTAGACTCTTAAAAATAACACAGTAAACATAAATGATTAGTAATCATTATATTTTAATATAATCTGCGAGTTATGTACTGATTTCACAAGCCACTAAAGCCTATCCAAAATTTGGCCATGTGTTTTTGCTGAAAAAAATAATTTAAAAAAATTTTGAGAACAAACTTTAATAAAAAGTTTTGCCAAAAATATAAAGAAAGTGTTTTATTTCATTTTCTTTCATTCTAGCATAACCAAAATTCAGCATTTTGACTTTAGTCTCAACACTCATTCTGACAGGTTGCCTTGCAAATTTTTGACAAGTTGACTGTACTCTTTTCCTTTCAGTGACTTGCCTCTCTCCATCCTGCCTGCAGGTTTGTGTTTGCTCAGCCTTGCAACGAGCACAGAACAAGTTACCACCTTTAGTATCAGCAACCTTTTGAATGGACTGCTGAAGCTGCAGTTAGTCCTCCTCTGGCCTCTCTAATTCTGGTAATTGCAATACTGAATGAGGCAGTTACCTTTCGACATTTAGATTCACAAAAACTGTTTTCAGTTCCCATTTTGCAAGGTAAGTAGGATTTTAAGCACTGAAGACCAGCATCTCCCGAAGTTAAGTGGTAAAAAAGATCCTGTTCTCTCCCTTCCCCCAAAAGGGAAGGGACTTCTAGGGTTTACTGCCAGTCCGAACAGCTGTACTGGTCCATCACACCCATGGTCACACTGAGTGGAAACCCTCTGCAACAAGAGCAGGTTGAAAAGATGCAAGGAGCAGGAAGCTCAAGGTAGAAAGTAAGCTACCAGGACTTCTCTGCAGCACAGTGCTACACTAAGTTGTTCTAAAGGCTAAGCAGTCTCACAGGGGAGTGACCAAGAAGGCAAACTCAATATAGGGTGTTTCTTTTGGGAAGGATGTAGTTGGTGCTAGTGGGTACTGTTAGCAGGGGAATGGCTAGGGGCAACCATCGCTGTCCACGACAGAGAAGTCTTATAATCACTGGAGATGGTGCATCACACAGAATTGCAATGTTCAAAGTACTGAAATTGCTTGCAGTGTAAGGTTAATTGAAAAAATACCAACTTTTTAATGCCAGAACAGGGAGATAGTGGGAACACTCCAAATGCTTGCAACTACGCAAACAGACACCAGCTCCTGTCTGTCATTTACTCAACCCCCTTTCATAAAGAAGATACTCCATGTACCTGCATGCTTTGAAGATGCCTTTGGTCATCAGGGAGAATGCAGAGATCAGCCACAGCACTCTCCAGTAGTGGCACTTCCTGGGGTGAGAACTGATTTGGTTGGAGAAAACTTTGCAAGAATCACCCCAATGGCTGCTTTGCAATTCTGCTGGGAATCCTTACAGTGGTGCCCCACCGACTCTCAGACAGCCAGGCCTCATTCTGAAGCGACTGAAACAATTATTCACAGCCCTTTAGCCCACACAGCCACCATCCCGTTATCACGCAGAGGGCACGAGCCCCACGGGAGACACTGCACAGCAGAACAAAAGGTCATTCTGCGCGCGGGCCAGGCCAAATGACCACACGGCTTTGTCCCCTTCCAGAAAGCAGCATGGCTGGCAGGATAAGGGGGCATATTTCCAAGGTACTTGGTAGCTGTTTAATGAGCCTGACCGTTTCTACTAGTGGCAGTTGAGAAAAATATATGCTGTGAGCCCTTGCTCCTGAACATGTATCTACCTGGAATCTTTTTTTGCTGGAGCAGGTAACAGATGAACAGATGAATGTGCTTCTCTGAGTACAGAAAGATTTTTACTGATCAGAAAGAAAAGGCATTCCTGTTAGAAGATACAGGCCACCACCTTGAGAAAGGAAGCTACGGTGCAAGGATGAAAGAAAGGATTTTTATTTAAAGGTCTTTTTGGAAGAAAGGGAGGAACCGGTGGGAGAAAGAAGTCAGAAGGGATCCACAGAACTAAACAAATTGATCCTCCCCAAACTTTTATCTATTCCCTCTCATGTTTAAGAACGGCTCTTATTTCTATTACAGTTACTGTAAAAAAACAACTTTTTTTATGCATCAATATTTATTTCTCTGTTTATCGCTGCTATCAGTGCTGTGTTTATTCTGCTCGCCAGTGCATAAGACAGAACACAGAAGGGCCCCTGGGCCAAAGCTGTAGTCTGTTGTTTCTCTGTTTGTGGTTTCAACCTGTCACAGGACAAAGTCCAGCCTCTCCTCTGAAACTGGGTCATTGCCACTTGCTTCAGTACTACAGCATCCTCACACTGGTGTTACAGCGCTGGGACTCACCTATAACCCACGGTCATTCCTGGCTGCTTCTGGATAAAGTCACAGACAACCCCCTAGGGATTGTGAACGCGACTCCTTCTCCTCTTCCTCCATCAACCTTCAACTACGTAACAGAGGATTAGGGAGGACAGGGTGCCTGATGCTCACTTCCCCACTCAAAATCAATGCCCTGCCAGCCTCCTCCACCATCCTCTGCCCTGAAGGACAGCAAGGAGATCTGAAAGAATGCTCACAGATATAGCATATTACCTGATCCATATTCAGAAAGGTTGAAATACTTTGTTCTGAGGTATGCCAACAAACATTCTAAATAATGGAAAACATTTTCAGAATATACAGAAAATTACTGCATCCTATTCAACAAAATATTTCCCGTTAACACAAAATATGTGAAGAAATATTGAAAAGAAATATTTCAGAATTTTCTAAAGACCCTACTTAATGCCTGACTGTCATTCCAATATAAATTAGCTTTTCTGAGATCATACCGTGTTTCACCATATAGGAGTTTTTAAGCAAGTTCTAATGGCCATCGTTCCTTTCTGTCAGGGAATTAGGACACTGTATTCCCTAAAAATCATTTTCCAAGGGACACTAACTCAGTTTGCAAATGAAAATGAACACAAAATGCTTATTGTCCACTGCAGCCAGTCAAAAAGCAATTATCTTAGCAGTAATGAAAATATGGACGTGTTCACACTGTCTGAAGTTATGGATCACCAACATAATCAATACAACTGTTCAAAGTAGCTCCATTGGGAGATTTGCTCTGTGTGCATTATATAAGGAGCTTAATGTTAAAATTTAATATTGAAATTTTGGCATGTAACAGAGGATTATAGTCCAGCTCTGTTAATATCCCTCTTGTATCTACATCCCAAGAGAGTGGTGGTCCAAAGGCATTGAAAAAAATAGACATCACTTTTAACATAAATCTCACATGGCAAAACACAACAGGATGCATGTTTGGATGGCATTAGGAAGGAATGTGAAACACACCTGCATAAAAGTATGTAAACGAACTTCTACGTAATATGTGACCCCACATTTTTGCCACAGAATTTTGTAATGGAAAATCAGGGCAGGACAGGACAAGAGTGAGATGGGGGATATTGTTTGAAAGTAAGATATTTGACTTAAATTACCATAACTACTCTTAATACCAAGAGATGTATCTGTAACAATATACTTACACTCAGCTAGAAGAATTTGAAAACATGCTCCTATGCTTAAATATTTTTGTACTACCAATGTTTTATTTTTAAATGCAGTTACTTTGCCTTCAGGCACTCAAAGAAACCTAAGGCACTAGAAAAAATCCTAAATGTCTGTTTCTGTGAGATACATAGCATGGAGGAAATCAGAGCAAATCTGAAAAGATGATGTTGGGTACTTGTGTTTAGACATCCTAAAACCAGCCAATGCTCTTCCTGAATCCTGTAAAAAGGTTCAAACTGAAAGCATGAGACAACCTGAACCAGAGTTCAGGTTCTTACTCAGACTAACCTTTTACTATGAGGTAACCTTTTACTTTTATTAATGAATCAAGTCTGAAGAGCAAGGATCACACATATTATTATTACAGGGAATGCACAGATGCAGGGATAGGAGATTAAGTCTTAACTGTTGACATATAAATTCATACTGGAACAGACTGGGTATTCCAGGTGGCATGTTGTAACCAAAGGTGACTGTATTCACTTGAGCTTAAGGGTCCAGTGGATGACCTAATTTTGCCTGTCTACAAAATAAAAACAGAGAAGGAACAACTAAAATAGAATTGCAATCCTGTTCTTTTTAATATTATCTAAAAAGTACATGAGACCTATGACTAGCTCCTGGTAACTTCACACAGAAATATTAGAGAAAGGCAAAACAAAACTATCAGGTGATAGCTTCAACTGTAATTTGGATTTTATTTGTTATGGTTGATTATGGAAGACAGTGCTGACCTAGATAGGGATGTAGTACCACATGAGACCGTTTGTTTTTCCAGAAAAGGCAATGTATTATTTCTGAGTTCAGCTTGCCCAGAATTAACAGAATAGTTTGTCAGAGGCAATTGTGGTAGAAGTTTTAAAAAGTGGTCTCCAGCTCTACACAAATATCCATAAATACTGAAGGTTACACCTTTGCATGTGGAACACACAAAAAGGTATGTTCATGGTAAAATAATGCAGCACAGGATAAACATATCTGCACTAGCAATAAATATGTGAATTACTCTTTGCGGCCTTGTGATATTTTGTTTCTGACAGCAAAGCTAGTTTAGAAATCTCTACCTAGCATCATGCAGTTAGAAAATCCTGAATTATACTGTCACTGCAGAAGCATCTTTGTAGAATCCCTGTAACTTAATCCATACAATTCTTCATCTCTTGTAGTCTCTAACACCACCCCTCTGAAAGCATTTGCCTAAACAGGCGTTTTCAGGAGAAAATCAATTTCTACTCTATTTCCCTAAATTACTCTAGGATGCTTGTTAAGTATACTGTAAAACACTTTTACAATCAAAATGAGACCACTGTGTGGACAAGAACTTTAGGCAATGTTATACTTTCCACTTGCATACTTAATTCTCAATGTGTTTATTTCAGTATTTTTAAAAGATCATGTCAGTGTGTTTGTAATTTCCATTTATGTGAGCTATTGTTTATTTGTGGTGGTATTTCAGCAAGAAAAATAATCATAGGGCTGCAACACACACACACACCCTGGCTTATTCATTTATAGAGCCCAAAGTACTTTAAAAGTGACATTATGAACAAAGTATGCAAGCATACACAAGTTCCCGTGTTACCAGGAATACCAGAGATTTCAACCTGTCTGGAAACAAGAGCATCTTCCCAGTTTTGCCTTGCATACGTTGGTGCATTAAAAGAACAGACCAAGCAGTTAAACTTCCAGCCATCCTCCCCATGCCTGAAACCATGATGGCTGAGCAGAAAGTGAAATAGTGTTGGAAATGCAAGAGTTTACAGCCTAGCACATTGGAGTAAACCAGTGCTGACTTCTCTTTAGTAATACCATGGCTGCACACTGCACAGTGACCGTGCTACAGCCACCCACCTTCCAGCCACCCCAGCTGTGGCCACAGCAACCTCCAGGGCAGAGGTGAAATAGCTTTAATCAGCTAAATGTAATACAATGTTGCAGGAATTTCAACCTTCTTGGTGCGAAGCAGACAATCCTCCCCATTTATCTTTCTTTGATGCTGCTTTACAAGTTGGTTGCTCTTACCTGTTGTTTGAGTGCTTCGAGAGATTCAAATTCCAACCTAGCCAATTTTATCTGGATATCTCTTGGTTTATCAGGTATTACAAATGCCATGACAAACTTCATTGCTAGTAACATATGCTGGAAAATAAGTAAGAAGAAAATACTATCTTACATAGTTGAAAACATTCAAAGAATAGCATAACAGTTTTGCAAATTTTACTAATAGACATATGAAACAGACATAGACATATACAACAGTGATAACATACTATAACAATATTGAGCTCTATTTTTTATGTTTACATTTATTCATACTTGGAGCATAAGTGTAATTTACTTGTTTTGTTCTTTATAACAATCTTATTTTCATTATGCACTGTAAAATTATTTAATATTGTGATTCCATGTAAACTATTAGGCTTTTCAAACATTTTATTCATGTAACATGTCCGCAGAATCTGAACTGTAATTCACATAGTGAACACACAGTGGAAAATATCTCACATCTGTATCTCACAGTACTAGCACAGTATAAAACTATGCTGAACAAATCTAAAATTTCTCCATTAGAAAAATTTTTAAAACTTAAAAACACACTTGAGCAAGTATTAGAAGAGTACAAAGCAAAATAAATATTAGGTTAACAGCAAGGACCTTTGAAGTGGGCAAACTCATAAACAGAAACCTTCCATGAACCAGAAAAATGCTTTAAATGTAAGATGCCAAATAAACGATAATTTGTGAAACCAAAACTTATAATTTTGATTATAGTCTTATTTAAGAGAAAGCAAAGTTACAGTTCTGTTAAACCTAATGCTCATTGACCCATTTTACAATTCCACTTAAATATGCAGCAGAATGATCATCTTATCGAAAAAAAGAACTGCCAAACTGTCAAGTCAATGTTTTAGTTTTGTTTCTTCATGTATGTCAAATACAGACATCAGTTAAAGAAGAATCATTAAATGCTTGTTCTCTCATAGGCTGCCAGTCTGCCCGGACAGGAACTTGCTCCTACTTGATGAAACCTTGATCAATAAAAGGGAATAGTCTGTGTGTTTAACTATGTACGTAGGTTCACTGACACGATGACACTCAGACACGTGACTGCAGGCCCATGCCATTTGGGCCCTGAAATTTCAAACAAACAAACAAAGAAACAAAAGGCAGAACACTGCTTCTTCCCAAAACAGATTTTGCTAAATTATATGATCTTGATACTGTTGGGCCCTAGGTTAACAATTCAATGGACTCCAAACCTTGAATTTGTAGAATTATGGGGGCCAGAAGCTAGCAAAAAGACTACAGACTTCCTAACAGTAGAGGTAGTCAAACTCTTAAATACGCCAATTCCAATAAGAATGAGGTCAAATAAGAAATCAAGATCATTATTTTAACTCAACGACAAAAGATTAAAAAAAAAAACATGGATCAAATTACTTTAAAAAAATCTGTTACAGAGAATAAGTTAGGAAAAGAATGGATAGTGCCAGGAATAAGCAGTTTTTAAAACAGGTGAAAGGAAGCTGCAAATCAGTTTAACATTAATACTCCAGCAGTGAAGCCTGTGTACAGATTAAGAGGTTAATGAAGGGATTAGCACATCTGCTGCATAATGTGACACACAGTACTATATTACTAAGAAACAGTTATATCAGCAATGAAACATTCTCCTAGTTATATAAAGGAATTCTTTTCCCATTCTTCTTTTCACTCAACAATATCTGCACCTTAAAAAAAAAAAAAAGAAAAATAGACTCCCAGAAATCAATGTTTTTATACTTCAAATACATAAAAACTTCAAAAAGAAGCATGAGAGAGTGCCCTGAATGAATGTCTTAAAGGGAAAAAGGTAAAATATTGAAGACAAAAAACAATAAAAATAAGCCAATATTCCTATGTAGGGTAGAATCATAAGGGATCACAAGCTTGAGGGGGAATAGCTAATCTATAGATAATGCCTTGGTTTGAAAACAGGAAAAAATCAGATAATTTTTGACAAGGATTTGATTAAAATCTTATATTTAGCCAAAGGATTGACAAAACTAGCAGAAAGGAAGGTATTTGCACGTGAAAACTGGGAAAAGTGGGAAAGTTTCAATGGAGCTATCAGTAAGATGATGACGCGGTGCCACACAGATGGCTACCCAATAGCTGCTCAGGGTCCTTCGGCCTGGAGTTCATCTCATTTCAGTAAAAAAAAGAAATAAAGAAAACCATATAGTGAATACCAGAAGAGTAATTGTTTAAGCATTGCCTCTTGAAGACCCTTGAAAGGAAACCAAGGTACCTGCTATGTTCTTTCTGTATACAGGAACTTTAATGCATCTCCAAGCCCAAGCACTTTTTGAGAAAACAAGTCAAGAGCCCTACAGACCAGGCAGGGTGTGACAGTGCCCTGGAGCCAGAGACTGCTAACTAGTGGGAGCACAGATGGAGTAAGCTCCCTGCTCTGGCCCTACTGTCACATCCTTCCTGGCACTTGCTTCCAGTCACTGTCACAAGAAGATTCACAGCCCCTCCAAAGCGGCTCCCTGATATTCTTTCATCTCCATCAAAACAAAGATTTATTGTTATAAACTGCTGCAAACTAAGTGAGAAGTACATTCAATGTGGGATATTTCGTGCATTAGTAACAGCTTCTCACCTCAAAACAGGGTGCTGGGCTTAAAGGCAGTCAATTCCATTCGATTTGCTCTCATAGCACCTAGGGACCTGTTCTGAAACACAGAGGGTTTTCAAGCCACCACACCACCCCCCTGACCTTAGAGCAACAGCTTCCATTTGGTAATATCTTTCAAAAAATGTTTACTGATACCTCTCACACTCTATTTGCAGAATAGGAGTAACATTAGTAAAATTGGGAAAATAGCTGGAAGAAATGCTCAGTGTTGGTTATATGATTCAGGCAACCTATTGAGTATCTACGTTAGATAACCGTCTATGGTTCTTTTTATAGATGTCATTTCACTGACAAAATACAATAATATTTCAAGAGAAAGTGAAGAAAAAGCAGGGAGATGAGTAGCTGTATTATTTTATCATTCATAGGATGTATTTCTTTCTTAATTTTGTTTAAGTGTAATTCCTGCAAGACAGATCCAAGAAGAGGAACCATATGTTTTCAGAAAAGAGATATCTTAGGAGTACAATGCAAGTCACTAGAATGGATGCCTAAATTCTCTTTCTTAGGATGAAGTTATGTGAATATGAGTACATTATAAAACCAAAATAGTTATGTTTATCCAAATTTTCTCTACTAAGCTATGAGAAGGGTACACGACTTTGAAACTTTATCCTCTACTGGTGTGAGTAAAATGCCTCTGCCACTATGAGGGAAAGGACTGGCACAGAATTATATTATTGTAAAGGCAGATGATGGGGAAATCGTAGCCTTCTCTGCTAGGGCACTGGATCACAGGATTCTGACTTTAAACTAAATGGAGATCAAAGACTACGAACAGACCCAGGAATAAATTAATCTCTCTGTGGCAACAGTTCTGAGGGTCCTGCAGCTTTCTGAGCTGTAAAAAAAAAAAAAAATAAAATAAAGAGGGGGAGGGAAATCAAAAAGGATTCTGTCAAGGGAGTAATGCAGGCAAAGAGAAATTTCCATTAAAGTCGTGAAGTTCAATTCAATTATATTTAATAGATAGCAATAAAATAAATTTAGGAGAAAATATTCCTGCAATATGCATAAAAAGAAAGCATGACTAAACTTTTCTTCCCGCTTTTAGACTCAACTGTTTTCATTATAGAGACTTACTAATAGAGCGGAACTGCCAAAGTAGCAGGACTTTAATAAGGGTCTTTCTTCTGCTCCTCTGATAAATGCTGCTTTTAAACCTCAAAACCCTCATGTTATTATGGATTTTTTATAAAATGCGAACAGATTCTGCCTTGCCAAAAATCAGAACTCCAGGGCAGTGGCCAAAGAGAAAAATGGAAGAGATTATTTCATGTTGGCCCTCTTTCAAGGCTTCCTCATTATCTGCCACTGAGTTTCAGACTCAGAGCTCAACGACAAAACATGGCTCATTTCTGTGGTAATGGCAGTATGTAGCACGTATGGAAGTCAACTGCCTGAAGAGATGAATACTGGTTTGCACAGCATCTCTCCTTAGAAATATTCCAGAAATGTGAATGTAAGCAGTTGCAGAAATCAAGACCTGTATTTTTATTACCAATCAATTATAAAATCTCACAATCAAAAATGAACGCTGAAAACTATACCAGGTTTGTTCGGTAATTTTAAGGCATATTTCAATCACATACAATTATGGAGCTACACCAGGAGACCCAGGTTTGTTCGGTTATCATTAAGCTACATTCACTGCATTAGTATCACTGATACACCACCCTTTTCAGTTGAGTGTTGGCCTTGTATTTCAAGGCTATGGATCTGATTTCTTTTAGAAACAGTCTTTCTTTTAGACTATTGATTTTGGTTTCTTTCTTTAGGAGGAAATTTATTCTAAGTACTAAAACTACTTCATGTTACTATTACTACTGAAAATAAGCCAATTCCAGACCTGAGTGAGAAATTTTAATAGATAGACCAGAATAAAAGATGAGAAATTAAGACCAGGAAGAAAAAAGTGGAAAAAATTTAAAACATCACTTTTTAGGGGAGGTAATAGGAGAATAGTCTTTTCTGCTTGTACATGTTCTTGTCTTCTCTTCCCATTTTCACTAAAAGCTGTAAGAGCAGCAGTCAGAAAGGAAACAGAACATTACTGCTTCTGCAACATAGTCCTGTTCTTTGAAAGTCTTAGGAGATGTTGAAACCAGACTTTAAATATAGATCATAATTTGTAAATCAATTTGTAAAACACTGCCAGTCTCTTTCAAGTATCCCTTCCACTATGCAGTTAAACCAAGCAGGTTTCCAAAAAGTAGGAAACCTCTATCAGACACCACAACAGAAACAAACACACAAAGTGGTGCAAGCAATCTTACATCCACAGTGACTATAGAAAGGTGAGGTTAACAGTAAAATAAAAATGATTCTTAAAAAGAAACTATGCTTGGAGTGATGAACAACGATAAACATTCTCCTTCGTCTTTGTACAAACTGCCATGTGTGGATCTACCATTAGTTATTAAACAGCAGGTTCCACAAATATCTGCTTAAATCAGAAATTGTAAGGACTAAATATTTTGATATCAACTGCACACACATAGAGTTCTGACTGACTGCAACTCGGAGAAAAAAACGTACAGGTATGTAAACTCAAACCATTGCATAAACATAGCATGTTCCATGACGCAAAACATTTTAACAGCGCACTTGCAAAGCTGTTTTCCCAAAGCTGTCTATAGAAATACAGGCACAGAAATGAGACTTTTGGAAATGCTTTAAGGCATCATTTTTTCCTCACATTTCATTCAATGTGCAGCCAAATCGAAAGACACATAAAATAATAATAATAATAATAATAATATAAAAGCAGGGTAGGTGTATATTATTCTTTCTCTGAATTTTTAAGTATTTGCTAATACTTAATTTTGCAGCAGTCCATCAGTCTAAAGCAGTGTGATAAGGCACCAATCTATATGTTACCATCTGATACTCCTGAAATGTTGTGGCACAACCATTATCTAAATTTATGGATAGTGTTTAATAGGAAGGGGGATAAGAGTTGCCAAAAGCTAGATTAGCTAATGCTGAATGTAATGAACATTTACTCAAAGTAAAGCTTTGATCTAAAATAAATTCTAAGTGAAAAGGGGAGAAAAGGATGCCCACAGACTTGAAACTGGCATTATGATTAATACCGCGCCTTACAAAGTGCTCTTAGCTGATTGCTAGCATTATATATTGGCTCCCACTCTGACAGGCATACTTGATTGTCAAAATGCCCCAATGACCACATCAAGAAAAATAAATGTTTTTCATTTTCTATTAATCTGCAAAATTTCCACTTCTTTCTAAGCCACACATTTTCCTGCATGGAAAAAAGGACACAATTAGATGCATTGTAGTTACTTAAAATGATGTATTCTAAGAAATTCAAGCTTGTCAGGGCTCAGAAATTCATCCCCAGTTTCATGACTAGATGACCTGGGACATATGAAGGACATATGAAGCGTTATTTCTGCCAAAGGTCTGAAATTACTGTAAGCCAATTCAGTGCTGAACCAAATTGCTGTTACGGTAGGTATCAACTGGCAATTCTTTCCACCTACCCCAAGTAATCCTCACAGGGCCTAGTCTAAGCCAAAGTGGACAGGTATTAATCTCCCTCTGTATTTTACTTACTGATTTTTACAGAGATCCAAAAGATATCAGAACATACAAAAATGGAAGTTAAACTACTATACTGTAATCAGCCTTACAGATGTTTTTTCAGAGAATTCTACCTTGGTTCTAAAGACTGTGAGACTTTTAGTAGGCTTTTCAATCAGATATTTTTCTTCCATTTATATTAGGAAAAGATGGAAGTTCGGCCTATATTAGAATTTCAGCTATTTTAACTATTAAAGTCAGTGCTTTTTGTCTGTTCCCTTTACAGTAATTAACACCAAGTATCTGGAGTTTCGTTTTGAGAGAAAAATCTCAGTCAGTTATTCCTCAGACCTGACAAACAGACAAGTTTTCAACCTTTCTCTGTGAGCAGTTACTTGACCAGATGCATCTCATATTTTATTTACAAATGTTGGCTTATTTTTCCCACAATTACCTGTTTTTACATACAGCCGCCTATGATGTTTTGAAAGCTAATTCACAAGAACATTATTATTGCTTCTGCAAAACCCATTTGTCACCCGACAAAAAATAAGTAAATGATTATATCTGAAAAAAACAGAGCATTTTTCACCAAAATCACACCTTCATTAAATGATTCATGCTACACAGCTTTCTTCTTTGCTTTCATGAAATTTTTTTCAGTATACTTCTGTTTGAAGTTATGAGTAAATTCTGTAGGACACAACACATCATTTTTTATGTGGACCGAGAGGTGAATCATGCAATGTTAAATAATGAACAAAATGCCATAGCCATGATTCATTAGCGAAAAGTAATGGTATTGCAATATATCACAAGGCAAGTTGCAGATTGTTGTCTTTGTTCCCGTGGAACTTTAATAAAAATAAATTAACTGAAATGGGTACAATAAAATCAGCTGATCTGAAGCAAGGGAATTCTGCAGGGAAATTTTAATTAACAATTTTTTTATTGGAAACCCATCAGCTGCACTTTTGCCTGAAAAAATTGGTTTTTTTTTGGTGAGTGTGATACAATGTCAAATAATCTTTTTGTTTTTTAATAAAGGTCAAAAGAAAAGCCTGCTATTCAGCCGAGGTATTTTAATTAAACACTGCAGCAGGTGTTTGCATATCCTGCCAACTCCTGAAAACCTCTCATAAAAATTGTATCCCTAAAACATAAAGATCTGTAAGTCCTCACACTCCCTTCTTCTGCCTTTCCCAAACTCCTGGAGATGTTCTGAGGCTTGGAACACTAGATACAGACAATACATAGATGCAGATATAGAAACGCTCTTCATTGAGGCTGCTGGAAATTAGCCATGCAATTCTTGCATCAGCTTTCCTGGCCACAGCAGAGCCCTGCAGCTATGAGGTTGCCAACCTGCGTGAAGTTGTTGGGAATATGGCTAGTCTGTTCAAGCTCACTGAGAGACGACTTGAAAATATGAGCAGAATTTCTTGTCCAGGAACTGTTGCTTTCAAGAGAAAAGCTTGCGGCCAAGGCAGGTGCCTCTGCAGGCACACAGGCATGAAGTGTGAGCGTCCTCTCCAGCAGTCACATCTCACGTTCAAAGTGAAGCGAATGAAGACCTCAGGCTTCCCAAGCTCCTTTCCTCAGACTCCAACAACACAGTCACCTGAATATTAACTAGAACCAATTACAATGCCAAAATATGAGCAAAAGTTTCAGTGTTTAAGATCTTAACTTTGCTGCAGCCTTGTCTTTCCTTTAGTCCCTTCAGAGTTTGTACTTGAGAGAAGTTGTCCCTAAAACTTCTTGGCCTAGATTTCATCTTTTCTACGTATATATTCTCAACCAAGTTTTTTTTGATAATCCAGACAAATATTCTTATGCATAAAATACTCCCATATACAAAAAATATAAATATAATCATACATAATATAATGAAAATAATATAATGGAAGAACGCACATTGGAATGTCTGTGAGGTCTGGTGCTACTTCTGGTTATATGTATATATTTCTTTTTTGTGACATAAGAAATAAAGAATTATCTTCTAACACAGTAAACTCACACAAAATCCTAAAGGGTTAAACGGATGGCACATACTAGACCCATACATCATTTTTGCTACTTTGTATTTTTTCCCAACTTCTCAATATTTTTATTGAGAGAAACAGTGGTATGCCACAAATCTATTCAGGTTAAAAAAAAAAAAAAAGGTCAACAGCATTTAAAAAGTTACATCTTCTAGCAAGACATATTAGCACTGTGAGAAAAAGAAAAAAAAAAAAGGATGTATTTTTTCCTTTAGCCCAGAAGAACATTGCCTTTCTTCGATAAAACTGAATGATTCTGGGTTAGACAAGATGACTTTGCTGCATATAGCAATTTAAAATCCATTTCTATAATGAACCATTTCAGCATCACAGAGACCTAGTTCTCTCCAGGCAGAAACAATCTCTTTACTAGTCAGCAGACATGCACGATCAGGTTATTTTGCTTTGCCTGCCTTCAATGGTAGCAATCTCATTTTCATGACCTTAAAACTGAAACCTTTCCAGAGTTGGCAGGGATGCCAAATGCAAACTACCACAGGCATTCTATTCTATTTTTATGTTTTTGCACGCGACATTTTCTTCATTTGATTTTTTAAATCATTTACAGTATTCCCAGCAGTGTATCATAAAGCATTTTACACAGGTATAGCCCTATGTTTAAGGTTTCGATTGTTCTTTTTTAGGTTTGAAGGGGTTACTGTGCTTTATGTTTTGTGTGCGTGTTGGAAGAGGGGATTGTTTAAGTTACTGGTGTATCCAAGTCACAGTTAACTTATTTTTATCTAACTGTCACACACAGACGAAAACGGTGCTAGGTAACACGATTCAAAACAAAAATATTTGGGGAAGAGGAGCAATCAAGATTCCCTTGCCAAATGGAAGCCAGGCTGCAGCATCACTGTTTCACTCATTTCAGATGCTAGCATGCTTTTTAGAGAGACACATTCCTGCAAAGAGAATCACCAGGTAGACTTTGAAAGTGCATAAATTATTAGAGTTTCTTTGTAAACTTCAGCTGCATAAAGTGAATAAAAATCTTGCATGATACTTCTGAAATCTGTTTCTGACAGAAAGAATGTGTAAGGTGTACTTAGTTATATTCAGAGCTAACCTTTAATATAATCTAAATTCCTTATATTTTTAGAATGTGGTCAGACCTTTTATCTCTAAGTGGACTTGCTGCTGCACAGTAAAAAGCAGTCTTTTGTGCACTGCCAGCAACAGGATATGCTGAAAAAAGTTACAGGGCTTTTCTGAGGAATCTGTAACTTGCACAGCCAACCCTGAATGCACTGCCTTTAAAAATGTACTCTAATTATTTTTTGTTGTCAACCAGTTTTCCTAATGTGCTACATTTCCAGAGCTCTGAATAATCCCTTACCAATACCTGAAATAACAGTTAGAACAAGCAGTCACAGGTGTTTTCCAAATTTCATGTAATTAATGTGCCATGCTTGTGTAATCTGAAAAAAATAATTAGCAAGACATGTGAATTCAACGTGGCAATATCCTATTCCAAATAGCAGACATTAATAGTTTAGCATCTAGGATTGTTACAAGGAAATACTTTTGTTCTGGCTAGAGGCTTTACTCACTTTTTGAAATAGAGCAATAAGGAATCTTATTCCAAGAAAGCCCAAAACAGCAGATAAATATAATTGGTCTTTGCAAATAAAAGCTTACAATATAGCTATTTATAATCATGATGACAACTAAAGCTTTGGATTTAACATTTTTTTTCTTTTCTTGTGGTAGAAGACTATGTTAAGCTCTAAGACTATAGGTTAACTAAGAGACCAGAAATGCCAGATAAGCCCTCCAAAAATGCTCTTGTTATTCTAAATCACTAATTGGACTGGGAGAGATGACTGCACAAACTGCAATATATGTTTCATATGTCTTTCTCAGTAGTGCAGGCTTGTAGTAAAGCCTCAGCAACAAGAGCTCCTGCTCCAAACAGCAGAGTTTTGATCACTCATGATGCCGTTAACTGTCAGCTCTACACAAGCAAGAGGGCAAAGACTGAGGATTAGAAAGAAGGGATTAGTGCTGAATGGAAAAACACAAGGGCATCTTGATGGCTGCTTTTTAGAACTCCAGCATTACTAATAGAAAGCTTTATCTTTTTTTTTTTCTCCTTCTACTGAATAACTCATTTAACTAAAAGGTCTACAAGCAAGAATTAAAATATAATAAGAAAAAAAAATAAAGATGCAGCCCACATATCTATTCTTGTGCCAAGTATAGAGGCAGAACAAGACCGAACGAGAATACGTGCCTTGGTCAATATAACAAACCTTGAGCATTATCGCGACTGAAACAGTAACTTTGGAAACTGCAAATGAGAAGCTGCCCTTTACCACAAATACCTCAGCTGAGTAAGAGCTCCCAGAGCATATGCTGCACAGCAGACTCCGCAAAAGCCTCAGCACGTTGCATCCCTGCTGGTACAGGCAGTGCTGTAGCTCTGAAAGCAGGTCCACGCTGCATTCTCAGACCGACGACATTCGGCCTTCCCACTCTTGACACTGTTGCGGAGTTGTTAACCAGACACCATTGGCTAACTGGGAAGACTTTAGAAGAATCAATATATTATAAAACTAGTATTCTGTAATTGCTAAGCCAGTGTTCAGGGTATTCTTCTTGTCAGCAGTGGTCCAGCTCTTCCAGACGAAAACAGGTAACCTGGAGTATCCCCACACGCTTCCAGCTCTCCTCCCTTTGGGCTGCCTACTCTAAGCACTCCTACTCTAGACCAGTAGAGTCACACTGGCTTTTTCAGGGCTCTGTAATTTAGCAGTCCCACACCTTTTCAGAAGATAAGGCAAACTTACGGGCAGAGTCCTTGGCCATTAATTTAGCACTTTCCATCAGCAGGCCAAATATTAATGTTTTAAGTTTCTTTAAGCCTTCAGCAATCCCAAATCTTCTAATTTCTTTCTTGATTGCCTACTAGGTTTTAGTACAGAGTCCTGTCTCTCAAGCTGGAGAGGGATTACAGTATTATAAAAATGCTTAAAATTTCCATCATAAATTAAACTCTTCATATTGTCTATTATGAAATGAGCTAAGAGTCTATTGGGGAAAAAATAGACTGTCCAGCCTCCCAAGCTGGACATCAAATAACAAGAGTAGCAGGCAGCCTACAGCTCTGCAATCCCTGGTACCCCCTTTCATGGTAACTCTAAGTTAATCTCCTCAAGAACGCAGATGTGCAGCTACCTAGATGTAGCCCAGAATATTATGTCCTAAAAATTCCAGGACCATTCTCTTCTGAGACCAGAATCACTTTTTTTTTTTTTTTTTTGTAAACACTGTTAGCTATAAAAATAACACACCAGCACTCAGGTAGTTCAGCTGGAGAATGTGGCTTTTGCGAGGGATGTTTAAGAATTAGTTATTTCAAGTGTCTCGGGTCAATAAGCCAATACGATGACACGCTTATAAATGAGGTCAGGAGTCCTCAGGAGGTTTTAACCAATAACATCAGAAATATTAAATTATTCCTTTCATGTTCTTTGTCTCACCCAACAGTGCAGCAGGTCACACTGAAAAAAATTTCATTATGTTCCAAGAGTCTCAATGCAGATTGAAAATCTCTCTCTTTTTTTTTTTTTTTGTAAATGAAGGACCTAAGTAGTTCACATGATGCTGCAAATCTATTTTATCATTTCAAAGTGCCTGAAGACTGATAGATGAAGAGATGGAAAGATGTAATGAAAAAAACTGAAAGATTTCACAGGCCAGAAAAATTCTAAGAAAAAAACAAGAATCTACACAAGCCTGTATTATCAGAAAATAAGCATTAGGTCTTCACTTTTCATTTCACTTTTAACAAATAATTAAGGAATTAGATTCTATTTATAAGTTACTCTCTGTTTCATATTTTGCAGTATGATGAAACAATAAAAAGGTTAAAAAATATTTAAGTTTTCAACTCCCGGCACAGAAAAAAATGCAAGTAAATATTCACAGAACATCTCACTTTTTAAAATCACAGATACCTTCTTAGACATGCACAGCCCACGAGAGATAGATTTTTCTAAGATCCACCTACACTACCACCCTAAGAAAACCAAATGTAACCTCAGCTTTACCTACGCTGCCGAATTTCACAGTCACTCTACCTGACTTCAATGCAAGCCTCAGTAGCAAAAGCACAAAAGCACTTTTAAAATCTTGCTCTCTACTATGGCTGCTTATTTAGTTTGTCTATACAAAGGCAGCTCTCAGAGGAACAGGGATATAATAATCAGGTGACAATAAAAATCAGGAGCTCTAATGCTGTTTACTGTGACTGAACATAAAGCCAAGCCCAGCTTTATCCTACAAGACAAAAGCAGCTCAGTGACCCTTCACACTCTTCTAATAGGTAAATACCTTTCTGCCAACCCTAATGCCTACAGAAATACCAAATGATAATCCCAGGCTGTCCTCCTCGCACAGAATGCCACATATAGCTCCAAAAAGACAATTGTAATTCTTTGGAAAGAAGAGAAAAAGGATACAAAACAAAGAGCTGGTATCCGTCTCCCAGTAGGAAGAAGTTACAAGCTTCAATACTGCAAAGGAAAGGCTTTGTTCCAGGCTCAGCTCACCCACAGGTATATATGGAGTCTCTAATGCACAAATTTCATGTTGAAAAATATTATTTTTTATTTTTTAATCAATATCACCTATCTGATGTTGAACCCGCAACTCAGCCCAATGCTAAAAAAGTAAACAAAACTATCCAAGTACCTAAAAATACAGTTGAAAATCTGACACACAGCATTCTTATTCACTGTGCTGATCATGATTTTAAAATCTTTTGTATCTTAAAATAATTAATTTCACTTTAAAACATACTGATGTTCCTAAGATTTAATTACAGAATTACTTGCTTTAACCGCTTTAAAAATTCCTTATTAACTTCTAGAATGTTGACAAATGTACAAAGTATGTAATTGTATTAACATTTACAAAAGCAAAAAAATACTGCATTAATTACATTACTACTGCTATAATAATGAGCCCAACAGCACTCTGTAAATATTTCCAGATAAAGTAAGAGATTTCTACCAAATTTCACAGTAATTCTCTTCTATAACAACAATCAGCTCTGAGCTTTCAAAATGCGCAATATATAGAAGTCTAGTGCCCTAGCTTTTTACTTCTTAGGGAAATGCAGTTTAAGCTTTTGCTTGCCTCCGGGTTTAGCTTATCCATTAAAGATAGCTATTACTTCTCAGGTAGCTGTTGGAAATAAGCACTCAATGGTAAACAAGCAACCAGAAGATTTTTATTATGCATCTGCTTTAAGGATGAAACTGAATGGGCACCTTCCGTAGTGCAAATCTTCACCAGACCGCACTCCAAGACAGCAAAACCACTCACGAAGCCGCCTGTACTACGTAGTGCAACCTGGACACCACCGCGCACAAACACACCTATGGCCAGAGCTGATTCCTCCCTTCCAAGCAGCAGAGGGGTCCAGCAAATCAGCACTCAGCGGGGCAGGAAAAGAGTCTTAAACACTTGGTGCTGAGATCTTGGGGTCTTAGTTGCTCTCAGAGTTCTCTGAAACCAGTGAATCTGTTCCAAAATATCTTTTGGGTGTTTAAAATATCTTCACAAAGCTCTGTACACCACTGGGATTAAATGGGAATATTTTCTTTCTTTTTTCTTTCTATAGACTTCCATTTTATGTTTAGATTTTTAATCTTTACTTTGAAGAGGACCAATGCGAAGAGAGCTCAGCTCAGGTCACAGCCAGCACTTGGAGACTGATGCACAGTTCTGACCAGGCAGCACTAGGGGGAAAATGTTTAATTCTCAGTGCAAGCAGCACATCCCGCCCCTCAGCCCTGACAGGCCCAAACCATTGCCCAGCAGGATGCTCCACAGTCCATCTGCTACACAGGTCTGTTTCAAAGGATTAAAAAAAAAAAAAAAAAAAAAAACCCATCCAACCCATTTCCGAAATTAAAAACCAAACAAATAAAATCCACTATGTTGATATGCATATTCCTATCTCTAGACTGCATTGTATTGAAGCTTCTATTGTCATCTCAAACAACTTTTGTGATTCTTGATACTAGTTAGTGACACCATCTATGGGAAGAGTCCCAGCTGAAAAGAAAAGTGGAGCCTGGGAAGTCTGAGCTTCTGGGAAAGGAACTGAGTTTTACTGCAATGCATGAGGATTGCACTGTAAGCATTACCATTTTTTCACCAGCAAACCAAAACACTCCTACAAAAAAAAATTAGCATCTCTCATTTCATTCTCATTACATTTTTCTTTTGTAATGAATTGGAAAATATACATAAGTTATACTAGAGTCTTCTGAAATATATAATTGACACACTATTAACAGAAAAAAAAAGAAGTCTTTATGTACTGTTCAACTGTTACAAATGTTCCATGACAGATTTATACCATTAAAGAAATACATGTATATGATAAAATCTAACAATTCTTTTGGTATTCATCTGTGTACATAGCTGTATTTCAGAATATCACATCTCTAAATACTGTTTCAGTTTTACTTCCCCTAACTTTCAGTGCTGCTAACCTCATTAGGACTTTCAGGGAAGTGTTTCAGCATGGCAGAAGAAGGTGCCTTACATTTATACGTATGCCTCCTGTACATCAACATCTAAGATGCCCAAGAGGAAAATATGAATCAAGCCTGACCAGCAGCCATATCGATCATGAAAGTTGTTGCATAACCAACTACTGCAGGCAGAGTCATATTTAGAAAATAATGTAGGGCAGTAGATTTGAAACAATAAAGCTCGCATGCTAAAGTAAGGTGTGCCTAAAATTGTAAATGAATACATACCAAAGAACAGGAACATCTAAATACTAAGAGCTTTGAAAAATATTTAAGAAACGGAAGGTCCTTTTCCTCCCTCAGAAGGACAAAGGGATCCCAGTCCAACCGGGAATGGCTGCCTGTTTTGTTTTGCTGCTCCAGCAATTATAAATGCCATATCTAAGGCACTGCTGCTTTGTTGCCACCAAGTGACAGCGGAGTGATGCTAAAGACGTGTGTTATGAATATACAAATAGGTGAGAGCCAACTGATTCCTGCAGAGAAGAATCTAGACATTTCATTTAATCAGTGCCTCCCTCTCTCAGATTCAGCAGCCCACCAAATGCACAGAAGTCTTACCAAATAACAACTCTTATGAGAGTTTCTGGAATTTGTTTGGTAAGTAAACAATGCAGGAATTACTATAGCCTAACCACAGTCAGAAGCTTTAACACTAGTATTAATCTCACCATCATAAAAATAAAAAAATCAGTCCAGTGTCTCTAAGCCTCTTGGGACACCTAATAGCTCAAGACAGGCTTGCTTCGTCTGCATAGAGCAACCACAACTGACTAGCATGTGTTATCTTTTTAGCTAAAGATTAAAATGAAGAATGCAAACATAAATATATATGTGTACACACAGCATTAAAAAATATATTTTTTGAGAAGCTGCCCATTTTTAGCAGTTTGAAAGTACTATGTTAGGAGTTTCTGAACAATACTGAAGTGTGCTGCATTTCCAGGAATGTGTTTATCTTGGCACACACACTTGCTGCAGGAAGAAGTCCATCATGCAATGAAGGAAAATGGTTTAAGCTATTTCTATAAACAGAAAGAATTTTTTTTCAACATAAGTCAAAAGGCAAATCTTCAATTTACTTGTGTATTACAAAGTTACTTATTCAATTGAACCCAAAATGAGATTGTTTTGAGTACTTCAACAAGGGGTTCTTGGAGCATGCTGATGTTAAGTCAAAGTGAGAATTATAGCATTTAACAGAAATATATCATCAAAAATACGTGGCATTCATGCTGTGAACATTCTGGTGGTTTAAGGCTGATAAAATTACTTTTTATTTTTTTCCCCTGGGTTTTGAGGGACAGTTCTCACCCTGGGATAATTGCTTCTGTTGCCCCGAGAAAACAAGAAGCTCTAGATGATGGGTAAATTTATTCTGACAGTCTTCAGCCATTTCAGTTTGTGTTATGTTTTTATTCCTAATAATCACTTCAATGAAGTATGGGCTTGTTTTTAGATTTTTTTTTCCCTCCTTTTTTTTCTTTCAAATTAATATACAGATCAAAACCAGAATCTGATAGAAAATTATGGAAACTAACATAGATTACACAACAGCATATTAAAAGAGTGTGAACTATTTAAACTGAAATCAAAGATAATATAAACTGGGCAGAGCTAAACACCTGCTACATGATAGATCTCAAAGTTATCACCCCAGGACGGTTGTACTTTTTTGCACTACATAAGCCAGTTCCAGGCCCTACAGTACTGGTATACTGTATGCTGTAATTCAATTGCTGGTGAATTGAAAAAAAAAAAAAAAAAGAAAGAAAGAAAGAAAAGAAATAAAAAGAGAAAACAGAAATAAATTAATTTCCAGGAAGAGCCATGGTGACAAAGACTAGGCAGAGATAAACTCTCAGGAAACCAGGGCACTAATGCAGAGGTGCCTACATCTCTTCACTGACTGAGTGCAACCAAGAAATAGACTTTTCAGAGCACCCAAGTGTGATGCTCTATCTAGAGAGGGACAGAACATGGTAGCTAAAGAATGTGGGATCTCTGTACTTAGAAACAGCGACTTGAGAGACAGATTTGGACGCCAATAACTGACCATTTGACATTACTCTTTGAAGAGCCTGGCAATGAAGGACAACATGATACTTGGTGTGATAAACAGAGGAATCTGGAGATTTGCCCCTGGTTGTGGTAAGGCTGCTACTGGAAGAAGTATAGGAAACCTCGTTTTCCCCATTTGAGGAACAATGGTGAGAAACTGTAAAGAGCTCAGAGAAGAACCAAGAGGGGAGACTCCTGAGCTTAAGGAGACAAAACTAAAGGAACTAGTGACAAAAAACTGTTGATAGTCAAAAGTCAAAATAAGTGATTTTCCTTTTCTTAAATGGCAAGGATGATGATGGGATGCTTTAAACAACGTAAAGATTACACAGGTTGTGCAATTTCTGTACAAGTATATATAGATTACAGCAATTAAAAAAAAAATTATAAACTCAGCTACCAGACTTAAAGCAAGAACTGAAAAACCTAAGGTGCAAGTTTAACCAGTGGTAAGATAATTAGAGTGGTCCTTTCCGGCTTTAAAATCTGACATTTGCAGAAACACTGAATATAAATAAACTACAAGTACCTGAGCAAGACTATGTTATATAATAAATGTTCTACAAAATAGCCATTTTTGAGGTACACCTCAGCCCCACATGGAGTACTTTCACAAGTTGAAATGCTAAGACAAAAACACACTTGCTAAATCTTGGAGCTTTAGAAAACTAGTATTATATAAGACGTTCTTTTATCAATAGTCTTTTTGTCTTTTTAAGGCAGGTAAACAATTCAGAACTTTTATCTTTACATTGCTATCCAAGCAAACACTTCTGAAAGATGTGTTACAGAAGCTTGCCAACATACAACATATAGCTAATTTTAAACCAACAGAATTACTCAGAAAAGCAACATCTTTAGCAGAAACTGTGTTTGTTAAAAAATCCAGTAAAATATTCATCTATGTATCATAGTCACTATTCTTCCATGAAACTGGAGGCCAGATGTAAAAGGCTGTGTTACCCCTAAAATTGATTCCCAAAAGACTCAAAGAAGAAAAAAAGAGATTATGCAATTTCCTCTCTAGTCACCTCATTTTACTCATTGCTAATTTAATTGAAAACTACTGCAACTCCACCACATCAACATACCAAATCCTGCATACTCATTCAATGTATTAACTGCTACACTCTTCACACAGCAGTAACACAAAATTAAAACTACAGAGCTGCACGATTCCTATTTCTAGGCAAGTTTTTTTCTGAATTAGTGTTTTTTTTTTGTCATTCAGCTGCAGTGGTAAAGGAACTTCTTTTCATTTCAAGAGGAGAAAGCATCTCAGCAATCAACACATTGGTGCTAATTAAAGAATTAACCAAATGTTTAAAACCTAGGTCTTTTTTACATCAAAGCGAAGAATTAAAAGAAAAGCAACTGTTAAGAACCATAATAATAAAATCCCCTTTGAAACAAGATTGTTTACACTTCAAAAGACACCTAAAACAGCTAATTAACACTGAAATAAACTTTTTTTTTTCCTCACATGGGAAAGTGATGGCTGCAGAAAAGAATCACTAGGAGACCAGTAGACTGGGAGATAATGGCTAACCAGGCCAAGAACTCTAAGAGTCTCTTAAAAAATAGGTCTGAAACGAGTTTAGTTTTTAATTTGTGTTTTATAATCAACTTTTCCAATAAGGAAAAGCCCCTAACAAGCCCATTATCATAAATGAAGTTTGATGATATAGAGATTTGTTTGTCATTTAGAGGAAAAAATGCAGACCTTGCGCTACTGCAATTAAGGAAAAATACAGATACTGCATGGGGTGAGCTATGAGCTCAGGCATAGCCCTGTACTGAAGGGCTGCACACCAAGGCAAAGCAAACATAACAGAGGATGATTTTAAAAGAAATTACCGTCCAACGCATACACTAGAGCCCTTATGATATGAAATTAACTGGGAAGGACTTATATGTTAAGATATCCCTAGTTTGGAATAAGGGTAAACAATCCATACAAGATAAAAAAAAGATTGTCTCAAGATGTGTTCAGAAAGAAAAAAAAAAAGGAAAAAAATGAAAAGAAATCTCTAGAAAAGTTCAGGTGGTATCGTGTGCTGCTATAATTAGTGAAGCAGTTTTATTTTTAACTTGGGAGATATGACTCTGATGTCACAGATGAATTCAAGATCATGACAGTGATGAAGAATAAGCATTTGTGAATGAAAAAAATAATTTCTAAATACTGCTTCCATGAGCAGCTTATTTTGCAGATCTCAGAATTACATAAGCCATTAACCGCCTTCTTTAAAATGTCTACAGGAAATAAAGCAACCTCCTTTTAATTGATACAGGTGAGGAAATTAGTCTGCTCTATCTTAGAGGCGGTGTTACACACTGCAAGAGGCTGGCCACAGGCACCTCCACAAACAGGAAAGTAAGTAGCAATAATAAACTTCATGGAAGTAAATAATTAAAACACAAACAGCTATATGCTTTCTCTTCCATTCTTCTCTTCCAAAATAAGGATCATTCATATATCAAATAATCTGAAAGTGTCACAGGTATCCCTAGGAGGTGAGTAAAGACCTTTACTTGGTAAGAAAATTAAAGGACAAAGTGCAGGCTCCCACTTGAGGTTTCCCGGGACGCTTCACTCTCTGATTCATACAAGTCCATGCTCTTCATCATCACCACCTTCCCCAGAATTCAACACAAGTTTGTGTAATAAATCAGTTAAAAACTGATCATATAAACTTAAAGATCCAACACCTGGAACTGTTCAATCCTTTAGAGATATTTTTACTGCCAATTGCCAGAGGTTAACCCATATAATCATTATGCACTACTTAAAGAGACTAAAATTATTGTTTTTCTATTTGGATTAGAACGGAGTCTCATTTTTTTGGTACAGCTATATAACATTATGAGACAGATCTATTCACTTTTTCTTGTAAATATTTTCTATATGTTCATTAATCCTATCCTTGAGTAATTTTAGGTTTTGCTTTATTAGGATTTCATAGTGAAAAACTAGTAGTAATGCAGGAAATCAATTTAACACACGCATAAATAAATATTTGTTGCCTAGCACCAACCGCTTGCACTTGATTGGATTAGGAGTATCTTGTAAAGAGGCAATAAGCCATGGACTTTTCAGAGGTATTTTCTCTACCATTACTTCCCAAGAAACCATAAATATGCAAATCTAGATAGGGAATTGCATTTATTTTGATGAACAAGATCTTTTTCTGAATTTCTTTCTTTTCACCAATTCAATTATGTACACTCTACAGTATTTTCATTTTCTGAAGGCAGTACTAAAGGTCCTAGTCTTTATTCAAAGGAACTTCATTCCAGTAACTCACTTCTTCTTTCTTTTAATGAACAGAGTTCTGAAACAAGGGTACAAATTTACCAGTGTTAAAGACAAGAAAAAAAGTTAAGAAAAATATCTTCATTCACACTCATATAACTTCTCTTATCACAAATATCTGATCAAAATTTAAATTCTGCCAGTTACCATCTTTCTATCCAAACTGGTATTTTTCTGTTGACAAACCGCATTTTCAAGCAGGGCAATGTATACTTTGTCCTTGCTCTCCTCCCTATTTTAAAACTTATCACAAAACCTCTATGGATAACTTTCTCTAATTTATGGGGAATATATTAACAGTAAGAAACAGCTGCATGACATGCAAAATGATTTCAGTAAATATATAACAGTGATTTGCAAATCTTACTCCTACAAATATCTTGTCTATTGCCTCTCTTTAGATGTCCTGTTTAACCGAAAAGATAAAATTTGAGATAGAAGTACACATGAATTCATTAAAACAGCATCACTAAAGAAATGCTGAATACACATAATACTTAGGCATTCCTGGGTGATAAAGTGATTATCACCTGTCAGGTATAAGCAGTGGGCACAGCCTGCGAACACTGCACATGAATGACACTATGGAAGCATGTAGATTCAGTGCACTCACTTTTACCAATATTAGATAATTTTAGAATATGGAGCCTATTTAATAGTTACTTTAGTAACCCCTTAAGGCAGATACCGAGATTTAGAACAGCAGCACAGTGTGTGCGTGCGTGTGTGTGTGTGTGTGTGCGCGCGCGCCGCATACACATGCCAGAAAACCTGGAAACTTTGCAAGGGAGAACAAGTTCAGCTTCACTCTACTTTTGAAAACTGAGCACAATCCATAAAAAAAAAAAAAGAAAAAAAAAGGCATGAAACTGGTCATTAGTCACGTTTTCCTACTGCATCAAGTCCCATCTGAAAACTACCAGCAAAATAAAGAAGTAACATTGAAGTGACTAAATGCTCTTGATTCTATTGACTTTTAATTAAAACTAACTAAAATTTCCATTGGCTCCCAAACAGCCCTTATACTGTCTCAATTTCAATTGTCTTCCTATCTTTAGCCAGGAGAGACTATACAGTTTTAAAAAACAGCGGGAAGATAATCTTAAATAAGAGGAAGCAATCATACTCAGTGTAAAATAACCATACAGCTCTTAATAAGCCATAAATCAGCTATTATAGTAATTTACATTATATTTTAATAAGCACTCATAGCATATTTAGCTAAGAATGTTAAATTAACCTCATACTTAAGATGCATATTTTGCAATAAATTGCTTTCTTAATTTTTTCTTGAATTGATGCAGAGATACTTAAAAAGATGACTGTCATCTGCAAAGACAGAACTTGCACGTGAAACCCAGAACAAGCATCCCTCTGATATTCTGAAAGAAACTCAAATTCAGCTTGTGAGTATCGAAACTCAAGTTTTATTACAGCTTTAGTAAAGTTGAATTGAAAAAAATCAACATGTTCATCTATTAAACTGTTCCACAATTGCTGCAATGGTCCACTTAAAGTTAGAGAAGTTCTAGGCTGAAATTTCAGACTAGGTTACATAAGAGGCATTTAACTCTTTTGCAAATTGACAATACCTTTTTTCAAACAAAAATCCAAATACTACATGTCAGAAAACAGAACGCTAAATAGACAAAGTAAAATGTTTTTTCTTTCTATTAAAAAGAAAAGAAAAAGATAAAATAACAAATCCAAAATTCCTCCTTTCTGACAGCTACCACTTAGCTATTTCACATGTAGCTTCAAGGATGAGCAAGCAATTCTCAGTAGCCGGCCCCCACAACATTCACAGAAACAAACAATTAATTTTGTTCTCTGCTCCTCTAAATATCAAGGCAGTCTCTGCCTGACATCCTGTACCTACATTTCCTTCAGCAATAAATGACATAAATGCACTGCTAGATCTTAACTTTTTGCTTCCAAACAAAGAAAAGGGTTCTGAAACAATAGTTATACACTGAAAAAGTCACACATGTACAAAGAAAAGCTTATAAGAGTTCAGCATATTCAAATGGTTGCTTGTAAACATTCAATGTGGGAAGTTTGTAGTGTTTAATTATAATTTCAAATTATGAAGTAAAAAAAATTAATCTTCCCACAACAGTAATATTAACCCTGTAAAATAATCCACAATGTGTTCAATGGATAAAAGCAGAGGAATAGAGCCCATATCAACATAACTAGAAGGAAACACATTTCACATGTCAGATGCATTAACAAAGTCACCAAATTCAATAGTTAAAAGAGACTAGACAATGGTGCAGTTGATGTTTGAAGGCATGGAACATCTAAAATCTCCCCTCTTCAGAATGAAGAGTTACAGAATCATTACTCTCTTCTTTGCCTAAATCATTTCCTCTTCTTAGGGCAGTTAAAACCCTTATTTATTGAAATTTACATATTTTCTTTTTTGAAAGTTAAGGTAGTAAAGTAAAAATCTAACAACAAAGTACATTTGTTTATAACAGAGCAACACAGCTACATTTTTCTACACAATGAGCACTTTAGCCCATTCATTATTTCAGACATTGTTCTCTGCCTCCAAATGTGTTTCCTATGTCCACAGTGTAAATATTTAAATAAATATTTTCTTTTTTCATTTTCATTTTCTTTTAAAATCTTAGAAATTCCTATGTTAAGAGATCAATAAAAATAAAAATAAAAGCATCAAGTGTACTTTTAAACATATTTAATTGGAATCAACTATAATAACCAAGAATGAGCCTAACTGAAAAAATATACTAAAATATGCCAAGTTAGTCAAAAAAAGAAAAAAAGTAATTAAACACTCTACCATAGTAAGTTATATCATCCTTTTAAGATCTTTTTTTTGTTTTACCTTCACCAAGGCCAGCACAAGCTACCACTCCAAACACTCTGTTGGGAACTCCCTGTAACCATGTCAAGGTTGACAGATTAATAAGAGAAAAAGTTCCACTGTAATTATTTCCCATCTCCTTTCAGATACAAGATATAAGATAAGATACTGTGGATCACAGTAAGTGTTTGCCCATTCCGATAATATCTAGGGCAGTATAATTGTTCAAATATTTATACTTAGCAGCTTTCAAAAGAATAAAAGTTCTCAGAGATACACGACAGGAGAAGAATTTACCACATGTAACAACAAACTAATTTTTCTATTACTCTTCAGTTTGATCTTTTTATTAATAAACCATTTTGCAAAATGTAGTTGTAAAATCTGTCAATTACTCCTTGAAGCCTGATCACAGGCAGTACTACCAGAGGGAAGCAGAGCTAATGTGTTGCTTTCATTAAAAAAAAAAAAGAAAAAAAAAAAAAAAATTCACCCTAAAATTTTCTTCTCTGCATAGAGGAAGCACATTCGTCATCCATACTATCA
>JAWLRI010000764.1:2627357-2675716 GCA_034781795.1 Crypturellus tataupa
TAAGAGGAGCATCTCCAGCAGGTCGAGGGAGGTGATCCTGCCCCTCTACTCAGCCCTGGTGAGGCCACATCTGGAGTGTCCAGTTCTGGGCCCTCCATTACAAGAGGGATGTGAAGCTGCTGGAGAGAGTCCAGCGCAGGGCCACGAGGATGATCAGGGATAATCTGTCCTACAAGGAAAGACTGAAAGAGCTGGGCCTGTTCAATAATAAAGAGGCTAAAGAGGCAAGTTACATGATAAACTATTCTAGAAAATGAAGCGGTACAGTGTTTCTTACTAGGAGATATACAAACTCTTTTTAAAAAGAAAACAACAACAACAACAAAAACTTAGCAAACCTGTACTTTTCCTATTTACCTTGCATGTGTTCCGTAATGCTGTAGAGTAAATGTATAACCTGTGTCATTTTCAAAAACTCGATTTGGCTAGACATACTGTCAGCACATTAGAAGTGCTAGCATCGCTTTCCTAACACATCCAAATAAGTATTTTGAGGTTGAAAAAAAACATGTTAAATAATTTATTTTTAAAAGATCTATTTTCTCAGATGTTGACCACTTGGAGAGAAATAGGTTATTGTTACTATCTGGATTCATTATCTATGATGTATGTGCAAAATCCAAATTACAAACTATATCAACAGACTTACAGCAGCTGTGTTCTTCACTACATTTCCTACAATCACCACAACTCTTCCTTTAAAGCTCTGGAGCGTGGCAGTGGCTGGGCACTGGACGAGATCCCCTTCGGCAGTGAATGCTGAACCAAACGGAATGTTGATGCTGCCCGAAATGTGGCCACGGTTAAAGCTTAAGGAGGACAGTTAAGGGCATGTGAAAACCTATAGTTTGAGGTCAAAGAGACTGGTAAGATTGGTCTCTATTTTCTTTTCACCATTCACAGCAGAAAGAGCATAAAATCAAAATAATCCTCTTTTAAGTCTACTCTTCTTCCTGGCCGATACCACACTATTAGTCTTTTTGTTAATGGATTTTGACAAACGCCAGTACAAATGAAAAAAATTTCTGAAATATTAAAACCTAACAGTATGAAGATTTGCTTGTCATAACAAGGACATACACTGGCACAACTGTAAAATAAAACACTTGGTCCTGAGGACTCAAAGCCCACACTACACGTTTCTGGGGGTTTTCTTCAGACCAACTCCACTCTGCTTCTCAGGAAGTAAACACCCAGCAGCTAGGGCACCTGTTCTAGAGGGGTTCAGTGCAAAAGAAATGAAGTCCACATACTCACAATGTGAACCCAAAATAATGGGGACTCTGTGCTAACATAGATGCACTTAGATCCTCAGATGAAAGATCATCAAGCATGCCTAGCTCGACCTTCACTGACAGTGAGAGCATATTGGCTATCATACAGTAAAATAGCTAACAGATAAACACCAGTAAACACAGTAAACATTGACAATTGTATCACTCAATGAGATTTTATGAACAATTACTCAATATGAAACCTGCATGAAATCTTTTCAATGAAAATAAAGTTTGACCACCACTACCTAGCTTTTTCTGAATTTGAATCGTGTCATGACGTTAACCCTCTATTTCTGTAGACTATATGCACATGAACAAGGAATGTTACTCTTCCCCAGCAATAAGCATTAATGGATTTGAGATGAGAAACAAAACTGCTAAAAAAAAGTCAAATAGCCAGGCATTCTCTATTACCTTTGGAGAAAGGTAGGAGTTTCCGGGATTTAATTAAAGGGAGCTGCCTTAAATGGAGGTAAGACTTAGGTTAATATCAGCAATCTTTTCTTGTGATTAGAGTAACACTTTCAGCTTTATGATGGTTATTATACAGTGGGGAATAATAAACATTTGATAAAACAAGGATCATCACATACCTTTCTTTGGTGTAGTTACCTCAGTTGTATTTTGAAGGGGAAAATTATGACATCTCTCTCACTAATCTGTACCAGTCCTCTACTCCTCTGATTTATAGCTATATCATTCTCCTCAGTGCTAATCATGATAACTCCTGAAATGAGTTGTGTATACAAAATAGTGCTTTGAATAAGATAAAGCTGATCAAGCTAAAGTCTTTTCAGAAGAATACATTTACTTATACTAACATTAAAAATATCCAACTAGATAGAGCCAGACTATATTTCTTGTCATTCACATTCTCATTAATCTTAAGTAACCATCTTAACCTTTTCAATAGAAGAAAAAAGGCAAAGACTTTGTGCTTTGAGATCATAAAGTACTAGACTTAACTTTCATTATAAGAATGCAACACTGCCAGTATTTCTGTTAACATGCTTAATGAAATAAGGCTTAAACAGAACTGCCTGTTTGTAACCGCCAGAGACATTGCTTTGAGTGTATTACCTTTTCATTAGAAAGTTTTCTGTTGTAAAGCTGTGTCTACGGGAGAAAAAAAAAGGGGTCACTAGCTCTCACTCATGCAATATGAGTTTCATTACAAAACAAGGCCTTAGCTTTCAAACACATCTTAATATGAAGTATGTTTGATACTTGGTGCAAGTCCTCTAATGCTTTTTTCAATTACTGAAAACTGTGAAAGAGTGAAGTCTAACATAAAAGGCATAGATAAACAACAAAACATATAGCAAGATAAATGAGAAAACATAAGTAATCATGCTTTTGAAACAAAGCGGTCCTTCACTTTTTAAAATATGTGCCACAGCAACACACACTGTTGGAGCCTGCCAAACAGTTTGCCGATACTTTGTGATAAACACAAAGAAAAGCTTTGAGCTACTACAAAATTAATACAACACACGAGCAAAATATATTATTCCTCAGATTTCCTTTGCATATTCAGAAAAGCTGACAGTTTATCAATTTTCTATATACAGTATGTTGTCCTACAACAGACATCCGGATTAACCCACTTAAGGGGTTGATTATCTACAAGACTGACTTCTCAGAATGACATTCCCTAACACTAGAAAGATTTAATTCCATCTGTTATTTATAGATGTCACAGGCAAAAAGCAGCTGGTTTCTGTATGGAACCACACTTTGCCAAAAACTCCAACAAGAATAACAGCAGCAGTGGTTACTACAGTGCATTGTTTGAGCTTCTTTTGCCCTCTCCAGTACATCCTCTCACTCAAGAAATACAAAGGGAAAGTCTCATGAAAATTTTGTAATAGGACAGATTGCCCCATAAAACCCCTTTTTTCATCACAGAAATGAAATTTCTGAATAACCAGAAATTTTAATTCTACTCCTCTAAAGTAGGATAGGTTTAATAGCATAGTATAGTAGATAGTAAAATAATAGAGTAGAATCTATTACCAGGCTATTAGGAAAGCTATAAATATGTTTAAGCAAACACCTTGCCTTTGATCCTGATACATAAAGCCATTACTATACACAGATGAGAGCCCTTCAGTACAAGGATTGTATTCAAGGCATTTTATATTACTTATCTCCTACATCCTCCTTGATTTCGAGTAAGCAGCTTGAAATTTTATCAAGAGGACAACGCATATAGAATTAAAAAGATCATTTAACTCAACTGTACCAAAATTTTCTATACAGTAACAACAACCATTTGGAGTTTTTCATTCCCGGGTCTTGTCTTTTAAGCTGCAGTCTAAATATATCCGTGTGTGTGTGTGTGTGTGCGTGTGTGTGTGTGTATATGTGCACACTGCTTCTGAAGAGAACACCACTTTCAACGGTCTAATTCTGGAAGGAACAAAACTATCAAAGTCTAGACTATGTAGGATATACACACCTTTTCTTAAACACAAGCAATAAGTTAGGGTATTTTTTTTTTTCTCCTAGCAATAAAGAAATTTTATCAGTGAAAACTCTGTGGAATCTCTATCAATGGAGATCTGTAAGCTAAGCCCATGGTTCCACTGCAAGTAATGGGCACGATTCTCCTTTTTGGAGTAGAAGGTTGACTAAATCTCACGATACTCTTTCCTTATTTGTCTCTGGAGTAACACTGGGAGTGAAAGATTTTGGAATCAGCAGAGTAAGAATTACAGCTTATAATTCATTCAGTTAAGAGTATACATCTCTCAAAGGCAATCATTTACAACACTTTTGCTATTATTGAAGGAGCAACACAAAAAAAAGCTATAAAAGAGTAGTATGTCCTAGAATGTTAGGAGTTGCACCTAATAAAGACTTGTTATTTTTACCACTTTTAGATGCATGTTGGTGAAGATGCATATTCCTTGAAAACAACCAACAACCAAACTCCTAATTATGCTGCTTCAGAAAAAAGAATATAACCTCCACGCCTAAAGTACTACCTATTTAAAAATGAACAAATGAAAAATTAAGATGTAGATAGGGTGGCAACCATGATAAAGAAATACATTCAAGATATGTTTAGACCTTTTCAGAATGTGAGCAACCTAGAAAACAAATTAGGTAGTCCCAAGGCTATGTTACCTGACAGTAGCAAGGCAGCGCTGAACAGGAATTGATTTTCCACTTAAGAGACTGGCGAAGTGCATGAGCTAGCAACCCTTCATTTCCCTTCCCTTTAAGGGGAAGGCCACTTGCATTTCCAAATTATTAGCCACATCACCCCGGAGAAGATCTGCTGATAGTAGTTCTTATAAAGAGAAGCATTAAAGCACCCAGGTACTACTGGTATAAAGTGCCTTCACTAAAACCAGAGTGTAAAGTGTGAAAGCAAAAATACAATGTTTGTCCTATTCTGTACAAACAAAGACTCTGCATGACTAAAATCTGCTTCAGTTTTTCTACTCTGCTTTACATGTGCCTTTCTCAGTATTTCCATTTCTAATACCACACAGTTGCCAGATAAACAGAGAGCTGTTACAAGGATCATTTGGCACGGATTACACTTAGCTTAGAAGGATACTCCTCACTGTTGCGAATGTCTGCCACCAACAGCTTTGGTTTGCTAGATTTTGTTTTCTTTACAGGTGTTTTGGAATGACTAGGTCCGGTCAGCTCACACAAGTCAATCAAATCTTCCGCTGAAATCCGTGGTGATACCTCTGCCTTCAGGTCATCCAATTTGATAGAATCCCTAGACTTCAAAAAAAAAAGAAAATTCAAATTAATATTAAAGGTAATAGATGCACTTACAGAGCTCAATCATCTTACAAAAGGCACAAGACATCTTTGTCTTGTGCAACCACTGCACTGCTATTGTACGGAAAGTCAAGCAAAGGCAAAAGTTGTTTATAACTAAGTCTACACCTGTTTCTATTGAGTTTTTTGGTTTGTCAGAACACAGAAATAAACAGAAGCGTTATGGAGAGCATTTTCTGAAAAACCTTAAGACTACTGTGAACTCTTATTTTTGAGGAAAATAAAAAAGATCTACATTAATGGCTAGCAATTTCCTTGTGAGGATTCCGTTGTGTCCTCTGCAGTTTTTCAAAAGGTAAAACCATGGGCATACATAGATGGACTTTAGAAAATGGGGCGGGGCGAGGGGGGGGAAAAAATCACAGCCTCAAAAGGAGCTAATGTTATAGCATATTACTTTAGAGAAGGAGGTAGATACAGCACAGTCAAAATACAAATAAAAAGCACTAGAAATATCACATCAGTTTTGAAAAAAATCTTGCATCTCTTATCTGGTTTTTGTTTACCACAATCACCATGTTTAAAGTCCATGAGCAATTTCAAGTGAAGAGGAGCAACACATTGAAGGAAACAGAGGCCCTAATTGGCTCAAGTGATTGTTGCTAGCTCTTGTGTTTCGGTTTCTAAACAAAATGAATTTCCAGTTTAATGCATGGAATATTTCAACTTTAGAGAGGAATGCCATAAACATGCTAGGGAGGACACAGATGTGTAATTCAGTTCTATATTTCCCCAAAAAAAGGTCCTAAAAAAAGACTTCCTAGCCATCTGGTGTGCACTTATAATTACCTTTGCTACAAAATGGGATATCAAAAAGCACTGAAATTACAGACAGTCTATTGAGCTTCAAGGAATATATTAACTCACCAAGCTGGCTTTTCTGTTGTGCACTACAGTACAAAACATCAAAACAGAAATTGCTAGTCTCAGCACATAATTTTCTCCCGAGTTGAGGATAATAGAAGTCACAGTACATTATAATCAGAAAGATGCTGAGGTTTCTGGATAATACATTATTTGTTTCAACAGAATAAACCCCTACTGTGTGTTTCCATAAAACACTCAGCCCTATTTCTGTAACAACATGACTGAGGCCACAGCAACCCCCCTGGTTGCCCCAAGCTAACTCCCAGTTGAGTAGCTGAATTCCTACAGAGTCATCCCAGGAAATTCCTTGGATTAAATGGGAGGAGAAAAAAAAAAAAAAAAAAAAAGTCAAACTCTTCTGACAAAGTTCAGGTTCATGGATCCATCAGCCCACCCCTATGGGGCTTGTTTTGTATCATTTTGAATAAGGTTAGCTGTCTCTTCAAAAAAAGTTTATGGTCACTGATAATTTCTTTACAAATGTCCAACAGACACTGCTGCGTATTTACGATTTATCTGGAAACTGATTACATCTAAATTCAAGTGAGTCTCATCAACTTCATGTGAGTATACCTTCTTATGTATCATGCCAAACTTGGTGGTCATAATTTTGTTTTGCTTGATTTTCACAAGGAAGGGACCGTAAGACTTATCCCATAAACAAAATTTCATGTTCAGTGATGCTTATTACTACATGAATATTCAAAGAGGACATGTTCCAAAAACCCAGGTCATCTAGAAGAAGTTTCTTTTCCAATGTAGACACAGCACATAATTTCTAAAAAGAACCAACCAACAACTCTAACACTTTTCTTTATAAAAGATAAAAGTTGTCTCCTTTAGGTCACTGGGCAGTTAAAAAAATATCCAGACACACACTTCTGTATTGCACTGTTTTGTCAATGTTTTCAAAGTAGCATGGCTTCACAGTTATTGTAAGAAATTGCATACTGAATATAGTACTAAAGCAGAATTGTGCCCACACATAATACAGAGATAAACTTCATATTATTGCTCAAAGAAATTCATCAGAAAGGCAAACATTTACATACCAATACATGCATACTGAACTTCCTGTTTGAGGGGCTTTTGGACATTTTTTATTTTTTAGGTCTTACAATTGTGTGTTTCAAGTCAAAGAAGCAAAGGAATAGACTTTTTTTTTTTTTTTTTAACTAACCCAATATTCAGAGCAGAATCTTACTTTAGGTAAGTCAGCTATAAGAAGTTGTTCATCAAGAAAGGGTGCTTATTTGGCAAAGTGGTTTAGGACAAGCAGAGTACTAACATTCAAAGGACAAGAAGAGTACTAACATTCAAGTTTGTGATCCAGTCACCTCCCACAAGTTTCCCTGACAACACCGGATTTTTTTCCACTTTTCAAGTACTTATTCTTCTTATCCAATTTTTTTTTTTAATAGGCCTGGGAATTGCTAAGCCATATGGATTTAATCACTCTCAGTGAAAAGAAAAGGGCATTAGGAATTTAATTTTTTCTTAATATTAAGAATTAAAACTGCTTAAGCATTCCCAAATTAGAAGCCAAGCTTTAGAAAGATTAAAGCACTCTAGGACATGTGGCTGGCACAATCATCGCTCCTATCTTTTTCCCTTAGGCTGTAATCTTAAAGGCATTTCAGCCTGGCTATTATATGAAGATACACATTTTGAGAAAATAAGTATCTCTAATTCTACTGGACCTGAACTTAGCAGTCCCATCTGATAAGCAGAGGAGCCACAGAACAACTTTTTATCTAAGTAGATGCAGGGTTCCCCTTCCTTTTCCTTTGAAGATGGCACTACTTATTACAACAAATTTAATACAGAAGAAACTTCAGGTAAAAGTCAATATAATTAAAATCTGGAGTTCAAGTCTTTGAAATATCTTTTCAAAGTTTCTGAGTTCCTCATAAAGAAACATATAAGTTGTAGGGTAAATACATTTGTATATTGTAGTCTTATTTTATATTTATACAAAATAAGACATAGCAATCAGCTGAAAACAGATGCCAAAATGAGGGAGGACACACAAAAATAGGACCCTTGAGGACAAATTTATAGACATCCGGCCAGTCAGGCTATATCATTACTATCCTGTTTTTATCAATAAATAGCTTTCACCACAGGTAAAGTCTATTTTCAAGACATTAAACAAGATCAAAGATGAACATTGTGGATTTTAGCTGCATCTTCTAGAAGCATTTTATGCACTGAATCCCATCATGACAAGTGTGGTTCCACTTAGTATTTTCCCTGTAAATGCTTCTGTTTATATCCTTTATAATGAAGGATATCAAGGCAATACTTAATCTCCTAGACCATTTTGTCTTGTAGATTTGTTTTTGGAGGATATTTTGCTTTTTGATTTAAAACATAATGACTCACATTGCTCCCTTGAATTCTGATAGACATAAATGCTTTACTGTTATTGGCAGAAAAGGGACCTACAGCAGAAGGGGAACATTCTAATGATAAATATTTAAAAAAGAGGAAGAAGGTGGGCTGCCCCATAGATGACACAGGTCAACTTAACTGGCCTGATCTTGCAACCCAAGGAGATTTTTAGAAAGCACAATGAGCCAGAGTGCAGCCTCGTCCCTTTGCAGTCTCCAAAATGTACGTGAATGTTGCCCAAATAGCTCTTACTAAGAAAATCTCTTTTCCCTCTGGACTAACATAATTGGGAGAACAGGCAGAGTCAGCAGAGCAGAGGGGGAAGTTACTCCTAGCACCTAACCAGGCTGCCAAGCAACAAAGTTGCATTAGTTGCCACCTCTGCCAGGATAAAAGGGGAAAACACTTCTCACCACCTCAGGGAAACTATAAATTCTAAAGTTAAGCGATAATCTAGTTGTGCCTTAAAACACCCAAACACCAACACATGGGTTAACTGGAAATTACACTGGGAACAAAAGCAGCAAAAAAGAGTCTCATGAGGCTCTTGTTGCACTGGGGTCTGTTTTTTTTTTCCCCCCTCTAATAGATACTGTTCCCTCAGGATTTGGAAATTGTATTATTTTACAAAGAAAGAAAAAAGAAATACGAAAACTTAAAACAAAATGTCAGAGATGCCCCTGTATTGTAAGAAAAAATAAAATCCCATCTCAAATAAATAGGAAGAACAATTTCTTCTTCACAATGAGATGATGCCTCTCACTTGAGGCTGACAATTATGGAAGAAAAAGCCACATATTTTAGGCAACCATATTTTAGGATTCAATTGTAGTTGTTATTTATCCACAATTCCTATTTTGTGAATGAGCGTTCATATCAGCAGTGCTCTGGGATACTTTCAGTTCTTTACTGCAAAGCAGGATGCTCAATCTGCCTTTGCTAGAGGCTATTAAAAGGAGTGGTGATGCGCCTTCTCTATACACATCCACTTTCATCCACATTCACAGAAACTGCTCTAAGACAGCAGAATTAAAAAGATGAATATATGTGGACTTTTACACAAACCCTTCAGCATGAGTTGCTCATTGAACCCATTCTGCACAAGCAGGATGCTACATTTCATTTTGCCTTTTTCATCGTGTAGTGTTATTATCTTAAGACAACATGGACATGGTAATATAGGCCACCAACCAAGTTATTACTACAACTGTATACTGCCCTTTGTCATCAACAGAAATTCTTAAGTGCTGTGATGCCTGTCAAAAATGGTCAGAAAAACTTAAATCATTTGATTTAAACTAAATCATTTGATCTAATCAATTTATACTGAAATCATACCAAGCTTTCAACAGCAGCAGGCAGTATATATTTAGGTCATAAGAACACAGCAAACTACCTTAACTGAGGAAAAACAAGACACTAAGTCTGGTTTGAGGTGCAAAGAGGATGGAATCTATCACAATCCTTTGTGATGGAATCCTAGATTCAAAGTTATCCTAAGGCAGGAATCCAAAATGAGTGAGAGAGCATGGAGAGGAAAAAAAAAAAAAAAAAAAAAGAGAGATCGAAACCCTTAACATTGAATTCAAAGACTAATCAAACATGAAATGACTTAAAATTCCCAAAATTCTAGAGTCGAAGAACAGTCACACAAAATAGACAGAATTGGTTAGATTTTCTTAAACTTACAGATACAAAGGCAGAAAAAAAGCCTGTTTGTTAATCATTCCTGGAATTCTAATCACCGTCAGTGAAAAGGTCAAATAGCCTTTAAGCTTCAGAGTAGGCACAATTGCCAGCCCTGCGAGGAAGAACCACTCAGACAACCAGTGTAGTCAGGACCTGTGCCTAAGGCTGCAACAGAGAAGGCTCCACCTGCTCCATCTACATTCACAGCATCAAACCCTCAGAATCAATAATTTACTAAGTTTCCTGTTTTATCTATTCTAGTAATTGATTTACTGCTTTATCATTTATCGAGAAAAGCCCCCAAACAAAATGAAATGCATTCACGTTTTCCAAATCAAGCACACTAAGTGCTAAAACATTTTCTTCAATTAATTTAGAATGTTGAGGATTTCCAAGACAATCCGAACCTCAGGACTTGTTCAGTTTTAACTATATATCATTTTGAATCAAAATCACAGAGTTCTACAGCAACACTTATACCTAGGGACTACAGCTTCAAACATATCATTTGAATTAACACTGCATTTGTTCTCCTAATGGCTCCTTAGGTTGGCTCACATCTATGGGCATACACTTGTGTGACTCCTCGTCTTCCTCTTCTATATATGGCAAAGACCTTATGATCAATAGTAAGCACAGTACTAGAAAAACACTGGAATTCATCTACCCTGTCACTTGAATTTTGTAAGCAGGAAATCTCCAAGTTCTCCTGTTAAGCTCTCTTCCTTAGTTAAATGCTAGTGACAAAAAACTGCTTGAATATTAGGAGGTCTGAGGAGTACAAAAGACAGAGTTAGACCATTAGTCAGAGAGTCTTTGGTGTGTAAGAGCTCAAGCACAAGGTCAGTCAAGCTCCAGCACTGGGAGAAAGCAGGAATGAATGTAAACAGGCAGGTGAGAGGATGTTCTTCTGAAGAGCAGCTGAGAAAGAAGCCAAATTCAGCCAAGCAGAAGACAACAAAAACAGAGGAACAAAACTGAAGTCATGGAACTGCAATTTCTTTACTTTCACTTTGGTTGCTGGCTACCTGACTTACAAGTATGAAAAAACTTTGAAAAGATAATCAATACCCAGTGTAAGTTTTAAAGCTTTCAACAAATCCGAAAACCATTTGCCAGACACAGATGTACTAATTGCAAAATGCCTAATTAAACAGTGATCTGTCTATCCACCAGCTCAAGCTGCTAGAAGCTGCAGTCAAAAAAACAAAAGCAGCAGCAATCTCTAAATAAATTAGAAAGTTGAAATTGTATCTTGACAAGGATACACACACATCTTTGCACAACAAGAGCTACAGATAAAGTTGAAGATGAACTTTCTGTTGAATAGCAGAACAAAGAAGGAAGAAAACAAGAGTAAATCTCCTCCATAAGCAGAATGTGAAAATAAACCTGAAACAGATCACTGTCATATCTTATAGGTGGATATTAAAAGGAATGGGACTTTGTCAATAGCAAATAGGCCTGAATTCACATCTTTAAGTAGTGCATCACTGGATTGTGTGCATAGACAAGTTCTCATCAGGAAACTTGGCTCCTACCATTTTTAATAAAGCATAAATGTTTCCCATCTTTTTACTGCTTAATTTAGCTAATGAAGTCACAGATAGGCATTCCCTTTTCTATTTCATCATAAAGGAAAAGCTGAACCAGATTAGCGGTATTTACATCTGTGAGAAGGCCAGCCAAGAACTGGTATTTGCTCTAGGAAACATCTTCAAGACCAAGAACTCTTTGTCTTGAAAACAGATTAATCATGAAAAAGTACACTCATCATTCTCCAATTTGTATGTAGCAGCATACCTCTTACATCTACCATGTCCATAATAAGGGAGATGCAGACATAGCTGAAAACTCTTACATGACAAGTGATATTTGTCTTTTCGACTCCCAGATATTTAATAAAATCTGCCACATCTGGGGAGTTTCTAGGGCATAGACCTTCCATGCATCAGAGGGTGTTAAAAAAACAGCATACTGGCCAAGAACCAATTACAGTAACAAATTTGAGTAAATTGAAATCAAAATTCAACAGTGAATTTAAAGTGCTTTTCCCATCACTTTTCTCGCACAACATCTTTCTCAGATGAAAACAAAACATGCAAATCCATTTAAGACATGCATTCATTCTTTTTGAAACTATTTCCTCCTTGAGATTTTATCTGAATAGAAATATGTTTACTGGCTGAGTAAAAGATTAAGCAACACACAAGTCCAGGAGGGAAGAAGGAACACTCAAGTCTATTAATGAAGTTGCAAATAGATGCCTTCAAAATGAAAAGTAGGAAATGCTAGTGATAAGAGTTAAAATACTTTTGCTTTTACTAGCTGCTATTTTGGGAAGAAATGTGTTTGCCTGGGGCAAATACTTCTCATATTATTAAGCAAAGCACTGCAACATTCAGGTACACACAAATATTTCAGTAGCCAATTAAAAGCATTTAAGATACAAACAGCAGCTTAGAAGAAAAATATAATTATGAGAGTAGGAGACAGTGTTTAGAATACACTAAACACAAGTTCAAAAGTCATAAAACAGAGGCAAACCCATCGCTTTGTTTTCAAAGAAATTGTTTTCTACTCACCCCATCCTCAAATACAGACACAGACAACCCATATAAAACTGGAGACATAAGCACAGCGCAGACTCCTTGTTCTGCATGGCAACCATTAGATAAAAGCCACCTCTTTTTTCTCTTCTTAAGAGCTAGACCCATCAGCAAGGACACAAGAGGCTTTTCTAAAGTGCTTTATAGATTACACTCAGATTCCACCGTTTTCAAATAGAAAAAAATTCCCGTAACAACAAACTCTGAGAGCACATGACTGAAGAAAGATGGCTCTAGGTATATGATAATAGAAAATAATAAAGAAAAAATTAAAAAAAAAAAAGAAAAAAAAAAAAAAAACATTCACCCTAAAATTTTCTTCTCTGCATAGAGGAAGCACATTCCTCATCCATACTATCAACACATTCAAACACTAAAGCAACTCTTGCAAAGCAACTTTGACAGTACTCGTCAAAACTAGCAATACTGTTTCAACATTAGCTTCCCTTTAAAAGATACCAACTGGTACAACAATGATTTTGCTCTCAAAATTTCTAGATTTTACGATAAAAAGACTAATCTATGCTTTAATAAGCAAATATATTAAATCTGAACTCCAGAGGAAGAGAACAGCTAAATTAACCCCACTGGGGCTCCCAGCTTTCTTGTTCTGCCTGTTTTGGTTTTGTTCGTATGTGATATAAATATTGAAGCATTTGGCTCAGATCACTCCTGAGTATTCACATGAGACTTGCAGAGCCAGTTCAGTGTCAAGCAGAGGAAAAGGAGAGCAAACAACATCCCGTCTGCTTATGCAATATTTTTCCAAAGTTTGCTTCCCACAGTTGGGATTCAAAATAGCATCTTAGCTGCATTAAAAGCAGAGGTAGAAATTCGCAGGAACCTCATCTACCACCGAATGAAACCTTATTTACCACCAATGAATGCATATCAGCTAATAAGAACAAAAAAGTCTGTACCAAATTCTTAATCCAGTGTTACTCAATTTTCCACATTCTTTTAATGAACAGGAGAAAACACGCCTGCAAATGGAAAATGAAACAGAATGCCCAGCTTTGTTAGACCATTTATTTGAATTTAGGCAACTTTCCCAACTGCTGAGATAATACGGTGATGTACATGGGATAGTTATCTACTTGGACACATGACATGATGAAAGTATTTTCCTCACTTAAAATCCATTATTCAGTCAAAGCACCAGCAGCCCAGCTGCACAGCTTTGCAAAACATGGTATCTCTCCCCAACAATAAAACAGGTCTTGCTCTGTGTGCAGTGTTCAAAAAGCCTTCAATGCTGAGTGTAACACTCTGGTTAAGCGCTCAGATGATTTTCATTTCAAGCCATTAAAGGTTCCTCCTTCTGCACGGAGCAAGATCATTATTTTGCTTATTCTGGCATCACATAGCTATCTCTGTCATTGCTGAGAATAAATACCTATCTGTTACAACTACTTTAAGTCAAATTTCATTGAGTTTACTTATCACAGCCCAAACATCCTGTCACTAGGGAAACATCTGCCGGTAGGAATGCAAATTATCAACTATGTTTGGGAGGTATAAAAGAAGAAAAGGCAAAGGAATTAAATCTTGCTTTTCAAATACTCTATAACTGAAACACTTCTGATTTTTTTTTCCAGTCAGTGTGTTTCATAAGCCCCTCTGAAAAATTATCCTCCACCAGAATTTAAAAATATTCTTATAGTTTAGAGCTGATCAGGGCAAAATCCTAGCCTCGCAACAGTTCTGAGGAACTTATATAAATCTGTCTTTTAACTAAGGTTATAAAGTTAACATAGACTGAACTCAAATCTCAGGAAGTGAACAAGTATAAACTGCTTGAGTTTTGAGTGTCAGAGTTTTGGAAGCAGAGAGCCTCTAAAAAAAAACAGCAAGAAAATGTGACAGGGAGAAGGGGCAATTTCTACAACAACGGAGTGCATGTTGCAAGTGCTTCAATCTTTGCTAACTGGGAAAGAATGTCAGCATGCGATGTGGCTACCTCAGTATAATTCCTTGCTGATACTTCTACTTCAGCACAGGAGCAGGGTAGGTTTCATTTGGGCAGTCCTACTGGGATGGTGATGGATGCAGCTATACTCCTGCAACTGCACCAAATGAATGACACAGAGGTGTCATTCCCACAGCCTCAGGCTGAAAACAAACATTAACTAAACAAACCAAATGGAAAACTGAATTTTTAGGTAACTCCATTTTTCCAGATGTATTTTATTTCTCTCTCATAAGATTTCTCTCTCTTAGGATTCCTTCTGTAAGTATATGTAATCACCTGACTTATTCAGCATTACAAGTTGGATAATATATTGATATTTTAAAAGAAGAAGCTTAAAAATCTTGTAATTTCTTTTCATTTAACTTCATATTTCCATACATAGCGCATTTCAAAGTTGTTTGTAGAGAATGCTAAGAGATAACAGTAGCTGAAAGAAAAACTAACAATTACAGAGCAAAGATTATAACAATCCTGTGCAGCATAAAATTGCAAGTGAAGATAATGATGCTACATTCCTGATGTCCCCTAATAAGCTGCATAACATAAAACCAGGTCACTCAATATTCTTAAGACATTTACCAGCAATCTGGGTATACAGAAGTCTTAAAAGTTCTTCAAATGAGAGATATTGTTAAAGAATGAAGTCTTACAAGAAAAAGACAGATATGAAAACATATTTAATAAAATATGCAAGAAGTCCAATTCAAACTAAAACATCAGACTCATTTCTTCATGTGGTAGCACACTCAGGAGGAATTAGGAATGGGAGGTGGCAGACAAGAACTGCTAAAGCTTGTTAAAACTACTTCCTGTTTAGTAGGCCAAAAAAGAACATCCTGCTCTCCAGAATTTATTAACACTATCGTTTTTGTTTGTTTGTTTTAAATCTAATGCTGAGAAAACATCCTATGTTTGTGGAGACAATCACCACGCCTAACACAACAGTGCTGAATGTAGTAACATGCTCTGATTATTCACTTAAATATTAAGCGCAAGGAAGCATGGAGTTAACACATTCAGAAAATAAAAGATGAAAGATACAGTTTTAAAAAATGCTGTCCACTCAGAGAGATAACTCGCATATGGACAATAACATTACCTGTCCCATTATAAACTCCATTTTCATAATTAGCTCTGGCCCAAAAAGTGGCTATTCAATCCCACTTGTTATATTTTTACTTCTGCTAACAGACCGTAAACATGCTATCTTTTCATTTGATTAACTAATTTGATTAAACATTGATCTGCTAATTAACCATCAGCTCGACAATGTATGGGCCTATCTTACAGATGTTTCTTTGTAGTTGAAAAACACACACTAAACACCACTCCCTCTCTGGAACAACATCAACCGTTGTTATGCACCTGAGATGGCCGAAATTTTAACATAATTCTCAGTTTTAAATCAAGCCTGTAATTGGGGAAAACAGATCTAACCATAAATATAATAAATTGTGAACTTTTTTCTTTTTATTTTGCTTAGCATATATACACCATTCTTTTTCATCTGCATAGATTTTCACAGATTTATCAACTGTAAATCCAGAACACTTAGTGTTTGAAATAACTAATTTTTGTTATATATAGAGAGAATATGTACTGAGAGAGAATATATACTGATATTTCAATTTAACATACATGATCAAACTAATATATACATTTTCAAACTCCTTGTACATGAAGATCTGACATCGATTAAGTTTCAAAATAAGTTACATATAAAAGGGTACCATAAAAGATTATTTATATGCCAACTGGAAGACAGGCACAATGAACTTTAGTTCTCAGGATCTAAAGTAAGAGCTACATCAGCTGGCTAAATTCACCATTACTCCTGTTTAGCAACTCCTACAGTCATTAACATGACGCAAATTAGATGGATCCCGTGCTGCCTAGTGTCTCTTTTGATGATAGGCAGACATTCTTGTGTGCTTTGAAGCTCTTTCTTTTTTCTTACAGTGATTTCCCAGTGGTACTGGGATATTTTTATTTTAGTTATTCTGAGTTGATCTTTACAGAAGTTTAAAAGTCACGGGCCCATATTCCATTTTGGTTAGATAATCCAATATAAATTTAGAACAACTTCTTTTTGACCGATGGGGACGTAGGAACGCTCTCACAACAGATAAGCAGAGGTGCTGTCTCTGGCAAAGGAGTGGAAACACGCAGCTGAATCCAGAAAAAGCATCTCGTCTATTGACGTAGTGAGTTGCAGTAGATGTGAACATGAACTGAAAGTCCAGCTTCCACCACCTGCCATCAGAGATCCCGTTCTATGGGAAGACAGGGCACCCTGGGCAAATTCCAGACAGGATATTTATCTACATTTACTCTATAATATAAGTTAGATAAATGAGGAATTTCATTTCCTCCTTTTTCTTCTACCATCACACAAACTAATGCTTAGTTTGGCAAAACCATCCTCACAACTCCAATTCTCTCCGATACACAGATAATGAATTTAATAGTGCTTTAAATCAATTTTAAGAATACATATATTAATGAAACACAATTATGCTGTGCATTTCCTTCCACATATGAAGGCAGCATATTGCAGTCAATTAACAAACTTTCTTGTCATTATGAATTTCTCACAATGTGTTACTTTACATTTTTGCTTTTAATTATACTTCAAATCATCTAAATCGATCATATTGAATACTCCAAAACAAATCAGTTTTACCAAACATGGCATTTCACCAGATATAAAAACAACATCAGGCAGGGACCAGGCAAACCAGTACCTTTGTTTACAACATGTGAATCCCTGCAGGAAGAAAAACAATTATTAAATAAAAATAGACCAGCACACAGCCAGGATGGCTCCAAGCTCACTGGGGCTGAATGAGCTGTGACACACACGCACCAACTACCACCGTGGTGGAAGAGGCTATTGCAATTAGCAAAGCAAAGATTGGGAATTTCTAACTAAAAATGGTTGCAAATGTTCTCTGGTAAGCAGCATGAAGCAGTAACACTGAGGAGGAATGTGGGAAAAAAATGACATGCAAATGAGAAAATGCTTTAAACAAAACAACATTCTTTTGCATTTCCTTACAATATTTGATACAAAACAGGTCTTAAAAGAATGCTCAACATTCACTGGATTCAGCATCAAAAGGGCCACTCCAGTGCAAATTAAAGGCAGTGTTCTGTTATCTGTCTCCAAAAACAGTGCTGAACACAAAATGAAATCTAGATTCAAATGTGCACCACCAGAGAGACTGAAACTCTGAAATCATGTTAATGCATTTCCTAAAGTCACAGGATCAAGATTTAGGGAATTAAAGGAATATCCAGACCCCTGAATCTGGAGTTGGGTTTGGACAGAGCTTTAATTTGGGAACGCATATTCATGATTGACAAATATATATTAAAAAAAAAAACAGAAAAATAAGAATGTGTGTTAGAAATTAACACTCAAGTTCAGGCAAAATAATATGCTCATTAAGAGAAAAGAATCTTGTAGCATTAAATCAGTTCTGGAATTACTTTGCATTTACAGTAAAATTTTGTCATTCCCATTAATTTTACTTACTAATGCTAAACTGTAAATGGTAAAAATTAGTGACTACTGTACAGTACTATTTGCTTATGTAAATTACAGTGTATATTTCTGGAGAGATTTAGAAAATTAGCAGATGTTTTTAAAATCACAGCTAATTTTTAACTGATATGCAAATATGTTTTAATAATACCCAACAGAAGTGCTCTGATCTAGCCTTCTTTCTGATCTCCATTCCATGGTCGTGCCCGTGATGTTCACTATCTATGAAAAGCTCGCAGCAAGCAGGGAAATGACTCACACGCACATTTCATTTGGAGCTTGCTGTATTTACTCCTCTCTGCCCAAAGAGCTGAGGTTGAGAACATGACAAGCTTTGTTTCCAGTGCACTTACTGAGCAAGGAACATATTTAACTCAATACACAGTAGTATCAGAAATCAATGCAAGAATGAAAAACTCAAGTAAATTGAATCTGGTTCTTCTTGGGCTGGTAATTCTGCACAATGCAGGTGGCTTGGATCCCTCCCCAGCTGTTGTATGTTGCTCCTGCATGCCACTACCTCACTCTTGGGCTACTCTTCTTCTCTCAGGAAGAGAGAGGAAATGCTTTAGGATGGGGTAGCTCTCCTCATTAATTGTTGCATAAGCAACGGTGGCCAAATCTGCAGGATCCAAAGTGGCACCAGGCCACAGCGATTTAGGACAATTTTTTTTTTTTTAATCTGAGGACTTTTTTTCATCACTACCTCAGAATGCTGTGGGACCCGAAAATAAAAGCACACGTGTAACTACCTAAGCCCAGCTTGCAATCAGTACCCCAGTCGTCATTCATATGGATGGTCCTTGACGTAAGAAATATCCGTCTTTCAATCTCTTCCATCAAGACTAGACACTGGATACCTTGGGTCTCTATTTCGAAAAGAGATTTTAGAGTACTTTGAGGAAGAACGTCAACTTTATTATGTAATTATATAATGTCAACTTTATTATGTCCAGGGGGGTTGGACTAGATGACCTCTAGAGGTCCCTTCCAACCTTAACCATTCTGTGAGTCTGTGATACTGTATTGTGAGCAGTTAAGGTCAAATCTGTTATTTTTCCCGCATCATCATCTTTTTAGCTGAAATGCTCCGAAATAGTTTACATTCTTTTACTGAGTATTTATGATTGTCTCTTCCGCTTTGAAATAAAATCACAAGCTTTTTGATAAACATTCTAAGAGGTTATCTAGTTCTTGCAGATTTTCTTAAAACCCTGCATATCCTCTGCCAAAGTGCAGCCACATTATATTCAGTAAAGGGCTTATTTTGCTCTGTAGTTTTGATTAAGCCACAGACAACTCATCTCCTCTAAATTCATTAGTCATTTATTTGTATTTTTTCACTTTTGAACTTTAAGTCTTAATGATACTGCATTTCAATAGATAGTTTTGTTAGACATTAAAATTTTACTTTTTTTGCTGAGGAAAAAGAAAAAGGATCTTGAACTACCTGTTTCCTTATCATTGATTTTAGTTGTCTAAAACATGGTTTAGAGACTATATCCAGCCCAGCATCCTGTACTCCCATATTTGCTTTCCCCTTTCCTTCTGCAAGTTGACTGTACCTCTTCCAAAGCAGATCAGACTCTCCATGTGCAGGCATTGATACTAAATGCCTGAACGGGTAATACATGTTTCTTGCTCTTCACATTAAAAATACAGCCCTTTTATTTTAACTATATTCTCAGGCATCCTTCTCTTTACAAACCTGCTGAAATATTAAGGAAATGTTTAATATAATGAAGGTACTGTCACTCTTTCTGTCCAGAAAGCTAGTAAAAAGCAAAACTGACAGGGATGGAAATTACTCTTCTTTATGTCATATTCAGTATATTTTTTTGCTTAAAATAAATGTGGAATGAAACACTTACTTGCAGTAGGAAAGTTAAAAATCAGTATTTTTTATCATAGTAATTTGAGAATTCTCACTCTTAGAATGTATTAAAAATGTATGGGATAATTCTCACTAAGTTATGGCCAAGAGAAGCGGCATCACCAACAATAAAGCAGACTCTGAATAAGGCGGCTTTGTATCCGTCTGCTCCAGGAACAAATCTGCAGCTGCCACTGTAATGAGCAGAAAAGGCAGCCAAGAGCCCGGACAAGAAGCCCAAGAGGAGGTCAGAGCCTAGGAGCCAGAACTTGGCATCTGGGTCTTACAGCTGTCAGGGACACTCCATGAGAGAAGTCCTTGTTGTCTACAGTTTTTGGAAACACTCAGGATGACAGGAAGAGGCAGGGGGGGAAAATCCCAAATCTTTTTCTACAGCATTAAGAGCCAAGTCAGTGCTGAAAGGCAATACGTGCCACCATTTGTTTTGTCACAGCATCGTGATACCAGGATCTCATGCCAAATGGGTAGAAAAGCACCATGTGCCAGTAAAATACACGGTTTTGTAGCCTGGAACATTAGACTTTTAAAAGAATGTTTCCTTCTGGAAAAGGAGCATCAGTGAACTAGAAGGAATTAAAAACCAGGCAACTTTTTCATTTTTGCCTTTCAAGATATTTTTAAGGTGACAATCTTCACTGTCTTTTCACATCAAACTTTACCTTAGCCTCTCCATCAGCAACAGCAATGATAAGAATTTTAGACATGTCCAGAGATTTGTGATATGAAGCTGCATTATGAACATTAGAGATTCTGCTCTGAAATGATGCAAAACCACACATTTTAAGAGGAGAAAAAATAAACAAAAAAAAAAAAAACAATTTGCAGGACCAACACCTTCAGCACAGAACAAATACCTCCAGCTTTGCAAAATCTAATTTAAAGTACATATGAATGCAAAAACTCAAAATTAGTAGCAATTTTCAGGAAAGCTGGCTCCACAGCTTCTGTGCAACTTCCAATCAGTTTAATAACAAGAAAAGTCCCTTGTCCTTGGAAAGTGTCAAAAGAGATGATATATATAATTGTCATTACAACTTAGACATTTTGAATAGGAAGGAGAAGAAACTTGCACTGGGGCTCTCATCACCACTGTGAATGAGGCACATTTCACATTAAGGAGATACCCAAGGAAATGTTTCTGATAGGTTAGGTGGGACTATAAAAATGAAGGAATAACATCCATTTTTGACAAAAAAAAGAAGGAAGAAAGAGATTCAATACAAAGACATTGTAACCGATGTCAGAATGTGAACCACTCTGTCAAACAGGTGGCTTTAATGCCGCTCAGATAAATAATAAAATTATTTAAAAACATAATTTGACTGAGTAATTTATTATATTAAAATATTCTTCAATCTTTTCTTACTCTTACCTGGCCTCTATGTCTAGTTGTAGTTTGGGGTACAATCTCTCTCTCTTCATTTTGAATCTTCAGAAGAACTAGTAATACCAAATTTCTAATTCATAATAATCTTCACAGCCTGATACCCCTTTCATGAGTGGCAGTTTTCCTTGTTTTGCTTGGACTGTAGGAACCAGAGGGCACGCTCAAGCCCAAATTTCACTGTTATACAAACAAGCCCTCTAGTGGTAGAATAATCATAAGCACTACCTTATTCAGAGTTTTTATCCACCTTCTCTCCAAGATAAAATTTTACTCTCATAATATCTTCTAGATAAAACTTTAGCCACTAATGGTCCAACACTATAACCTCTTTTGAAAATTCTCCACTGAAGATGACTGTACCTTAAGCCTCAGTATATGGCTTGGTCATTAAGTCAAAGGATAGAAATACAAGAATAAGTCAAGAACAGAACTATCAATTAAGGTATAAAACTGATTTAGTCACTTGTCACCTTCTAAAAACCACTGTTGACCTGGGAATACCTCAAACTTTCTTCCTGCGTTGAAATGCCAGTGCAGGCACTGGCAGACTTTCAAAAATCGGAATTTCTTTAGAAAGTTTGATTGTTTCACACACCAAAAAGCTGCAGAGTATTAATAAAGCACACTCTGCTACAATTTGTTAGACAGATAGAAATTAATTACTAAAATCAACACATACTTCAGAAATGCATTGTAAAACCATTCACAAATATAGTAAGGAAATGCATACAACCTCCAATGGGGGTAGAGAAGCAACAACAGAAGTAAATGTAACTGCTCTAATAAGACCAACAGTAATTGTGTCACCAACAATACTAAATTAAATTATCAAATAGTAAAGCACACATCTGTCTGGAAAAGAAAAGCCCTTCAACAGGAATTGTTCGTAAGTGTCGAACTGGAATGAATATCCCACAGGGATCTACAAAGATTTGTGCTAGATAGGGCTCTTGCTCTGCATTTTCAGTAACACTGAACAGAAAGCATGCTCAAGAGCTCTGCAGAAGACATCAAGCAAAGGCAGGTCTTATGAAGAATGGTTTTAGAACTCTGAGCCTGCTAAGCTGAAAAAATAATTTTAATGAACAAGATTCAGCAAAAAAAGGTACACATTGCAAGGTGCATAGCAGCAACCCATCAAAAAAAGAAGAGATTCAGTGCAATGTTATTACAGAAAATGCAAATAACCTTTACATATATTAAAAAGAGTATCATACATACAATAGGATGCACTTATACTATTCTACTCAATTGTGTTGAAGCTTGTGAACCTCTATCTGTTTTCAGGTGAGGTAACATAATATTGAATAAGACAAGATATAGACAATCTCACAAAAAAAAAAAAAAGGGAGAAACCTGGGGGTGGGGAGAGGAAGATCTGTGGGGAAAGTTGAAGATTTTAATCCATCTGGCCTAGAAAAAAAAAAAAGACAGATACATCATAACAGCCTGAAGAATGTCATAAAGAGAACAGTGACCAATTATTTTGCTGTCAGTAAAAAAAATCAAGTAGTATTGAGCTTAACTTGCACTAGAGTTATGTTGGTTAAAAGCTTCCTAACTACAAGAATAGAGAGTTCATGAAAACATTACTTTGGAAGGCTGGGGGAAAAAAAATAAGTATAGGCGTATGCATATCCTATGGTTGGTTGAGATATACATGACCCTGGTTCAAAGCAGGGAGGGAAAGCTTAGAGAACCTACACTGAAGGGCTTTGTACAGAGCACAGCCCCAATGCTAATTCCCCAATTAGCCCAACTGGGAGGGATGTCAGGGGGTATGAAAGCTCCTGCACTTCTCAGCAACCCAGGATTTCTCCTAGCCGGAAACAGTGTGTAGAGGTGCAGGGGCAGAATACCACACTCAAGTCCCGTCCTCAGAGTCATGCCAAGGGAGAGCGAGATAACCCAAACTCTAGATGGCCCTCTCAAGCTCTCCACAGTTTTGACACTGATTTTCCAGAAATAGCAATAATTCAGCAACACAAGGCCCATCAGAAAGGCACACAACAGAGGGATAACTAATAGCTGTACATAAAAGCTGCTAGTAGACACAACAAATCACTCTAATATGAATCTCAGTCTTTTTTTTTCTCTTGTTTCTCCCACATTTTAAAAGAGAAGCCATGATTCAACTTTTCACATATTAGCCATAAGATCATAGTCCTATCTCTAAATTACTGCATCTCAGATAACTTCACAGGGAAGCTGAGCAAAGCAAGCAGCACCTGCAATTATTAATACAATGTGACATCGCAAAGGAAGCTAAATTACCTCCCCGTTTTTTCCTTCAGTGTTTGTATTGGGCAATTCTAGTAGTTTCCTAGCTAAAAATTGAAAAATACATCACATAGTTAGATGTACTCTTGTGCCTCAGAAGATACCACAAAGTACTACCTTTGACCCACTGCTGCATGAAAGATTTTTTGAACTGCATAATTACACATCCCAGTTTAATCTACAATTTTTCAGGAGGGGAAGGAGGTGAAGAAAGCTGCCACTACTGTTACTCACTCCACCTTCAAAAACAGTCGGAGAGGGAGGCAGAGAGATGTGGAAAATGGCCTAAAAAAAGTTCAGGAGATGTTGCGCTTATGGTTCTAAATATTTAAGCCAGAATAAAAATTACTTTAATATTAAACAGAACATCCACATGAGGAAGAACACTCCTAACATTTATTCTTCCATAACCCCTAGCATTTATTCTTCTGTAACTATTACGGCTAACTTCTTTGAGCAGTTCAGGCTTTTGCTTAACATTCACAGCAATGAAGTTGCTCTGAAAAATCAAGTATCTTCAAAGATTCATGCAAAGCCAAAAGAATAAAATGTTCTCTATATACGTGCCCTCCCGAGGTTGCTGTTCATTGCAGACCATGCCGGCTTGAGCGCCACTTATGTGCATTATCTGGAACATCTGCCCTATGAGGAGAGGCTGAGAGAGTTGGGCCTGTTCAGCCTGGAGAAGAGAAGGCTGAGAAGGGATCTAATCAATGTCTATAAGTACCTCAAGGGAGGCAGTGAGGAGGATGGGGTTGGTCTCTTTCCACTGGTGGCCATCGACAGAACTAGAGGAAACAGACGGAAACTGAAGCATCAAAAGTTTCACAGGAACTTAAGGAAAAAAATTCTTAACAGTGAGGGTGACAGAGCACTGGAGCAGGCTGCCCAGAGAGGTTGTGGAGTCTCCTTCTCTGGAGATCTTCAAAACCCGCTTGGATGCAGCCCTGTGTCACGTGCTCTAGGTGACCCTGTGTGATTGGACTAGATGACCTCTAGAGGTCCCTTCCAACCTTAGGTATTCTGTGATTCTATGATTCATCAAATTCAGACCTTGGAATTTCAGCCACACTGATGCAAACACCATGCAGCTGTTGAAGAACTGCAATCAGTGCTACCTAACAAATCAGGAGATACATTGTAGACTGAATGTGGCTTTCAAGATCTGCACTAGATCAACCTAAAAGTCATAAAAAGGCAGATATCTTATGGTATATCCAAAAAAAATAGCTTTATGTAACCATTAAAGGATCATGAAAGTTTAGGGAAGACCAATCAACGAACCAATTAGCATAACAGTAGCAGTGTCACTTCTCAGTCTCTGTAAGGAGGAAGATGGCCACGTCCCAGTCTCGCTGCCTGGTGTCCTTCTGGCTTCTGAAATAGACTTTGCAGTCAGCATGTAAAAGTAGTTCTAGTCTGCTCTAACTACAGAGGGAACTACCACAACAGAAGCAGAAGCACTCAGAGAAGCACTCTGTAACCTGAATTGTGAATTCCTTATTCAATAGTTGTGGAATACAAAACTACCTTTGAAAATACTGATTTGAAAATGAATTTAAGGTGGGGGGTGGGGGGGATAGGTTAAGTCTCAAATCTTGCCTATATACATATTTTTAGTATGATTTAAAGCAGTGTAATTAATCCACTTTTCTCAGACTTATTTTAGTTGTCATGAAAACCACTAGAAAAGAGCCACACCAATGCTCATTCCATTTCTTCTGTTTCTGTAGTTCTTATAATTACATGGGAAATAAAGCAGAATTGCAAAATACAGGTAGTGCTACAACAGACTAATACTTCAACGTGTCCAATATCTTATCCTTCCAGATGAACAGAAAAGAACTTGAATTCAATGCCAAACTACCAAATTGTAACTGTAAAAAAAAATCTTTTGATAAACTGTTTATTTCCATTCTGCTGGATTTTAAACCAAGTTTCACTCAAAATAATTTATAGTGGTTATCAGTTTTTGAAAGAGATACATGAAAATGAAAATAAATCTAAGCACTAGAGACAAGATGGTAATATTTCAAGTTCAATAAGAGATAAACCAATATAAATGTAATCCCTGTAACACAAACACACACACACTCTCGCATACACTTACATCTTATGACAACTGTGCTGATTAAAACTGACCTTGATCAAGCATATTACAATTTATGAAATCTCAGTAGCTTCTAACTTTATCTGCTTTGTATTATCCACCACAGAGATTCAGCCCATCATATGCATACACTGGAAATCTCACATGACTTCAAAAGGACTGTTAAAGATATTAGAACAGAAAGTGGTGCCAGACCATCCTCCTTGCACATTGGCAGTTCATGAAAAATGGCTTTGAAAATCACACATTACTCCACTAGTTTCTTTTGATCAGAAGAGTGACAATCTGGATTGACACTTCCTTCCAGGATAAGATTAAAAAGTCTGTGCAGAAATGAAGCAAATAGGTTCCACTTCTTTTGACATTTACTTTATACCATGACTCACGACCATCTTCAGCCTGCATTTAATAAAACTTTTCAAGATGCTTTATCAGAAAAAAAAATCCCCACAACTCTGAACTACATCCTTTTTATCCAGTATTGCATTTACTTGCACAATTTTTAGGTTTCAAAATCAGCTTTTGGTTAACCATGAGGCACTTCTCAGTATTTTTTTTTTAAAGGAACAGCAAGGAAAAAAAATAGCAACTAATTTGACTCATTTTTAAGAGACTCTAGAACACTTGTTTCCAGTGTCCAGCTAACTATTTTTACAATACTGAGCATGTGCAGAACACAGCAGTAGGAACACAAATCGGATCCAGAAGTCTCAACACTCCAAAACTACTGAATTACAGACATCATTGTGTGCTAAATATATATATATGTATATATACACATATGACCATCTTTCTCTTGTCATTGGAAGAAGGTTTTCCTGATCTCCTATTCATTTCTTTTTGAAATGCATATGAAAATTCCTTCTTTTCTACATTTGTTTTCCTATGTCTCCTCACAACTACTTATTTTCTCTTTCACTAGCCTGGGGATATAAATGATGAAATAGTAGATTCATCTTCAATCTTCAAACACAGTCAAGAAATATAAAACCTTGAAAGACACGTAGCGTCAGAGACAGGGAGACCTTCACAAGGGAAGCAAAGGCTTCTAATAGGATATATGCAAAAAAACCTGCTAGTGCAAATTATGTCCCAAATACTGAAATAGGGTGTCTGGATGCTACAGTTGTCCACAGTATGTATTTTCTAGTAAAAGCCAGTGCGCTCAGGCTTGTGCTAGGTAGCCTTGATTATCACAGTACGGGGGTGAAGGGGAGAAAAGAAGCAGAGGGGGAAACCAAATCCTTTCCAAGACTCTAGCTCCCAGAGCAGAGGCAAGATTTTCACTGCGAACAAGCCCTAACAGATCCTGAATGAGGCCAGCTCCCAATCCTCATGGTCAATACAGTCTATCCTACTTTAAAACTCTCCCAAATTTGAATCATTTCACTAAAAAAGCAAATACATTATATACAAAACAACTCAGTTCCACAAAATACTAAGCTATCTTTGAAACCAGGCTTTGAATGGTACATCTTGATCAATGGTAGGATTAGGCATGAGCTGAAAATACCGTATTTAGACTCCACAGGACACCTCTTTGTGGGCAATCCTAACCAGAGTGGCTTTTGAGGAGATCTGACAGTCTAACTCTTGCAGGATTTTAAAATGCCTTGTAATTGTATCCAAAGAGCTATTCTCTTTTCATCTTTCTTTCTGAAGTTTTGTCAGTTTGGCAGCCTCACAGAATCCCAGAAGGAAAAGAAAAATTACCCCTATTCAGTCTCCTGCTTTTTCTGTAGGTTGTCTCTTCTGAAGCATTTACTGGCATAGGCAAGGAAGACATGCTCAGCGAGAAGGTTTGCTGAGATATCTTCCTCATCCAACCTTACAGGGTTAAAAATACAGTAATATCTCCAGATAATACTGAATTCAAGAGGAATGGCACAATCTCAGAAAACACATCCATTTCTGCTGGGTGCTGAAGGGTCTCCTGCATGGGTTGGGAGCCCCTGTTTGATCCTTGGAAACTGCAGCCTTCCAGACAGCTGGTTGCCAGAACATGTGTTCCTACTACTGTTTGGCCAAGAACAAAGCCAGAGCATTCCCTTTTGCTTCCAGCCCTTCTGCCAAGCAGCCAGGGGCTTCTTTTCCTTTGAGAGCATTTTCTGTTCTACTCATTTCTCCACCTCCTCTACAATGTTACAGCCACATGGCAATGTCCAACTTGGATTTAAAAGTCTTTCTTATATGTAAGGGGCAACTGAGAGCTCAGAAAAGGTAGAAAAGTCCAGGTTAGGACCAATGTACTTGATTATTTACTAAGTTAGCAGTATACAAACAGTATACAAAAATTAGTTGTTTAACTTAATACTAAAAATAATGCAATTCCTTTAAAAAGGGGATATGCTGCTGCATGTATCAAGCATACAGATTCATTTGCAGGTCTGGCCTGTTCTTTTTCAGTAGAGAGAGGACATTAAAATGGTCTACATCACAGATCATGAGATCCTACAGAATGATTTTGGGAAGGCATGACCAAATATTTGGCTACATCCACATTCTTTGGCACCAATGGAAAAAGGATTCTGACCCAGTCAAATAGTTGATAAAAAATTCTAAGAAAAAAAATCTAATTGTAAATCTACTTTTTGTACATCACTGCTGACATTTACAACCAAGACACATTTATTTGTAGTTACAATCACATTTTGGGCTGTGTTACCCTAAGCAAGGAAAGAAAATTATTCTGAAAACACAATACTCCAGGTAGACACAATAGGAAAATGTATGAGAACACTTCTGCTACTGAATTTGAAAAACTTAGTGTGGCTAGCAGTTGTCCTACAGAGTATTGCGAGTATACAGATAGACCCACATGTTTGACAGGTTTCAGCATTTGTGCACAGTTCAGACAGCACAATTCATCTCTATGAATCTCTTCAGCTACTCCATTTCCTATGCTGGAAGTTAAAAAAAAAAAAGGTTTTGAGCTAAGAACAGAAAATTAAAATGAACAAGTTAAAACAATAACAAATTCTCAAGAAGATGAACAACTACACTGTAAGTTAGGAGAGACTGTCAAATAGCCACTAGATTACTAAAGAGCAGATATACGTTCATATACATTTTCATTCCCTACAGTCTTAGATCTTTGAATTCTTTAACGTTTGCTTTTGATTTGAAACGCTTTTGCCATTATTCTTTACTATCCGGAGTAACTAAAAAAACTACCCTAAATTAGCATGATTATTTCAAAAGAAACATTAGATGGCAGTAAAAAGGTCTGCAATAAACCTTCAATTTGGAAATAAATACATGCCATGTTAGTGCAAGACCAGCATTATATTTTAATTGTCATATTTTGACCTCATTGAGCAGGGATTTTTGCTTCAATGACAGACATTTTAAAATTTTAAACAGATAAATCTGTAACTCTTCTCCTGATCTGAATAGTTAAATCTCTCATTGACAGCAAAGGAAAAAAAAAAAAAAGGAGAACAATCTATTCCCCTGTTACACAGAGCATTAAGGTACCTAAAATAGTTGATATCTTTACATTCAAATTAAACCTACAATTCTGAGAATCTTTTTCAAAGTTCAGTCTCTATACATAAAATATACAGTAATTTTCAGTTGATTTTTATTCTTCAAGTGTTTTCAAAGAGTAAACTGAAGAATCAGTACACTTTAATAAAGTCTTTACACCACAGTAACCTTTATAAACTTCCAACAGGTGTTTTACCAAAACCATTCAGCATCTGGTGATAGTTTTTAACACGATTTCAAACTGAAATTAAATTAGTGATAAACTGTTCTTATGGCAGACAGTAAGAATAAACTGAACTGCACCAGCCAATCTTACATGAAATATAAAAATCAAATCACTTTGGATTACTATATTAAAAGTGAAAACATAGACATTTCATATTTTAAAAGCTCCATATTTTGTTTTTTTGCTTTCTGCATTTTCTCTAGAGAGCAAAGAAAAAGTACTACCTAGAGCCAGATGATAAATACACCTTCTCACCTACTACAATCTGAGCTGTTTGACTCTATATTTCCCAACTTATTTGGTCTGCTATCTCAGAAACAATTGTCAAGTTTATTGCTGGGCTGATGTGAGTGTTGAGGTCATTATATTGAGAGTGCTCAGCGGGAACTCAAAAGTTTCTATTCTGTACCAGAAAAGATTTGATATAGAAATACACCTATTAAAATGGAACACTAGAGAAAAGCACATACACCAGGCAACTCTCAACGATGTTGATTTTGCATTATCTATAATACTGAAAAAGAACATTGGAAGAGTTTTTCAGTTTTATTAATGAACTCCAATTATTTGTTTTCCTAGCTTTGCTACACAGACTGTCTCTTCCTTTCTGCCCTATTCAAATCACATTTGTAGCCTGTAAGGCCAGGTTTCATACTACAGCTACAGATACTACAGCTATAGATACTACAGCTATCAAGAGGGCCCTCAGTTATTAATATTTCCCAGCTAATCCCCAAGTGCCTGGGTGTGACGTAAAAGAGGCAGGCTAAATTCACCTCTGCATGAAACCTTTTCAATCAGTGTACTATATTTGACTGGAGGATACATGAAAAGTCACATTCGAAGATTGTAAAGTTTTGCTTTACAGCCACTGCTTCACAACACCTATTAAAAACTGCTTTTAAAATTAAAACTAATAGTTGTATATGCAGCTGATTTCTTGGATTCAACTTTCATAGTAGTAGAAGACATAGAGGCACTATGGGATGCCAATATTTTAAAAATATTGTTAATAAGGGTTTATTGTTTTCTGTTTGAAGGACATCCACCTACGCCTTTGTTTGAAAATTGCCCTTGTTGCACTCAGCATTCATCTGTAAATAAAAGAAGGGAATTTTATGATTCTGCTCCTCGCTCAAATCATGTTGCCATGGAAGCAAACGTTGGATTAATGAAAACAGGTCAACTGTATTAAAAAACAAAATCAAGCAAAACACTGTCAACTCCTCAAAAATTACACCATTATTCTTATGAACTGCTTAGTATCTTTAATGAGCACTGACTGGTGATAGGGAATGTATGTCCACAAAAAGTGCGAGTAGCACTAGTTAAGTGTTTTTTAATGTAGAAAATTCATTCTGCATAAATTTGTAATGGTCGTGTATAGAATGTTTAAAATAATATAGTAAATAGTTCTGCGTGATGTCTGTACTAAAAGTCAAATGATGCAATAAGAAGGCATCTTTACTTGAAAAGTATTAGTATTCTTATTAAAAAGTACTTTTTTTTAAAAATCAGAATAGTGCTATTAACAATGCTTGGATCTGGTAAAAAAGAAAGATACTTTTTAGCTTTTAGCTCAAGTAGTGATAAAAATATTCAACTGGAGTCTTATTTACTTGAAATCTTATAGAAATACTTGGTGATAGTTAAGATTTAAGTAGGGTATCTGCCTCATCAACTGAATAAGTGAAAGCAATACGTAACCTACCAAAAATTAAAATAAATGCATTCCTCAACTTTTTCACACTGCCTACCAAAGTGTTGTCAGTAGTTTAACACACTGTAAAATTCTCATCCATTTGCAGCAGATATCAGAAATTAAAATATATCTCACCTATATCACCTAATCTAATAGCTCAATAGGTGAGCTCTAATAGCTCACCTATATCACCTATATCACCTAATCATGCATTTCTGCGACGAATCTCTAGGGGGTACTCTCAGGTGCTGTTGTTTGAACACCCCAGCCCATCAACGCACTCCCTGGGAACAGGGAGCTCCTCTTCTACCCAGACACTGATGGGGTCAGATGCACCAGGTTTGTGTGAGAGGTTCAATATAACATATTTATTCATCAAGTCAGTTTTTACCACTGCACAGCTTAATCATTATGGAAGACAGGAAAGGTGTAGGGGAATACTGCCAATATGTGAGACTTGCACTCTTGCCCTAGTTATTACTTCATCTAGAGGAAGACAGTGGTGCTGAAGACCCATTAGTTTAACTCAGCACACACCCAGTTCACTAATTTGACTTACCATGTACCAGACAAAAGACAGTCAGAGTAAAATGGATAAAGTCAAAATAAATACTCAGGAAGTGCAGGCAAAAATAGCTCCATTTCTTTAACCTGCCATAAATCCCTGCTGCTGGTGAGCCTGATGATCAGACCACGATATCTAGTCACCCTCCTTTCTTTAACTGCTCTAAGTTTTTTAACCTGAAAAGATGACTACTAATAAAAATTATTCCAGCAACTAAGAGCCATTTAATTGCCAATGCAAGCTGTCTTCAACAGAAGTGAAAATGACACTTGTGTTCATTTCTAGAAATAAAATTTATATATATACACAATTATATATTTTATTTAATAAATATAAATTGTTTCACTTAAACCCTTTTAGACTCCAAAACCTCTAAGAATTTCATAACTCGTGTCAGAAATGTACTGTAAAATTGTATGTTCTGTATGTTCTGACTCTCCCTCTTACAAACATACACAAAAAATCCAAACTCTGTGAAGTTATTAAATACTGGAAGTTCTAAAATATACTGAAAGGCTGTCCCTCAGGCAACTTAACATTCATTCTTAACAGCTTGAGAATTATTTATAACCCAAATTACATGACATACAATGCTGGAAATGGCATATCTAAACGGTATTAAAAGATTTTTATGGGGTTTGTCTTCTATTTTCAGACAATAAATGGCTTGTAATAAATGCTGCCTCGTTCAGCATCAGCCTTCATCTATCCCTTCATACAATGCGCTCATTTCTAGACTGGTGGTCTTTTCCAGTGCTAATTTAGCTTTTTTCTAAGCTAAATTTTCTTCTCTTCACTCATTCCTTTCTTTTTTTCTCCCTTATTCCATAAGTTTTGTAGATAATTTATTTTAAATATGATACTAAAAAGGAATTCCTAGAGCAACCTCAACATCATACTTTACATCCTATCCTCTAAAGGAATGCACATAAGCAGGATTTAAATTTTGAGAAAAAAATATTGGCATTCTCCGATGGTCTACCAACAACCTGAGGCCTACCCACAAGGCAGATAGCCTGCTTGACAATAAAAAAAACCCTCTACTTATATTTAGCCATATACTTTCATAATATAATGTTTCTGGATATGCTGCCCATAAAGCATCTAATTACATCATAGTTAAATTGACCAAATTAGTTTTATATTAAAGTACCTCATTCAGTTTAACGCAAATGTTCACACACAACTGATATATAAATGTATTAATTGTCTGAAGACTTGAAAGTCAGTAAGCCAGTTGACATCTGATTCGTTTTTTCAGAGTTAACTCTGCAAGCCTTAGAGCTTGCAAAGTAAAACTGAAAGCAAGCTCACAATTCTTTGCAGTCTTGTAACACCTACCAGAAAGGTACATACGTGCTCCTGTAAGATATCAGTAAGGGAATTCAGAAATTACACACAGGATAGGTTTTGTCACAGAAAAGTAATTCAATCCTCAAAAGCTTAACAACACGCTTAAAGACCAAACAATGCAAAACAAGAAAGTTCCAAAAGAAAGATACCTAAGGACAAAATCCTGTGATTTCAGTCATTACACAGAATACCCCTCACAGTCATCCCCCCCAACCTGAAAGGAATGTCACTCAAAACAGTTTATCACATAGAATTAAGGAAAGATGAATTTCAAATGTTGTTGTAATTATAAACTTCTTTAACATTACATTTACTGCGTTACTGAACCTATACCCAAGTTAAGTTCCAGCATTTCATAGATATGCTGGCAGCTTTTAGAAATGCAGCTTGGAGACTCTGAAGCTGATCACACAGGTAGTACTTTCAAAAGAGATCACTTATGTCTAAATTGTACAATGTTTTTCTGATAAGTCTTACAGGAAGCAACTCTAAGGGTGATGGAGAAGGATTCTAATAGATATACCTGGGTCATGGAGTAAATAGAGAAGCATTCAGTTCACGTATTAAATTCTTCTTGAAATACATGAAGCAACAAAAAAAGGTGTTTTGTGAAATGTTGTATAAAAAGTATGATAACAACAGTTGCCAGCTTATATTACATGAGAATACACAAAGCACGGATTAAAAAGGAAGACTTTGAAACATTTCTGACAGTGAAATTTTCATTCTTTTTAATGGAAGAAAACAAATCCACTGCCTGGTATAATTTCAACCATTATGAATGTTATTTGCTACTAAGACATATCTAGTATTTGAAGTCAGACCTACCTCTACAAATGCCACAGTCAAAATGAGGTCCATTTTTGAGTCTGGGAAAAGGGCATTCACTTGTGGAGACATTCCAATTAATATGCAGTTAGTAACTACTGATATGACACTCATAGTTTCAAAAGCCAGCTGAAATAAAGCAAAATGATACTATAGTTATGACCATTATCTGTAATTTACCAGTCCCCAAATTGCTCTGGGAAATCCCTCTCTGTTCTTCAGATCCTCAGGAAGCCCATTATTTTAACTTTTTCTTTAATTCTTTGAGTTTTGTGACATAGAACTTGTTTGATAATATGTCCAGACTTTGTCAGCCTTAAAAACCAACAGGGACAAGCCCAAAACAAGTTTTACAAAACCACAAAGCACCCCTGGCAACCGTGTGCAGTTCCTCTAATTTGAGGTGAGGGATGGACACAATCACAGCCTCATTAAGCCTGTGTTCACACTTCTGATCAGTACAGCTAGGCCATCAAGATGTCCATAGCATGTGGACAGACTTGGACTGACAAAATGCACAAGATATTAAAACATAATCAGGTTTTTATTTACTCATTTTAAAGTCTTTTAATATTAAAAGCCTTCTGCTATAATTCCTTTACATGAACTTCTATACACTTGTCTAATGAACATAGTTTAGAATAATTAGCTTGCATTTTTTACAATACATGTTTCCTTTGATATTTTCTGATTTCACCTTTGCTATTTTCCAGTTGTTTCATTTGCTGCCAACATTTACAATATCTCCAAAATAAGGGAAAACTATTTGGCCCTTTGTCTGCTGTAGACATCACTGGAAGAGTTGCTAAGCAAAACCAGAAATAACTATCCCCTAGATGTCTCCTTCCACCTACTTCACACTCACTGTCAGATCACCAAAATCTCTAGATATGATTTAAATTTTTTTCTCCCCTCCATGGCAGAAACACCTCTGGTCTTGGAAAGGTTTTGCAGAGTCATTTTTAGTCTGAATCAATACACTGATGTCATCTCATCAGTGATAGCATGATTACTGAATCAAGCAACTGAGAACAGGAAATCTAGGCACTTAATCCAGCACTAACAGCATGAAATTTAGACAGACTCCTCCTTCGGTCTGTGTCTATAATTCAGTCATAAGCTCACATATTAAAATTAGATTTAAGTTGTTAGATTTAAATTAGCTAGCTTAACCGTAAAAGAGCACATAGCTCAGCATGGGTTAGGTATCCAAGCACTTACCTATGTGCTTTTTAAACCCCTGCAAAGCTCTATGCTTCCAAGACTAACACACAGACTGCAAAGGGTATCTGACTGTCTATCAGCCTTGTCTTCTTGCAATAGTGTAATATATCCACATTCAGGGACTAAAGGCAGGATTTACTTTCTTTTTCAAAGACAACTGAAAATGTTACATGACTGAAAACACTACAAAAATCACCACAGCTGGATTGTATCTTAAGGCACTGAAGAAGAAAGGTGAACAACAGATATAATACAGTTTAAAAAACGCTGATGGATCAAACAAATAGCTTAAAGATATTTAGTGATTCTTCATTTAACAACAACAACAAAGATTAAAAATAAGCAAAGGTTACCTGCCAAACACCTATATTTGCTGTGGGTTCTGCAAATGGACGCTTGTAAACTCTACACATTTTTAAGGCATCAGAGTATATCTCTGTGATGTTGTTTAGCACTGCAAAGACAGCTGCCAAAGGGTAAACGCATGAGAAAAGACTCACATAGCCAAACTGTAAGAACAACTCCAAGTAATCATCAAAAGTGCCCTGAAAAATAAGAAGAAAAAAAAAAAGAACACTTTTTATCCACAGCAAAAACATATGAAGAAAATAGAATTAAGAATACAATCATATGCAAGCTTCTTTACTCCAAATCAGTTTTTATGCAAGTGTCTCATAGCAGAAAACAAAAGATGCTACCTATAGTTAATCTGGAATTATTTAATTATCCTAAACCTCATAGAAAATAGAGATCAGGGGGTTTCCTTTTGTCTAATGCACTTTCTGCAATATTCACACTACCTGTCCTTATTACAGGAAGTAACTGAACAGACTCATCTATTCAAGCTTCTGAGTATCTCAGTCAGTCATTGAAGGAACACAGGATAGGAAAACAGCAACATACATTTAAATGGGCAGAACATTCTCATAACGGCAGCATGATGACAGAAGTCCTAATAATACAGATTGCCTATGAAAGTCCTAACCAGAATGGTACTTTGGTAGGTAGGTGAACTTTTTTCTTGGATATTTCTGCTTGCTTATTTAAAAAGAGTAGATCAGAATTAGTTGACTACTTGGAGGCTGCAATGACAGGATGTAGCACGGACATCTAAAAGGAATAATGTGCTCCAGCAAAGCCATTATTTGTCAAAACTGCAAAGCATCTATCACGTGATCCTGGAGCCAAGAACTTGAGTTCTTAACTGCTGAGTAAGTGTATACATGTAGGTTGTAAGACACATCTATGTGCTTGTTTTGTAGTATTAATAACAGTTCTCCCTGACTGCAGCAACTGCTTACAAAAGCAGTGAACAAAAGTCATTTTTAAAGAACAGGTCTTTGCTGAACAAAAGAATCATAAATGTTCTTCTGGTAAGTTCAACTGGGATCTAGCTATTGTGCATACCTCTAGACCCACATATTTTCCTATGCCTCAAAACAAAGTATTAAAGCTTTTATTCAAATGAAGATAATGACAGAAACTACATAAAATTCATTTTGTCTTTTTTTTGGATACTTTTTTCTGATTCTGCCTGTTAACTTGACTGCCATCTCAGCACCTCATGGTTGTTCTCTAGCAGACAGAGGCAGTAGAAGCCTGCAAGCTCAAATATCAGTTCACAAAAATTGGGTGTTAACATTAGCTGCAGATTCACTTTCAAATCACATAAACTGATTTGCAAGCTAGATGTCAAGAAGCTACTCAACCTTTAAAACCATTTAGAATTTTTCCCAGAAATATTTCACGTGAACTTGGAGTTTCAGATAAATCTTCCCTAAGGACATTTAGGCAGAGCCATTCACTACAGTGGCAGTCACATATTTGTCCCTGCTATCACTTTCTCAGGCATGTGCTGCAGGCGGGGAGAAAATCTTGCCTTTCAGCTCCTCCTTCGGGAAACTGCAGGCTATTCCTACTGCTTCCTCCCATTTACTTCTTCACATTTCCTTGCCTTGTACTTATTGTGACTCTCAACACAGCCGTACACAGAAAAAAAAAAAAAAAAAAGGGAGTACTTATCTTTCCCCTACTCAATTTGTCATACTTTAGGCATGGAACTAGGAATATGATTCAATTTTAAGAACAAAATTCAAACCACGCTATTATCAACCTGCTGTTCATTCCTTCTCCCCGTGAGAAAGTAGCATAAAACAAGCCATGGCAAGAAAGAAACAAACTAAAATAAATTTGGGAGAGAAGCAGCAATAAAAAATAATAAAAAAGACAAGATGAAGCTTTCAGATCTGAAGCAGAGTTAAGGCCTAGAGACATTTGAGAAATAAGAAAAAAGGACAAGAGTAAAAAAAAGAAAACTAAATATTGAAGGGAAAGTGAGGAAGGAAAGGAAAAAGGAACTGCAATACAGAATTCTTTCAAGATTCACTAAACATAGTCAAATGCTTCCCCCTTGTGACAGATGTAAACTTAGAAATACTAATGCCTACTGACAGCTCACTGCTGGAGAATAAAACTGGTTTTATACTGCTCATTCACAAGCACAGAACAGTTAAACCTATCAGATTAGAAATAAAACTAAGGCCATGAAAACACAATACCCTGAACTGAACCTGAACTAGAAGTGGATGTTTCCAAAGCCAAGTCATAACTCTACAATTGACCTGCTGTGCCCCCTCAAAAACTTTCTCAGGGCCTGACTGTACAACAGGTGCAGACACACTTGATCTGCCTCTGGGCAAGAAGCATGACTGGGAGGCACCCCGCTCACTTTGGATACACCAGACAGCTCAGGTCTGAGATGCAGAGCTCATTAGGATGGGTATAATCCATGCCAAGTGCCAACACGTAGCTTTGGGGACACATCTTGGTGTATGTGCGTGGCACAGTGCTGGACTGTGCCGATTTGCCAGGTTTGGATAGATACTCTTTTGGAGATTTCTGCTGTGTTCTCCCTTGAGAGATATAGGCATGCTCTTTCGCTCTATATGTATTTCCTACTGTATAAAATACAAGAAATATCAGCACTCCCATAAGAATGAAAGTATTAATATTTACACAGTTTTCCAGCTGCAAAGGTAGTGTTTCTTTTTCATCTTCTCAATTCAAGGCACTTTATGCAGGAAGTGAGAAATCTGATACCACATTAAAAACAAATGTCAAATTGCTATTTGCTACTTTTCACATAAAGGGTACAATATTTACATATAATTGCTATTCTGTGAGAATATAAATCACAACATTAAAATTCTGACAACTGTTTGCAGCACCTGAACAAGCAAGTCAGTTTCTTAGTCTGCATGGCCTTAACACACACACTGACATCCATTTAATCACCTCCTATAGAAAAATAAGGAATGAATTCCACTTGTGGAACTGTGCTAAACACATTAAGAACAAACAAAACCCCCAAAACAAAAATCAAAATAATAAGTGGAGGATGGAGGGAAAATAAATATATTTTCTGAGAGAAATTATCAGTGATAATAGGGCTATATAATTATGTCCCAAAATTTTGTGGCTCGTGATAAGGAGGAAACTAAATTTATAGCTGCTAAATCTTAAAAACAACAAAGGTGAAGCTGTCTCAGTTTGATACTGCCTGGTTTGCTGCAACAGGTAGCAGGTTAATGCAATTGGACTGCAACCAGGAAGGGGGATCAGTGTTTAATCTGCAGTTTCAAGAAGCAAAAGCTTCAAGTAGTAATATTAGCTTGAAGAACCAGTCTCTCCTCTCATTCCTGTTCCCAGCCCCACACAATAGTGCTCTATGTATCAGGCTGCAGTTCCACTGATAACTTTCAGTTATCATCACTACGAAAAAAAACAAAACAAAAAGAAATCAGAAACAGTCCTCTTACAACCATGCCAGGTGATTGATTCCTTGTCCTTTGAAGATTCAAGGCACATTTTACTCATATACTTCTTTCAGGTATAATGTTGGTTTAGGTTCAGCTGTTCTTACCCAGCTTCCTTATAAAAAATAATACTGACAGTATAAGACTGAGGAAGCTGGTAATAAGCTGCCAGGACAGACAACAGACAAATACTCATTTAGGCTGCACTGGTTCATGCAGCTATCAACTACAGCTCAAAAAAAACTATTCTATTTTAGATTTCTGTTGTCATCTTAGTGAAGATTAAGATAACTGCGAGATCTAGCACAAGAGAGTGCCAGAAACATAGCTGGGACCACAGCAGAACTGTTGAACTGCTGTGCTTGCTGCTTTCTGTAGCCTTGGTTTTGACAGTATAAACATCCGTGGGACTGAGCCAGAACGTCAAATTTAAGTAAGGAATAAATGTTCTCTAAACCCATGCTAAAGGAAGACACAAAAGCAGAAACTGCTGACAGAGTAAAAAACAGAGGATGTGGAGAAAAACAAAAAAGAGTCAGATGATTTTTGAGAAGTGCAGGCAGTGCTACTACTAATAGGAACACAAGTTTCTACTTTTAATAATATTCTGACTAGCATCTACCTCTTAGTAGAACTAAGAGGTAGATTCATAGAACTATGCAAATATTCATACATTAAGGAAAAGAAACTCTAAAACCTCCCTACGTTGCTGAGCCTGGCAAACACTGCAGTTGGCATATGGGCAATGTAACAAAAAATTATTTATGAAGAATCACAACGTCCCACTGTTAAGAGAAAAAACCATGGGGCTTTCATTTGCACTTTCACTTGCAAGGGATAATTTTGGCACTAAAGGGATGTCCAGAAGAGTAGCTTACACAAAAAACTGAAGTGATGAAACATTTCAGAAACAAAAATTGCTATCACACTTGACAATGAGAAGAAAACAACTCCTTATTGTGTTTTGCTCTTGGTTTCTAAGGAGCATGTTATGACCATTGTCCAAACCCAAAGCCTTCTCATCATATATTTAAATTCCTTTCAAAAATAAAATATATTTTTCTACTTCGAAGCACCACAATGACATTACTTTTCAGCAGGCTACAATCTAACCACCTCTACTGTAACAACACATATGCAACATACAAAATAAGTGCCCATTTCTTTCTCCAAGTTGATTTGCTCAACTAATGAAAGGTCCGTATCTGTTTTCTGAGAATACATCTTCTTCTTCATTCTCTTCTTATGCCTCTTTTGAAGCCAGTAAGGTAGAAAGGCTTCTGCAAACTGATTAAGGATCTGTGAAGTTATCAGCAAAGTAGCCAAGCTCTAAAAAAAAAAAAAAGAAAAAAGAAAAAAGAAAAAAACCAACACACTTGTGATAAATCTATCACCATTTAAATTTCGTGCATTTCAATAATGCTGTAAGTGGTTATGGTAGGACAAAGAAGACCAGCCACCAACACCAATAAATAGCATACAATGTGAATAGCTGCTCTAGTTCCCATTCTTTGCTATATGCCGACATGGGCTAAATAGGGATTAGATATCTAAATGTTCTGTGAATTCTCTAACTTCTACAAAGTTCAATGTAGGGTAAAGGTGTACCTGTACCAACAATACCAATGGAATTACACAAGAAGCTTAACATTCTCTAAGGCAAGCAAAATTAGAGATAAGGCAAGAGAAAAAAAGGAATAATCATCATCTAGAGCCTTGTGAAATATAGAAGGGATTATCTGTACCTCCAAAAGGTTCAGAATCCACCAGTGTGTCACCAAAAATTAAGAAAAAATTATTTTAGAAGGTATGAAACATGGTACAGAATTGCCATTTTTTTAAAGGAAATTAGAATTAAAAAACAACTTTTTAGGTTTCTTGGGAGGAAAGGATGCTCTTTGGAAATAATAAAACAAAAACTTAAAACTTCCTTTAATGTATTTTCCTCTTGTTTTTTACTATAAAGTATAGGCAATTTCATTTCTGGTTGATAGCTGTTTTTCTAAAGATCTCTTTAGAGAAACAAGGATCTTGACCTGCAGTTCTGTGGCTTTGTCCATTTATATTCAGAACAGAAACATCTTACTTCCACCAGATTCTCATTCATTTGAGTTAAAAGATGTTAGCAGTGGAAAGTTGGTTTTAAATACTGACTATAGATTATTTTTCCTCTTGTTTTTTTCTCAACTCCTCATTGACATAAATTTAGCAAGCATCTCAGGAAGAACATTTTCTAATGCAGAAAGAATGGAGAAATGAAAATTTCCAGCCTCTCATGTTAGGAAATAATCAATTAATTTGAAAACAACTACTCATTTACATGGAAGGAAAGAATTATTCTATCTTATATTATTCTTCCACAACTGTGCAGAAGGAAATGAAATATGGGAACTGGAATTTAAGAAAATACTAGCATGAAAATGAATATAACATATATACTTAGAAAAACAAATCTTAAAACGTTCAATCAATTCTTCAGTTTCCTAACTGCACCAATATCCTCAGATGTTCTTGGAACTCACCTGTCTCAACAGCTTCATATCAAACAGCACAAAAGCAATGTAGAATAGAGATGCAAAACAATTTAAGAAGTTGAACTGAAAATAAAAATAGTTGTTATTACGACTCAATTTAAATTCATGGCCTGAGAACAAATACATAATATCACCTAATTTAAAAAATAATAGCGTCCATGCAAATAAGAATTGTCCATTAAAAATTTCTCTACTGTTTTTAACATTTAAGTTAGAAAAGTCTAATTTTTTGTATTTATCGTGTTCATATTTTGAGTAGGTAAGATTACTGCTTTCCTGAAACAATGTCTACAAGCAAAAAGAGAACTATACTTCCATCATGAAATATGGACATTAAAATTACCTGTCACCATCTACTTAACATTTTTGGCAGTTTTTGCAGAAGCAGTGCAATACAAGGGACTCACTTGGGTCTTAAGTTTTCAAGGAACTATTTTATCAAAACATATTCACTGTATGATACATCTCCCAATATATACAACTGACTGCCAACATTGTTAAGTTGTATTTCATGTTTATTCATCTCAAAATGTTTTATGAGTTAGAGAAACTTCTCTATTTGAAGTACACAGAAGGTACATCAAAATCAGAAGTAAGCTCTGAAAATGGGAGAAAACTTTACCTATTTGCCTGATTTTCATACTAGAATTTGGGGTTGCACAAAATTGTAGATTAGAGAGGGAATGCTAGGAAAGCATTAAAACAACACATCACAAGTTCTGATTTTAAATTATCTTTAAAAGCTTCTTATACTACATACTTACTACTAAAACCTTCAGAATTAAGTGATTCTGATATGAAGACTCCAGCCTGTGATTTTCTAAAATACCAACAAAATTATTAATTAGCAAACAGCAAAAGCACGTATCATATATTAGACACCAAGTTATTCAAAAAAGTTTCACAGGCATTTTTCCACTATCTAGAGACTATTTTAAGGAATAGTTTATAAGGAATTGATCCCACAACACTTCATGGGGAAAATAATTTACGCTAAAATAATTTATGCTGTACTAGTACCTCACTTAACCTGTTAAGTGCATCACAATAGTGATATACAATTTTTGGCTACAGCACTGGTGTTCTACTGCAAAGTCTTTCCCTCTTACAACATCTTTCTTACTCAGGACAAACCGTTTTATAACAAAAAAACAAAACAAACAAACAAACAAAAAAAAAAAACCCAAAGTCAACCTCTCAGCACTAAACTGTGCCTAGTCAATTTTTCTTTGGTTGAAATCAAACACAAAACTAATCAGAATGCGTTATAAAAATAACAATACAGGGGCAGATTCAAACCTGGAAATGCTAGTTGTAACTCTAACTCATAAAACTTTCCTATGAGCAAATCCATTAACCCAACTTCTTTCCCTCTCTTACCCCACTCCCTCCCAAGTTATTTTTCTCCAGGTGAGCATGACTCACACAAGAGTCCAACAAACCTAAGGGCCATTAATAATCTAGAAGCATGCAGCCAGGAACAAGGAAGGGGAGAAAGAAGGAAGGAGCTTGAAAGTAGGAGCTACCCTTGTTAGTGAGTGCAAGACATCAATTCAGTATATTTTTGTGGGTGCAGCCACAGCAATGATCTCAGGTGTCAGAACGAGTACTGCCATTCTAGCACAGTGCTCCTACCAAATTAAATAAAATAGATGCTAACTGCCTTGGGTAAGACACCACATTAACAGGACTGCCCTTTTCAATATCCCAAGCTAACGTGGTTACCTATTTAAGGCATTTCAGTTTACCTCACCAGCATAACTTGGCATTTTGCATAATGGTTTTTCCTTGCAATATAATAAAAGAAATGAAATAAGGCAGTCAACTGTGACCCACACATGATTTTACTACTTAATGTTCAAGTAATAACCTTTGGATGGTCATAAACAAATCAAGACCTTGCTTTCTTGTACTATGGCTGCTGTCAAGTTCAACTTGCTAAGCAAATGATTTTCGCACGCATAACTAACTCCTGCTGCCAAACTACTTCCCGTTTTGACTTCCCTACTTATCTCCCTTTCACTTAATCTTTCTTAGGTTACTTTTCTGAGTTTGCATCTTCAATGATCTTGATTTCATTCTAAGTGTACATCAAACTGAGCTATACAAACCACTTAAATGTGCATTAGGTTCATCTGTTAATGGGGTCTGAAATTGAGTGTGCTTGTCCACAGAAGTGCTAAGATTCAAAACAACCACTATCATTTCCCTATGGTGATGCTTGATCATAAAAAAAAGAAAAAAAGCCAAATTTTTATATATAATCAAGTGCATAGAGCAAAAAAAAACAATCTGTTACAACATTACTCCTCCTTTCATGATGCCTAATGGAAAAATCTATCAAAGAAGTGAAATTTTGCTCTTCATCATATGTATCCTACACACACACTTCCTCATAAGACATTTAGTTAATGTTTTTAGAATTTTATGCTACTAACTCTCTTCTGTAAGGATATATCAGTAGACTAAGATATATTCATCAAATTGAGATTGTGGTTTCACAGCACTGTGGATGAGAGCTGTCAGGAGAGTCCCTCCTATCACCCAGCTTTGAATTCCCACCGGCACGTTCTAACCTCTTCTCTTTTGTCAACGCTATGGCTAATATAGTCACACACAAAGCAAAACCAGGGAAGAGGCAGAGAGAGACTGACAAGACAGGATCATCCTCTAGAGGTCCCTTCCAACCTTAGGCATTCTATGATTCTATGATCCCTCTTGCTGGCACCTCAGAGAGAAATCAAATTGAACATGAAACTGCAGCCACAGTACACTGAAAATAAGAAATGTAAGTTAAAATGGCCCTCTCTCTTCCCAGTGAAGAATTCATATGTAGTCTACACATGTATACATAATATATTCTATTAAGACTACTAAATCCTAAACATTTGGGATTCTACTCTTCTAAGTAAAAGGAAGAAGAATAAAAAAGTTTCTTACCCCATGATGTCAGGAATTCAGCAGCATACCGGTAGATGCGGTTCATGATTTCAATCACAATAGCATAGATGATGCTGGGAACAAACAGCATCAAGCTGCTGAAGTTAGATTCGTTCTCCTTATGATAATCCAGAGCCCACTGCTCCAAGTCAAAGTAAATCATCATCACATACAGTGAGAAGTAGAGGCAAAGGCACACAAACGGCAAGGATACCAGATAAATTCGCAACTGTCTTCTAATACTGGAGTACACGGGTTCCTCCCTCCCAGTGACGGGATTTACACCCAGAACACCATGGAATCCTGGTCTCGGCTCTTCAAACTGCCGCTTCATTAGCAGGGTCCCCCAGCGGTACGTCATCACGGCACACAGCCGCTTCCAAACTTCCAGGATTACAGTGGACCAAAGGAGATTGAATGTGGCAAACATCACATATTTATCATAGTCCTCCCACGCAAATACGTAATATGGAATTCCAATGACAGCCATCGGAATCAAAGCAAATGTGAAGTATTCTAAGAAGCCGAAGTAGAGAGCAATGGTTTCACCAAAGTAGCAGCGTATTTCATCTGCAGAGAAAAAAGAAATCAATTAAGCCTACATTTAACACAGACATCTGTATAATATCAAAGTTGAATTTACATGAAAACCATGGCCCAAATTTCAGCTTTCTACATATCCAAGCCAATATTATTGCTTTTTTCCCTCCTTCTCCAATGTTCCAAATAAACGAAGAACTGTTTAGATTAAATATGTGCATGCATGTGTGCATGCCTCTGTGTGTGCATATACAGACACATACATACAAAAACATATACAAATGATGGTAGGGAAGTCAAATATCTCAATACCTGCAACACCAGCACCAAATATCCAGAGGAAAAACACTAGCTTTCTTGAAAGCAGAATCTATCAATGAATAGATAAGACATAAATGAAACTTTAAGAGGGAATGATAGCTGACTTTTGAAGCTTCTCGTTGTTCTTGTTTTGTTTTTTTCCTCACTTTGTTCAGGGCCAAATGGACTATTATCTAGAAACGACATCACATAAGACATAGGAATACTCAGCAAACCAAAGCCTAAAATGCTGAAATCTCTTTACCTTCTCCTCCTTGGAAGATCAGATACTTAATGCTTGCAGGCTGCCGCTGTGCAATCACCAACATAATAAACAGCCATGGCAGGATGACCTCTGAATTGACATCACTAGTGTTCTCCACAAAATGCTAGCACTCAAAAGCTTGTATGTAATGCTAGAATATCCTTAATGGTATAATGTGCTTTGCAAAACACCACCACAGAAGTTCATAATGGCCAATCCATTAAGTGGTGATCATTAGCATCATTTCACATTCCAAAGACACCATATGAAAGAGTTCCCTAAATCAGTGCATGTGTAACAGGGTTCCTGTGGTTTACTTTGATTGGTACTGAATACCGATGAACTTTCAAATAAACTCCCCTATATAAATAAGAGAGAAGTCATAACCAAATACTGTAGAGGCAGCGTATTACTGAGACAGATCTTTAACTTCCTATAGCTTAGAAAAAGACCTCAAGTAACAGATGGACCACAGGATTAAAAATCAGGCAATCTCCCAAATCTCTGTATTCCTATTTTTAGATTTTTTAAAATCCTGTGTAACATCAAATATTTTCAAATAATTAAATCAAATAGTAGACACACTTTGTACCCTTCCCACGTGGAATATCTAAAAGAACCTGGTCAGTACTGGACCTCAATACCCTGCTCTTCTCCTTTACTCATGGAAAGTCAATTCCAGCAGGAGGCCTTTCACCTTTGAAGACTATGTCTTCCCTGCTCCCCTTCATTCAATGGAAATGATTATACAAAATCATTTCTTCTTTCTTATATCTTAAAATTCAGTGCTATGACATAGGATAACACTGCAGATTGGAAACTTTGAATTGCCCCCCGTAAGTATGAAACTATGACTAAAGACTTAAGGCACATAATTCCTTAGGCTATGAGAAAAAAAAAATCATTGAGAATGCCCAATGCCCATAAAGTAACTTGCTGCCGAAAGGCGGTATTAGAGGAAGCGAGCTGCAGTCAATAAGCTGACATAAAAAAGTGTATTCATAGTGAAACTACAGGCAATGGAAGAGTTCCTTCTCTAGCGGCTATGTGAGGGAGTAGAAGTTGGGAAGGGCTTTGGGTCTTCTCACAGAATCTGAACAGAAAAATCCTCCAGCTTCAAATCTATCATTTTATTTACAATGGAGTAAATGTTCACGTACCTAAAGGTTGATAGCCGATTTTGACTCGGCCATACCAGGTGTGCCGGAGCTTCTTCAACTCTTCTTGGTCATGCAGTGGAAAAATCTGAACTAGGATACCGTTGGTCAATAATCTTCTCACTAGAGGAAAATAATAATTATTAAAAAAGCACTCCTTTAAAGGAAAATTAATATGTGTGTAAATGGATTACCCTGTACACTTAGTGAGTCTACACTTTCTTTGAAAAAAGTTAATTGAGTACTTAAATCTTCAAAGTACATAAACATTATCTATTAAAGAAAGCGCGAGTTCTAACTTTTTCTAGAAAGGGTATGTTGAAGTGCTGTTCACAGGAAGAAAGAGAGTAGTTTTTACACATCTCTTTATGTTACAAGCTGGCAGTATAATCAGTTGAATAATAAGTAGCGCTACAGGTCAAAACTCAAATGACACGTACGGGGAAACTTTTACCTCACTAATTGTTAAGTTTGGCTATTACATTTGAACAAAGAAAGTCACATCGAACTAAATTAAAATAGCAAAAAATAAAAACTAAATTGAAAGTACCATTATTATATTTATTATAAGACACTAAAAACATTTTTGAATGATCCATTCATACTAATTCGTAAATTGCAACTGGAAATTTGTAAGTTTCCACTGGAAACAACCCAAATATTCTACAACTTGTATTCAGCACTTGCTAGCAATACTATATATGTTGATAAATCATTAAAAAAATGCTCTTAAAGTAACAACTGCAGAAATATCGAAAAGGAAAAAAAATCAAAAATAGGAGAGGGGAGGCATTAGCAGTTAGATGAAAATGCCTGCCCCTCTGAAAAGCTAACAGTGCAAATTCATCTGACATCTATATTTACACACATTTCTTGAATTGCTGATATACACAGATCTTCCCACTTAGGCAAGTAACACTAATGATTTAATACACTGTTATTAAAAGGGCATACAGATATTAAGTGATAAACTGGCTCTTGGAAAACTGTATCATTTGTACCAATGGACTATTCCAGCTATCCTAAAAATAGCACTAGTTGTCAAACAGAAGAGCTCTCAAACCAAAGATGAGGATGAGGAGAAATGAAACGAAGTGAATGAAATCAATCTTCCTTTATACTGTGAAACTGGTAGCTCTGAAACACTATTATCGATTCCAATACTTTTACAAGGAGACAATCCAAATACACCATTATCTAATATAAACATCACCAAACAGGTTGGTTCATGGCATGCCCCTTCCAACCTCAGCAGGTCACAAAGACACCCCCAAGACAATAAATATAGTTCACATTATTAGAGTTCTTACTCCAAAAAGAAGCAAGTACAAGTTACTACCTACTCACAGAAAAAGTAAATACTTAGTCATGAACGGAAGTATTTTTATTTCAGTTATATCTTGTGGTTTTACAATTAGTCAAAGAAATTTGTTTATTTACACAAATATTTTGGTACCACTTATAAAAACAATTGATGTCAGCAATATACTTGAAAATTATAAGTAACTTCAGGGGCCTTGAATATCTGCCCTATGAGGAGAGGCTGAGGGAGCTGGGCCTGTTCAGCCTGGAGAAGGCTGAGAGGGGA
>JAWLRI010000764.1:2681063-2698770 GCA_034781795.1 Crypturellus tataupa
TAGAGGGACCCCCGGCGGTTTTCTGGGGCCGTCTCGGCCGATCTTGCGCTCCGTTTCTGGGGTTTTCCCGCCCCTCCTGCGCCGTGTGCGCGTGGCGCGGCCGTTGGCTGCCGTTGGCGGCCACGCCCTCCCCCGGCCCGCCCGGCGCTGCGTGTCGGCCTCGCCGGCCCGCAGCGAGGGTATTCGCAGTAGTAAATGCAAGGCTAATTCTAACACCATTTTCTGCGGCCAAAAGAGGGCATTTCTTGCATTGAGATATCAAGATGCTTGTACTAGTGTAGTTCATTTTCAACGTGCCCATTTGTGGCTGAGAGGAAGAAAAGTGACTGCAAAATATCCATATTAAAGCTGAGGAGCAGATCAGCAAGCTATGGCTTGCTGTCCTGCTGGGCTTTAGGAGGTGGTTTTCAAGTAAGTTCTCTGGAGTGGTTTTTGTTTGTTTTGGAAAATATGAGGGACTTCAGTATCTCCCCAAACTAGAGCTGTGCAATACATACAGATCTAAACTGTCTCCAGGCATTTGAAAAGCACTGGTGTGGCGTAGCCCAGTGCTTGTCTTGTGGTTCGTGCCAGGTAGGAACGCTCCACGCTGCCCGACACGGGGGATGGATCTGAGCTACCAAGAGTGGCTTCGCAGAAGTGTATCAGGTAAAACGAGCCTTGCAGTGTACAGAGCTCGAATGACCGCTGGCCCTGCCTGAGGGGCAAACTTTACCCTTCCTCTGGCGTCTGGTTGTTGGTTAATATGTACTTCCCAGCATATTTCAAAATATGCATAGATTTTTAAAAAATCTATAGTGAAAAAGTATGGCCATATACACCCCATATAAAATATAATAATTCCTGATGATTGTCTTTTTTACTTTATAACACCCAATGAGCAGTGAGGGATTAGGACACCCCAGAAGATGGAGAAGTGTGGATACCTGAAATGCAGGTACTATGGACTGCACCTGGGACAGACAGACACAAACACAAGCGGTTCTGCAACAGCTAATTTGGGCAGAATTTATTAGACTTATTAAACTGTGTCTCAGCGTTGTCCACTTGATTCCATAAAGTAGTTTATTCATCACTGAGTATCTCGGGCTGTGAAAATTCACTTCATGCCAAGGTAATGTGGCAATAACAAAAACACAACGGAAAAAAAAATCTTTTTAAAGCATACTTTATCCCTGAGTTTTGCATGCAGGAAATCTCCAGTTTGGGTGCATCTCCTCATTATCCTCAGCTTCTACACAGGCTTTGCTCCTGGTCTTTTAGGAGCCTTGACCATCTTGGCCTGACATTTTCATTCTGCCAGTTGTTAACAAAAATACTTCCTTCAAAATGATTTCTGACCCCTTTCTCACTTCTGAGCCTCCAGAGGGGAATTTCCGCTACCTAATTGCTACATGTCTGTGCATAGAATCATTCAACATCCAATGTCTTTGCTGGTAGCAAATTGTTATGCTTGGCAGGATTTTAAAGCTATTATTCCTTGACAATTTTAACACCTCTCCAGAACACATTCTGTCCACTAGGTGTCACATTCTTGCTGTGCTATGATTTCTTATTGTCACACTATATTTTGTTCAAAAAGCAAATAATCTCACGTTCACAAAAGGAAAACAGGATTCACAGGTAGGTGCCAGATGTCTACTGAGTAATCAGAGATACTAGAGCTGACGCAGGCAGTGGAAACGCTCTGACCATGATGGCAAAGTAAATGGTTTTGTGCAAGCACAGTGTTGTAGTGTAGCTAAACTGCTTTATTAGGCGTTAGCTAATTTAAGATTGCTCGGATCTTTAAATGGCCACCCTAAATTGCAAACCACATTGTAACTGTAGCTTAAGGGATATTCCAAGCACACATTCATGAGTAACTCCATAGTCCAATCTTGTGATTCTGTTAGTTGATTATAGCATATTCATGGCATGTCTCTACCAGTCACAAAGCAGACAGTCACCAGAGCATAATGGATGAACTGTAGTAACAGCAAGGAAGCAAGGAAGAAGCAAGGAAGAAAAAAAGGGAAAAAAAAGGGGGGGGGAAGGAAAAATTCTTAAAAATTCAAGAGAAGAGGATTTTTATTATTATTTATTCTAGGGTTGATTGTCCTCCCACTGGACTATTAATTGTCAATCGCATTTTATAACTGGTGGAAGCTATGTCCCCATTTTGGGTATCATACAAGTGGCAGCTGAGCCCATCCAGAGCTCACTGCTACTAAAAGGGTGAGATCTCACTCCTACCCAGCATCTCCTTTTCCTTGTGCCCTCACTACCAGCCCTATGGCTCTGTCCCATCCCTGCACCAGCTATGCAGCTCTTCATATTTCATTCACTCTGAGCCCGTTCAATGTACCAGCTCGCTAGCACACTACACCTTTTGCAGTTCTGTTGCTTTGCTCCAGTTTGGTTATTTTAAAAAGTGCGAAGAGCTAGCAAATCAGTGCCCTTCCGTACACTGATTGCTTTATTTCAAGTATATACAGACAGTATTGGTGCAGTATGACAACCATATAGTCACGTAACTGAGATTAACCTTGGCCCTTACCTGAGGTCACACATAAAACAATCATAGAATCATAGAATGCCTAAGGTTGGAAGGGACCTCTAGAGGTCATCTAGTCCAACCTGTCATTCTGTCTAGTCATCTAGTCATTCTGTTAAGATTCACCATTACCTATGTTTTGAGGCATACTGTATCATTGTGTTACCTTAATGGTAAGAAGCTGCTGACAGGAAAAAATGCTGTTCCATTCACAAGCTACTGCTGGATTGGTTTGATGTAAAATGGATGACGGGACACCAAGTATAAAATTAACTTTTTTTTTTTTCCTTTTTTGTAATTAAGCTAAAATTGGTGTATTTGGCAGACTAACATAGTCGCACTTAACCCATGTGCAATTATATTTTTAGGTAGAATATACGGAATCTTTCCAACAGTACAGTAAGCACTACTAAAATGTGTTTACTCTTCTTGAAAATCAAGGAGAAATTATTTTTCCTGCCACATTTGGGATAATTTTCATATCTTGCCAGGAATTTCCACATAAATATGTTCAGGCAGTCCAAACATTGCTGTAGGTCGAAGCACGGAAGTTTTATTTCATAAACAGTAAGCAATGAAGCTGATCAATTATAATCTGCAACGTACAAGGAAGCTATATCTCTTTCATTTCCCAGTGGGTCTAGCTAATCAGAAACATCTAGTTTTATCCCAGAAGTATCTCTTCTCAAGCTAGCTTGTCAGCAAAAGACATTAAACAGAAAAAAAAATGCTTTTCATCAAGCAAAATGGAAACAGCATGAAAAGAGGACCAACTTGGCTAAGCCTAGAAGAGGACAGAGAAACCACTCTCAAATTTTTGAGGGAAGAAAAGCGCAGGTAAAACATCTGCATAATACGTTAGTCTTGATTAATTAGTCATGAGTTCAAGGGAAGTTAATTCAAAGTCATCAAGATCCAAAGTTCATTCCCCCTGGACAGGACGTCCTTGGTTTATTTGTTAGTCACGTGCCAGAAATAGGACTGAGCAACCAAATGGTTAATTACTACCCACTATTACATAGCAGATCCTGACACACTTTAAGAAAATACACACAAATTGGAGCCAGCTATGACCGAGGCTTCATTTCACAGAGGTACTGCCCCAACTGATGGAGGCTTTCAGTAGACTGGATTTTTCAAAGAGCTGTTTTAGCAATATCTCTGCCTGAATTTAGAAACTGACAGAGCAAAATCATGCTATCTTTTAACGAGGCTGCTGAGTTTTGATTGTAAGGGAAAGAGCTTAACCAAGGTTTAGGAGAGGCAAGTTTAGGAATTCAGTGTTCAGTAAAAGACCTTCCAGCAACTATCTTCACAGTAATATTCCCCAAAGATAATGAAATAATGAATTATTCCCATTCCCATGGTCCTACTTTGAGGACTCTGAATGACGTCTGGGAATGGTCCGGGAAGAGTTTAAGATGATCCCAACTGTCCTCCATCCCCTGAGCCTGTGTGTTCAGCTGCTCATTCTGTGCTGTGCTTTAAGAGAAGCCAGAGCACTGTCACCCATTTCAAAACAGGCCAGCAGAGCACACTGTGCCTTTCATTGTGCTTCACGACATTTTTCATATGTTACAGGCAAGTTGGTGAAAGTACCTATACAAAATGCTAATACTACACCTGCACTGTATGGGGGCTATTTTAGTCTCTCTCTATTTTTTTTTAACTTTTAAATAACTTCAAGCATAACTTGGCAATTGAGCTTTTATGGAACTCTTGACCCTGAAAAAAAATGTGAGTTGTGTTAAGTTTTTATAGCTGATTCTTCAAGCTGTCATGAATTGATTTCTCTAGGGAAATACATTGACTTATTCAGTTCGCCAAGAGATGTAGCAGTGGAATCCTGCCAGTACATTTGGCATACTGGCCAAATAGTCATAAATTTGACATCTGTCCAGCAGCTTTAGATCTAAAGCCTATGAGTTCTCTTTCACTTTCATCCATATATATATCTTTATGTTTTATTACATGTTTGCAAGCTGGTATATAATTCCTTTTTATACTTAATACCTATTAACAGGACATTTCCTATTCATTTATTACTTCATTCAACTGTTCTCACCATTGTTTGGAAAATGATGAAACTAATTAAATCTATTTAACTATAGATATCCTATTTCCATTAATTCTTATTCCTGAGGCTCTAAGCCTGCCATTGTAACCAGTGTCAGTCTATTTACATTCTTTGTCTGCATACTCAGCAAAATAAGCTTTCCTTCTTTACTTTCAGATGACCCCCAACTGCTGCATACCACCAGGCATTTATTTATCCAAGACTCAAAACCAGAAATAAAAAATAACGATCTTCACTTTTCTACCAAAACATAAACGTGATCACAAGACCTTGCAAAATTCTGAACATGTTTCCTTAAAAAACAACACCAAGGGCAAAATATTAATTAATGAAAATAGTACCATTTGAAACACTGCAAGTACAAGTGAAACACTGCAAATCAATCTATAAAGTAAAATACAATTGAATGCGTCAATAGAGATGCTCATGATCTCTCCACCAGGCTGGCAAGCAAAGCACTGACAGAATGAGGCGCTGTGTGGATGCCATTGCTAAAAGGCTGCATATACTAATCTAGTTGAACATCTACATTTGGGATCTAGCTTGTTTCTTCTTCAATCCAAAGTCTGGTGCTATTTTTCACCACTTGAGTCCACATGAGTCCCAGGGCTACCATCAAATATTCTGAATTCAGGGTAACACTAGGCATTTCTTGGTGAAACTGAAAAAATATTTAACCTAACATGTCTTCTATTGCGATCCATTCAGAAATACAAAAGACATAATATTTGCACCTTTTAAAAAGTTTGCCATTAAGTCTACCTTATTAGGAACTATTACATTATGCTCAGTAATATCAAGTGGCTCACTTAAAATATAGTACTCTTAGTCCATACAGAAATTTCCCGATCATATCATCAAATTTGTCCTTTATTTCTGTAGTGTATAATTCTATAATGTGATTTAAAGCACACTCAGATATATAAAATCTAATTTTAAAAAGTCTTTATCCTAGTGAAAATCATCTCCAATCAGCAATTAGAAAAGCAATGTGACAGAAAACAGGAAAAATTTCTTTTCTGATTCAGTTCCTTATGAAGCAGATGTTTGGTGTTCATCAAAATAGAACTTTGGAAGAATATATTATTTGCCTCATTTTGAGCCATAGAAGGAACTCCTCCCTCTTACTAGTACTTTAGTGAAATAGGCCAAGGAATAAAAAAAAATAAAAAAGGATTTTCTAGTCTTAAAGTCAAATGTCAAGTGAAAGTCATAAAAAGATTAATAATTAATATTGCCCTCAAAAATCTGTGAGATTTTTCCCTAGGAGAATTGAAGGCATATACCAAAACGAAAACATAGAATAAAAGTTCTGGTTTGGTTTTCTTTCTTTTTCAGGAAAAAAAAAAAAAAAATATATATATATATATATATATATGTTGGTGTTATGTTATACAACCAAGAGTCTGTGTGCACTTCAGAATAGGTGAGTGGCCGGCACACAGGTACAGGCAACCTCAATGCAGCCTGGGTGCAAGGGAGAGTGTTTAAAGCTGCATGGGCGTCGCAGGGCTCTCAGCCACCCTGTGTGTGGGGCGCTGGCCCTCCTGGGAACATAATGCCCCGTCTGTACAGGGACAGAAAGAGGCTCTGCATGAACAAGAAGTCTGGAGGCTTCTTTCACCTGCGTCCAGCCATGCGCCAGGGGCACTGACCCTGGTCCTGCAGCCATACTCCCTCAGGGATCATACAAGGTAGGCAGCCCTGTGTGGGATACCCAGCAGGGAGGATGAGCAGCACAGGCGGAGAGGCATCCACTTCTTGGCTGTCAGAGAAAGCCACAGCTTCTTCCAAAGCACATGGACTAAACAGTCCGAGAGCAGCCCCTGCACTGTACAAATAGCACCAGTTCCTGGTACTATAGCAGGAGATGGAGCCTAGTGCTGAGGGTGAAGAGGATTGAATCCTCCATTATTTTCTTCATTAAATCCACACCTTCAACAATAGCCATGCGCCTTTCCCCCCTGAACGTGGGAGAACTTGTTTCCTCTTGTGGACATGTGGTGGGAATGCTGGGACGCACTGGGTGACTGTCAGCACTGGGGAGGCTTTGTTGTTTCAAAGCTGGCAGCTTAATACCCCAAGTGAGGGCAGCAGGCAGGGCTGGTCAGGGGATCCAGACGAGCCAGTTCGGCCGGCTGAAGTGAGTGACATCCGTGTGTCCACAAGCAGACAGACACATCGACGCAGGAACATGAGGGACACATACGGTCTAGAGCCTCCCTCAAGCATTTACAAGTGGCTGGTGGTCAGCACAGGAAGGCAGTAATGCTTTTAGTGGCATCAAACATTTAGGGAGGTGGTTTTCCACATGCCAGGTAGGTAGAGGCTCCCGAAATGCAGGCCTGTGCAATAACTTAAACAACAGGCTATTCTGGGCCTGTTCCTGCTTCATAAGGTTATGTACTCCGAAACCACTGAGAACTGATGCAGCAGCAGAGCTCTATGCATCCAGAATAGTTTGAAATTCACACTGATCTAGTTTTGACTCACACAAATCTAGTATTTCAGAATCTAGAACCTAAAACATTTTGGATTCTCAAATACATCTTAAAACAAGGAAGATTGGGAAATGGTAATATTAGGGTGAGTAATGACAATGCAATTGTCATTACATTATATGATGTAATTGCAATACCTTTCACTACAAGTAATGATCCACCTGGCAACACTGATAGAGCATGCTGCAAGAGTCGAGATATCAGCATCCTCTAGCCAGAAGAGAGACATGTTGTAAATTTACGTATGTTCTCCACATCCTTCCATAATACTGAATTATCAGATACACTATTTAATTCATTCATCATTAATAATCACCAAAATACACATTTTTAAAGAGGGCTTTAAGATGCAAGAGTGAAAGGCATTTTGTGCTGTAAATACAGACAGTGCTTACCTCAAAGAACTCCTGGACTGGTTGAGCCTAGGTGTGACCACAGAATAAATTAGAAATACTAATGAAAGCCTGTGGCTCCTCCTGTTGATTTTAATGGCAGCACAGTCAGACCTATAACTTCTTGCTAAGAATAAAGGCTCCAGTCTCTAATCAAAGCTTTCCAGTCACCACCCAGGAGAGACTACCAGGACAGGCTGTGCCTCATTTACATCTGCAGCCTTCTAGGACTTTTCGCTATGCTCCCGGGATTTTTTTTGTAGTACCAATACTGTGCAATAACTATGAGGAAAAACAACATAAAAGGATCAGTTTTCCAAAAATACTAATACAGATTAAACAAAATGTGATGTTCTTATGGTGAAGTGCTGTATTATTTATGTAATTTTATTTTATAGATTTTTGGATTGATGGACATTTTGTAGATTATTCTAGATATTAACATCTTCCTGGATTTTGTATCTAGGTCTCTGCTGACTGTTCTGTTTTGTTTTATTTTTCCATTTGTTTATCATGGGATAGTTATGTTTAATTGTTCATTTATTCAATATGTGTCATTATTCAGCTCTCTGAGGTACACAGTGGATGATAAAAATAGTTCATGAAAACACTTTTTAATATTTCAGGTGTCATATACATTTATTTGCTGTTCTAAATATATACATACATTTGGTACTGTACATTTGGTACAGCACGATCTCAACAGCATCCAAACTTAAGAGTAGAATGCTAGAGAAATGATAGTTCTTAAGAAAATCAGGAAAAACATTAAAACATTAAGATCAGGAAAATCCATTAATATCTAACCGACCTTTCTTAAAGTTCATTGCATATTTAAAAGCCAAATCAAGCAGATGTTTAATCAAATGGATGGACAATATTCTGTAGATATACAATGTAGAAATTGCTCCTGGAAACACATTTACACCTGTTATGGGTTTGTTTGTTTGTTTTTACTGTAATTTGCTTGCATTGACTCCAGTGAGCCCCACTCATGTTGCTGGAGCATAAATGCATCTTTTGGTGGCAGCACCTTCAACCTCTGCGACACCTGGGCGAGGAATTGGTTGCCCAGATGAGGTTCCTCCAGCAAGAGCTTCCAGGTGACCTTTCAGTGCCATTCGCAGAGATGACCTAGTGCCACCCGACACACCCTTGTGTATCAGAGGCATCTGCAGAGGTCTGGCAGATGCCACGACAGACTGATGATAGACCTGCAGCTTTCAGAAGGTGCAGCTGGAGCCAGGTGAGACAGCACATGGCAACTAAAATAGTACTTGACCCGTATGTTTAGGCAGCTCGATTGGGCTCCTAATTTTAGAGGTCCTGGCAGTTTCCAATACATTAACACATAGCCGTTAATAATAGTGTTGTAAGGATGATGGTCCAAAGATACAAGTGAAGCCAGGTTAAGCATTTCTAAACATGCACTAGAAATTCAGATTTTTTAAAAAAATCTTTTTACTTCCCTATTTAGCTGGGCATTTCATCTTTTTTCCTTGAGAAAATGGTGTTCTACACCAGCCTAAAAAGAAAACAACAAAAAGCATTTCTATGGAAGAAGTGTCAGTCAAGAACAGTCATATATATAATTCTCATTTTTATTGTTAACAAGCATATGCATTAAATTTCTTTCACACACCATACAGTAACTTCTTCATACAAATACCTTCTGATAATACTCATAATAAATAGAATGTCCAAGGCCATAATTCATTTCAAGCATGTGCTTCCAAAACATGTCACAAAACTCTAAAGAACATATGGCAAAGAACATATTATTTCACCAGCCATACAAATTATAAGAAAGCTTTAGGCCTGCCTACAATGAACATTCTCATTATTAAACACTCATGTCACTTACTAAGCTACATACTGGTATTGGGAATGTTTTGACAAGAGTAAGCCTTGAAAGTTGTCTTTCTTCTCAGAATTGCTTTAGATGCCCCAAACCCTACAGAGCAAAATCAATGTGTACCTGTAGCATAGGGAGGCATATGTGTGATATATTTTTAAGCAGCAATAAAGATGCATTAGCATATTCGAGATAGCACACGATATAAATCAGAATGCAGAATCAAAGAATAGTTGAGGTCAGCTTACACCTCTGGGATCAGCTGGTCCAACTTCCCCGATAAAGCAGGGTCAGCTAAGGCGGGTTGCCCAAGCCCATGCCTAGTTGGCCTTTGAGCAACTCCAAAGATGAGGACTCCACCACCTCTCTGGGTAACTCGTTCTGATGCTCAGCCACCCGCACAGTAAAGAGCTGTTTTGAATATAACACACACAAAAATACAAAAATCTAGTAACACCCTATCACTCCTTATTTCATCTTCTCAGCTTCCAAAAATCAGTGTTGATGGATTTCTTTTTCAGAACACCACATTAAAAAGTACTTCTTTCTGGTATTTTCACATCTGTTACAATGTTTACAGGATGCTCTTAATTCTTGTTGAAAGAAAATATTCTTGTGAAAAAAAGTGAAGGAGTGTTCCTTATTTCCCTTTTCATAACATCCATTATTTAAATATTTCTCTTGAGCTGCTCTGATCACTCTTCCATGATCAAGAATTTTAGTCTGTTTAACTCCTCTATACATTGTAGCTACTCTTTACTTCTGGAAGTCTCTGTTATCCTTCCTTCAACTTTTTTTCTTGTTTTACTGTACCTCTTTTATAATGGTATAAGCAAAACTGCATTGCAGGAGTAAGGATGCCTCAACAAAAATTAAAATGCTTTAATTTATTCCTGTTATCTAATTTACTAGTCAAGGACTAAACAAAAAGATGAATCCTCATTCTAAAAGACTATTAAATATCTATTTAATTATCTATAAATATTAGCATTCCAGTAAGTTATTTAGGAGTTAGCCATTTTGTAACAGTATAATTCTTTATAACAGATTATAATGACATGCAAGAATAGCTAGCTAGTCTACACTATGCAGCATATACTATACATAAACCCACAGAAACAATAGCAGTTCAGATCTGCAAAAAACAAAGCTCTGCTGAAACAAAGGTGTCAGACAAATCAAGTATGCTGAAGAATCTGAAAAAATATTCAGTAACAATCCATTTGTATTGCCCAAAACACAGAAAAATGCAAGATGAAACCAGGAGCCTCACTTAGAAGAGGGAAGCGTATCCAAGCAACAACATTAAGATTCAAAAGAAATAGGTCATGTGAAGAGAAGCACTAAATTTAGTAATCAAATGTATATTCAGCAGCAAAGATAAAAAGGGGTTAGTGAAATTACATCAAGAAAAACAGAAAAAAATATATTCCTCATCAGAATACCTTATGAAGCTGAAAGACATTAGAGGCAAAAACTCTGCTCTCATTTGCAGTGGTGAAGAGAAATTCCATGACAATTAATGGAGCTGAATTTGTATGAAACATAAAGCAGCTCAGCACAGATTACGGCCCAGCGTTTTGCTTTTGATCAGCTTTATTCTAGAAGCTTGACAAGTCCTCAAGCTAGCTGAGTCTCTGCACACGTGGCAGGTGGAAGCTAGTACGTGACAAGAAGCTGGCACAAAAGTGCAGTGGCAAAACTTTCACTGACAGGACTGGCAGGGTCCTGCTGGCAGCCATTAGAAATTGCTCTTGATCCTAATTAGGTCAGTAACTCCTCTGGATCACCCAGCATCGTATCTTGGATTTAACGAAAAGGTGTGGCCAGGGAGTCAGTGCAGCTGCACAACTCGTTCACCAAGGAGCTTAACCTGAGCTGTGAGCACCAGCTTGCTGGGTACAGATGTGCCAACGTTGTGTCCCGAGTGAGCCTGCTTCACCACCGAGGAAGAAGGGCACTTGGCCCTTTTCTTGAGGGATTTTGTTCATGTTCACAGACTCCATGCCTGGGGAAATCTTTGGGTGGTATCTGTTGTTGACTGTGGAGCCAACTGCCATTCAACAGGAGGCATTGGTTGCAGCATTGAAGTCCAGGTCTGTGCACCTCTGGACAAGCTCTGAACTCGACGTGCATGGTGGGCTTGGATGCCCTTGCAACACAGATAAGCTCATGCAGCTAGGATGGGTAATAGCTGCATGGGCAGCTGAATTGGGGCTCATCTGGAGCTAAGAGACCCTGACATCCACAGAAGCCAAAGCCTGCCTCTGTCACAGGGCCACTGTCCTTTACTCCCACTTAGCTCAAGATTGAGCAGGAGCTGTGACCCAGGGCTTGCTGCCTCGCTCAGCATCACGGCAGGGATTTTTTACTGAAGACCTGCAGGAAACACCAGTGGCAGAAACCGAGCACTTTCTTTCTGAATAAGTATGCTTTTAGGATTGAGATTGGAGTAGGAACTGAGGCACATTGTGTAAAGGGTAGTAGTCCTGTGCTTTGAATGCAAATGCAGAGGTTGAGTACTGTTTGGAAGGGCAGTGTATATGTGTGTGTCAGAAGTACTCGGCAAGCAAATAAAAAAGCAGGGAAAAAAACAACCATAGTAAGAGCAAGAAGAGCAATGTTTGTGTGACATTGAAAAAAAAGAAAAAAAAGCAAACTAAAAGAACTGTGAGCAAAGAATCTGCCTCCTCTTGTTTGATTCTTCCTCTTTCCAGGGAAACATAGCCTTGTAAATGAGACATTTACATTCCTTGTAAATGAAAGCACTACAACACCAAGATAACTGGGTTCCCTAATTTAAAACAATTGCAAGCTTGATCCTGGCCAGGAATAAAAGCTAAAAACCACAATATGTTTTAAAACTGAGTGTAGGCCTTACAAAAGTGATTATTATATTAAAAATGTCCAACACTAACTTTCCCTCTCTACTAGTACTTACTACTGCTACTTTCTGCTAGCTATAATCAGTACAAGTAGCAAATATTTTGTTTTGGCTTTACTAAGTATGAATGGTAGATCATTCAAAAGAATAAACAACAATTACAAAACTATAACCAAACATATTCTTAACATATTCATATATTAACATATTCATAACTTAAAATATTATTTTACTACTTTACTGGCACATACTTAAGTAAGAGTTTTCATTAGTAAAACTAATTATTCTATACATATTCTATGTACATAAATTACTAGAATTTAATAACGGAAATAATGTTGTTTTTATTCATTTTGTTAATATCATATTAGGAACATATTATTTCAAATTTAGAGAAGTAGAAAACTATTTTAAAGAGAAAAATCTACAATATGAAATTATTTCTCAAGAGTACTGGCAGGAAATTGCCAGGCTTGGCTCACCAGATGTGAAGGACATACCCACAAGACACTCCCTGATCCTGCACCCCAGGCAGTCGTTTAGAGATTGTTGACCAATTGTGTATTGCAACAGGAATTTTGACGTTAAAAGAAAAGATACAGCTCAGTGTAAAAAGAATACCCCAAAATATTTCACAAGTTTTTATTTACAAGCAACAGAGTGAGGATGAGATCAAGATTACAGCAGAGAAGTTGCATTATTGTTTCATAGGTGAATTAACTAAGAGCAAGCAGGATTAGGAGGATTTTAGGCAGCTGTATCAGCAAACACTCCAGGACATGTGATGAGGAGATGGCTGCATTGGTGGGCAGGACCTCTGCCTACCTGAATCTGTTTTGCAGCCACAGCTTATGTCACAGCATATGTCTTAATGACAATAAAGAACACAGGAACATAGGGCTGAAAGAACCTCAGGAAGCCACTTTTTCAGCCTCCCTGCCTCAAGACATATGCAATTCCACCTTAGGGAGCCTCTTTACATAGCCCATTCTTAAAGACCTCCAATGACAGGGCATGACCATGCCTCTGCATTTAGTTTGTCCCTAGTGCCTAGCCTAAAAACTCCATGCTGCAGATTTTGCCCATGAAAAAACATAGAAAACAAATTATTCCCCATCTCAGCAATAACTTTTCATATATCTGTGGACTGTTATCATTCCTCAGAGTCATTCTTTTCTTCCCTAAATTAACCAATCCAAAATCACTGTGTATTTCCCCTCGGCACCTTGTCATTCTGGCTGTTCTCATCTAGGCGCTCTCCAGTAGGTCCCCATGCAACACCCAAAACTAGACACCACGCTCCAACTGCTTTACAATCGCTGAGCAAAGCAGGATCACTTGCCAAGTCTTGCAGACGATAATCCCCATAATACATCCCAGCAGGACGCTTATCTATTTGTGCAATAACAAAACGTTGTTGACTCACACCCAGGCTGTGACCACTCAAAGCCTGAAATCCTATTGTACAGAACTGCTACCTAACCAGTTTTCTCCACCAGCTGATTATTCCTGCCTAGGTTTGCAGCTGTTTCTGATGAATAGCATCCCTTTTTTCATATTTCTAATTTGTTGACATCATTCTGTATTCTGTCCTTGTCCTCTAACATATTAATCCTTTGCGGTCTGATACATCTGTGATTTCAAAAAGCATTTCCCCTTTTAGAAGTATCCTTCAGATCACTAATGACTAGCACCAGATTCTGGATCTGTGGAATCCCTCTTGATACACACATTTCCATTTTGATAGGGAACCACTCCGTTACTCTGGTTTTCTGACAGATCTTGCATGTGCCAAACTGCAGATCAATGTAGACCGTACTTAACTCATTTGCTTATGGGAATCACATGAAAGTTTGCCTGAAAAACAAAACATATCACACCTATAGCTCTCCTGTGTCCATAAGGTACATCATCCTGTCACAAAGAATTCATTAATCAAATCTTGAGACATGATTTATTGTTGAAAACTCATCCCCAAGTTATTTTTCTGTGAGGTAACAATATTTTTATTGGTTCTAGTATTTGTCTAGGAATTGAAATTAATTTGATTATTTACTCACTTATACTTCTTTTTCTCTTACCTCCCCTCCACCATACTTGTCTCTTCACAGCCTCCCTGTACTTCACCTATCATTCATCTCAAAGAAACTTTTTAATCATACTAACTTTGTCAGCAAAATTTTTAAATACCCTAGAATAAAGTTAAAGAGCAATGTGAGGTCAGTTTGAAAATACCAGACTTAAATACTCTACCCTTAACTAAGGCTAAAATTCTACCCTCTGTCGATCCTGCATCACTTTCCTCATCTTTTTAGTGAAGTCTACAAGGCACTGCCTCCTTTTCTTTGCTAGTTCCATTTCATTTTATGTCGGTGTCTTTTTGATTTTGTTCTTACGTGCTTCCGTTATACTTGTATTCTAAAGCTCACTGTCCTCAACTTAATTCCTTTAAAGGAATGGCTCTTGTGAATTCACTTTTTTTTTCTTATTTTTCTGTCAGACAAGCCTCCCATAGGACCATGTTCATTGAAGTTTCCTTATTTGAATTTCATTGGTTTTATTTTGATCTTCATTTCAGTTATGCAGATCACTAACTCTGCTATTTCATGGACAGTCTCATCTAATGTGCATCCCACCCTCTTCAGCTAGTTGCTTCCCAATGTTCATAATCGGAACTAAAATTGCTAATATGTGCCCCTGATCAGAGACCACAGACGGGTCACCTCTCTGGCTTTGTGTCCATATTCACAGTCTCAGCTTAGTAAAAGAAAACAGAAGGTGGTGGCACCAGGGACGCCGCTTAGATGACACAGTCTGATGTAGCTGAACCTACCATCCGCACTGGCTCTGGCAGCCTCCACGTATGACCCAGGCGGACACAGCACTCAAAGGGAGCGCCCTTCCACCCACCCGAAAACATGAAATCTTGTCTCTCTGCAGCCACTCAGGTATCCTGGAGGGAATTTCAGGTTCATCACATCTGAGTCATGCACTCTGCAATAGCCAAGTCTGACAAGATGGGAGTTCTGCCTAGCAGCATAACATGCCATGGCCTCAGCTGCTGCTGGTCAATGAAGACACACTGAATGTCTGCCCTCTGTGCAGCTCTCTTGCTCCTTGGAGCACTTGGACTTCTTTGGGCCTTCCTGCAGCTGCCTCTTGAGCACGGTTACACAACTTCCTAGTGCAACTGCTGCGGCTGCTGTTTCAAAATGGTGCTATAGGTGCTCTGAATGCAAGCACACTCTGATGTGGTAAACAGCAACTCAGTCAAGATTGCCATTTACTTTGCTTGCATGACATGACATGAGCCTGTGGTAGCCAGTGTGATCCTCTGTCTTCTCTTTACAAATCCTTCTCTTTTGTTCAAGCACCAGGCTTAAAAAGACACTTGTTAGCCCCACACATCCATCCCAAGTAGTGTCCCCTCACTCTCCTGGCCACAGTCTGGAAGCTTTCCTAGGCCACAGACATTCTGCTCCCACATCAGGTTCATACATTGTCTTACAAGGGTCACCAGGCAGCCTGCTCTTGTGCAAAGCAGGAAGATGAAGGGACAAGAGGCTGAGGTAGGTTGTTTGTCGATGCAGGGTAGGCTTCAGGCAGACACCACCACAGAACACTAGCCTTGTGTGTGAGAGGGAATCCCACTCCACAAACCTCACTGACAGCTTCCAGGAGCTTGGATATCTGTAGGAACAGAGTGTAGGAAGAGGTGGAAGATGTTGGTAAAATGTTGGCTACTTCCAGGTAGCTCAAAATTTCTACAATAAATTATGGCTGGAGAACAGCCGTATTTTATATAATACAGAGCAGTCACACTAGGGACGTAACCAGCATGCTGTCACTGCCCTCAAACTTCTATATTAATTTGCAAGGGATTCCTGATGCAGCAGAAAAAAACACCCCTCATTCAGACAAGAAAAGCAGACATAAGGGCATTGCATTAGCCACTTGCTTCTGGCCTAGCAGAGACACAGAGCTTCTTCCCCCAGCCCAACACAAGGCAGCCCTCACTCTGGCAGGTCACAGCTCCTGATAAGGCCACGCTACCCCCTCCTTCTTTAGGACATTACCTATACCCCGTGTGCTGTGTTATCACAAGATTTTTTTTCCAGCAACGCTCCTGCTACTGTGTGGCCGTGAACGACGAGCTTGCTCTCTGTGCCACAAGGTCTACTCATTAGCTATGCTAAATGATGGATCTGGAAATAAAATTCAGGCTCATATAGCAACACTGGGTAATATAGGCCTTATAAGAGAATGGCATTAAACTAATCCAATGAAGTCCAAAGAAGATCTATTAAAAGAGAGAAGTTACTTGTACACTTGCATTCTTAAAAGCATGTAACTAGTTAGTGCTTTTGTGAGCACTACATTGAAATCACGGAGATAACTGTATCTAAACTTTTATGTGTTCTGGGAGTAGGGCCTAAATCTTGATTATGAGGTTTATTATTCCATTGAAATTACAAGAAAAGAATCACGGCTCTCAAAGCTACTCAAGCAATTTCCAGATAGCATCACTGCAAATGTTTGCCTGTGATCATATACTTCGACATTCATAGACATTGGTACTTGCTGTAAATAAAATCTTTCACAGCAATAATGAAAATCTCCTGAGAAAAGTCAGACTGCTGAAGCACTGTGCCACTGAGATTGTGTAATCTGAGCAATGACTGTTGTTCGAATTGTAGAATAATTTTAACTGAGAGGAATCTCAGCTATTACCAGATTAATATTATGCACTTTACCAAATGATTCCAGAAAGTTAAATACTCTACCATTAAGATCTGTTTTTTTTTCTGAAGTGTCTCCACTCAGCAGAGAAGTTCAGAAAAAATGCAAGGCTCAAAATCTTTTACACTGTTTACACTCAGGGCATCCCAGTGCCTCCCTAGTGCTAATTTATAAGGTATATTTATATGCAGTTCTTACACATCTGAGTAATAAACTTGTATCATGTCATGAATGCTGCCTAGATGGAGTATCTCTTGGTATTGTCACCACTGGCATGGCCAAACTTTCTTTCCAAGTTTAGCCACATTTCAAAACATTGAAAATGGAGACCACAACACGCGTTTCACTTGTTTACTTCTTAACTGCCTCGGGGACAGGCGCCACTTGTGCCACGCGCAGGGGCAGCCCGCGTTTCCCGGCAGGGAAACCGCGGGCGCAGGAGCAGCCTGACCGCCCGGCGCTGGACAGTCGCACGGGCCCGGCCGACATTTCACGCCGCGCCCGGCCCTTCCTCGCGGAGGAGGCTCGTCCTCCAGCACCGCGGCGCATCCAGCCCGCCATCGCGCCGCTGGGCGCCGCGTGTGTTTCCCCTTTCGTCCCCACAAACACACGCGGGCGCCATGTCCCCCTCCCAACGGCCGCGGGGCGGCGCTTCCGCGCTGGGCGGGCCGAGCGCGGCGGAGGGCAGGGCTTCGTCTCCACCGCCCCGGTGGCCACTCACG
>JAWLRI010000764.1:2712325-2779751 GCA_034781795.1 Crypturellus tataupa
CTTTGTCCTGCTCTTCAGCCAGGCTGTGGGGGAAGCTCCTTATTTGTGAAAACACACACCTGAGCTTTCCTCACACCTTGATCATTGTAGCACTACAAAAAGTCAGGAGAAAGTAAATTCCTTCATAGAGCTCACTGTTGTTCTACATCATGTGTAATTTAGTTGTATTTTTTCATGAAGAGCAACAAATGAAGCTCCTTCAAAGCTTCAGATGGTGCAGAATGTGATTATCTTACTCAGGAAATTTGTATTCTCTTTTGCTGTTACAGGTCGGGATGGTTATTCAGCTGGCTTCCTGCCTGGTGTCCCACATCACTGCTACATCTTAAAGAGGCTGAAGACAGAATGCTAAAATGTAAGCGTGTTTGTTCTTTAATCAGACTTATAGTAATTACTTGATTTTCTTTAGTTTCCCATTAAAAATTTTCTTAAGTTTTTAAATCTGCACTGTGATGAATTAAACCGGTTTAGAAATAGATTTTCAGTGTCACCTTATTAGTGATATTTGATCTTAGGATCTATTGTTTTGAAAGAGATCTTCTATTTCAAACATTGTTTTCCGTAGAATGCACTTTATATTTTATCAGCCACATCTAGCAAAATCAAAAATTTCCCCCCTCTTTCTTCAGGTATTGCAAGCACATACAACAAACGGTATGTGTACCTATCTAATGGAAATAAAATATGGACTCTGACATTCTCTCCGGACCTTTCTCATAAAACCCCACTTGTTCTTCTTCATGGGTTTGGAGGCGGCATTGGACTGTGGGCTCTCAATTTTGAAGACCTCTGTGAAAACAGGACCGTTCATGCTTTTGACCTCTTGGGATTTGGGCGTAGCAGTAGACCACACTTCGACAACGATGCTTGTGAAGCTGAAAATCAGTTTGTAGAATCCATAGAAGAATGGAGAAAGGAGGTGGGGTTAGAAAAAATGATTTTACTTGGACACAACCTAGGTGGATTCCTGGCTGCTGCTTACTCATTGAAGTACCCATCAAGGTATGTGAAAATAAAGCAGTGAAGGAACTCCTTTTCTGTATTTGACTAGTGTTTTTTACCACAAATTTAATTTGATCAGGTTCTTTATAGATTAAGTAGATGACTGCGTTGGATCAAGGAAACTTAATGCTGCTTTAAGCCTGAAGTATTCATCATGTGTTTTGTTCCCATATGACATAGAAATACAGATATATTAAAACTGCTTCAAGTGTACTTTTCTGTATCTTACTGGTTTTATTCAACATCACCTTGCCATGTTGTAAGGCTGAATAGAAAAGCTCGTGGTTGCACGTTAATGTCTTGTGGCATCCCTGATCAAACTTAGGTTTGTCAAGGGAGAAGAGGCCTATTTCTGTCAAACTCCCCATTACCGGGAATAAAAATGCACCGTTTGAACCTGTTCCCCTGAGGTAATTCATGCCTATATGCTGGCAGTCAGCCTGGTGCCAGTATGATTATATAAAAATAATTTTTGCCACTGTTTGATTTAAATTGTCTATATGCCACTTCGTATTTCTTTGTGGAAAAACAACCCAGCTGCAGCAGTGCTGTAATTGTATCCATCAGCATTTTCTGCAGACACATCCTGGTCAACAGCTAATCCATTTTTCCTCTGAAATGATAACTTGCCTCTTCTTCGACATTGCCTGGTTATGTAGCCTCTGACGAGCTAGGATACCAGCAGCTGAGGCCCTTCTACAGCAAGAAAGGATATTGGTTTTGTCTAGATAAGCTTAATAGTCTTCTGCTTCCAGGGTGTAATCTATGCAAACAAGACATTTTTATATATTCTTATATTATATATTATATATTCTTATTAACTGCTCTTTTATTGACCTCTGTGGGTCAAAATTGAAGAAAATTTATCAATACCAAAGAACATATATTAAGATGCAGCATATTTCTGATGTGATTTATTTTTTCTAGTACATGATTACTGAGTTGGGCTAAAAGCATGAATATAAGACTAGCTTTCCAAATCTCATATGACATTGTATGCTATACAGAACAACTATGTTATTTAATATGCTGTTAGTTTACATATACGTACCTTTCCCTCAGATTTGGAGATGTTAAACTCATAAATCAGTGGCTATTTCCTTCCAAGTGGATGACAGCTGGCACATAGTGCTAGAAAGGATGTTGGAAAGTAACTGTGTCTAAATCCAGAATCCCAGCCAATTGCAATTCAAAAAATGCTCTCCTGTGCTTTGGGGATATAAACCTCTTATCCTTTTGGGCATCCAGCAACTTTAGGTAACTGGAATTAGTGTCCTGCAGGAGTCACTGTACAAGTTGTTTGCTCTTCCAGGATATTTATAGATGGCCCCTGTTGCATGGGTTTTTGTTTCTGTCATCTCATTTAGATTGAAAGTGACGCTTAGGCGTTTTCAGGCTTCTCTGTGCTTAAGTGGGGGCTTAACTAATTTGAGAAGGTTTTAGTTTGTGCTCTTGCATTGCTAATATCATTTCTCTGAAGTTAAACTAACGCTCTTTCAAATTAGCATACTTAGTGGTAGGATCTTAAGACAGTATTGGATCAAGTGATAAATATAGGGCAGCCTTCAGCAAGTTTATCTAACAATGTATTAGAAGCTTAAGTGATTCACAATACATATTGTTAGGAGAGTAGATCACTTTCTGCAAAGCTATTAATTTACTATGTAGTACGAAAATTGTGCATGGAACATCATCATGCATCATAATCTGAGATTATTAATCCAAAAAGCTTCCAGTATGGAAGATGCTTAGGGAGGTGAATGGAAAACATGATTTGCGAATCGTGCAACCCCTTGACTAATGTTTCTGGAAGTATTTCCAATGACAAATTTCCCTTTGTCCTTGATCATCTTTTAGGCTTGATTACCAAAAGGAGGAATGCAACACAGGAAGGATACTATTACAAAACCAAGCCTGAAAAGAGTTTATCGTGTTCTGATTTATGAACATGTTGTGCTACTTTTAGTCCTGAACCATCAGTAGTCCTGAACCACTTCTCATTGCTTGTGCTTCTTAGCCTTCCAGGCTCTCCTGCCTGTTTTTTATAGCTAATCTCCACCCTGGCCTCTCTTGCCATTCCTCTGTGCTGCTGTGTGCAAATACATCTGTGGCTAAAACGACAGCTAAGAAGCATCTTTATGAGTTTAATGCTTTTCAACCCTTCAAGTGCTGATTTTTGTTTTTCCAAACAATTAAAATCCAAAAATAGCCTTCAGAATCACTTCTGAAAACATTTTAAACACTTAAGACAATTCTGCTATGTTTAATATCTAACCTAATGGCTTTGAAAGCGAAAGAAGTCATGAAGAAAAAAAAGTAAAGATAATGACCCTGAACCATATGCAAAACCACCTTAAATATGCAAAACTGTAGTGAAGAGTCACTTTTTCAGGAATCAGCAGTGTCTAGTACAACCTTCTTAGAGTAGGTGTAATATAGGATTAAACAGAAAAGGATGATTCCAATCCACCAAGATGAAGTATAGTTTTTGCTTGAAGGGGACTCACGAGATGAAATGATTGATAGGTGCTTATGCTAGAGCCCCTACTATGCTTTCTGTGCTGAGATTCCTTTGAATGATAATTCTATAATTGTCTCTCTGAAGCTTCTGCTGTGAACTACATCAGTAAATTTAGAAAACATGGAATTTTAATCTGCCTCTCACTTCAGTTCTTACTTTGATAAGTTTTTTTTTTAGATAAATTTACATCCCTTCTTAGAACAGAAAGCTTATATATCTTGGAAAAGAAAAACTTTAAAAAGTTTGCTGAAACAAGTTCCCTTCTCTTATCTCAAACTGCTACTGCTGCTAATACTGACTTAGTGTATGGAATAGGCATTTTTGAAGACAGAAGCAAGACTCACTTTTTCCAAATGTCTACGAAAATTGAACATTGAATACTGAGTTTCTTTTTTTGAGTGAACTTCCATTTTTTCTTAAATCATACTTTTTCCAATTTAGTTGTTCTTTTTGAATTGCATGTTAAGTTTTGGATGTTTTTAAATATGGTCCTTGAAACTGTGTTTGCATCATAACAGAATACAAGTGTTGGCAAGAAGCTTTGCATTCTGTCTCTCCTTAAATAGCATTCAAAAGCAAAGTCATCGATGAATCGAATATTAGGTAATAGGCCACTATGATAGAAGTGACTAAACAGGTTGCATAATATAGATAGCAAGTTGTCATCTTTCTCAGTCGAAGAAAAATTAATGTCTAACCTCTGAACCTTCTCTGCCAACAGGGTAAAGCACCTTATCTTAGTGGAGCCATGGGGTTTTCCAGAGAGGCCTGACAATGCTGAACAAGAAAGACCAATTCCAATCTGGATCAAAGCACTAGGAGCTATTTTGAGCCCGTTTAATCCTTTAGCTGGGCTGAGAATAGCAGGACCCTTTGGTGAGTGTTAGCTACTCTTAAATACTAGTTTTCCTTGGATGTAAACACGTGGGGCATATATGACTTTAAAATCAGTTTTGTTGCAAGCTCTTAGCACCCACAGAGAAAAGAATTGGAGGAAGAGGTATGAGGGCTTGAGGAAAAATGAACTCTTTAAGACAAGAGGACAAGATCATTCTGTTAAAAAAAACTAATATGATAATTTATAGCATCTGTTATAGACCTCAATTATGATGAGATAGATTATGTGGACATCTGTTGGGGAGGCCTAACAAAGATGCATCAATGTGAACAGATTTTTTTTTTCCTCGTCTCTAGTTACAGTCCATTTCGTTTCTCTTCTATTTGCAGTTTGATTGACAAAGAGCATTTCCACATTAGGATAATGTTAGAATACCATCTCATGAACACGCATTTCTTTGGTCTGAGTTTAGAGAAATTAAGCTGAAACTGTTGTGTTTTTTTTTTCTGTGTACTGTTTTCCTCTCAGCTGTGTTCTGTGTTAAAGGGGCAGCTTCATACTTCTTTCTATTTCTCCATCTCTTCAACAGCACTGATGAGATGTTAAATAAACTCTCTGTTTGCCCTAAACTTAGGAATAAATACACATGACGCAGGTGACTGGAAATAGTAAGGTTTTTGTTTATGCATGCAGTAGGGAGGAAAGTACAATAAAAAATCATCCGTAGCAATTCTTAAATAAATTAATGTGCGCTCTATCTTGAGTGAAAGAGGTTATCTGTTTATTTCTGTTTGCATTACAGAAGTATCTGTTGGGGAGGCTTGGAAAAAAAGTCTTCTTTAGACCTCCTACAAATTATAAATAACTTTTTGCCTTTTTTTTTTTTTTTTTTTGAAATATCTTCAGTAGCTGTCATTCACTTCTCCCTGATTTTTCGTGTTCAGTTTAAAAATAAACTAGTGACACTTCCAGTCTTTGTTTACATTTAAACTACATCTGTTTCTTAATTCTTTATGTGCATTTTGATTTGACTGATTTAGGTATTTTATCCAATAACACATGCATAAATCAATTCACATGGAAGAGTTCAAAGCTTAAGTGCTTCCTTTACCAAGTAAATGCAGTCAGAAGCAGGCTGCAGGGTTAGGCCATGTCTTGCACATATATCTCAGATGTACCCTTTTCAGGAGGTTGATGTTGAAGGCGCTGTTTTCCATCCATTTCTCACTTTAGTTTTTCAGGAAGTAATTTCAGCACTGCCACAGCATGGATTTTTTGACAGACTCTCTAAGGCACTGTCCTGGGAGATGGGCATGAGCAGACATTGAACCCAACTTGACTAAGGTGCTGGTGAAGACAAACGCAGGTTTCCCTATGCGTGCCCCGTGCGCTCACCTCCTGGGCTGCTGTAGCGCTCTCATGTTCCTGGCTCGCCATGAGTGGGGGCCACCCGCTCGTGTCCAGTTATATATCAGGCATTAAAGTGGGGACAGGGTTCTTAAAGAGTTGTGCTTGGGTCACATGCATATTTATTCAGACTGGCAGGCAGTTTCCTAGGCCTGGGAGGGAGACAGAATTAGAGAGAGTTTTTTCTTTAAGTAGTTTCCAATTAGTTGATACATTTGTTTTCCTACAGGGGAACAGTCAGCCATTAGCTCAGAGTGAAGGGGACTTAAGGGCTTGGTTTGGATTTGTGAATTCCTTTGCTAGAGCTGACTGCTCAAAATTACTCAGGGAACCCTAATAGCACTACAGGAAACATCAGTCAAACAATTGAGGATGTCTTGAAAAAACATTACAAACAGATCAGTATGATTTCATTGCAAACTTCATTTTGGTGTATCTTCACTTCTTTTTTCATTCTCTCCCTGTAAATTTCCAGGGAAAGAACAATTTCCAGTGAATGAAAAAAATTTTTCATTTGCCTTTTAACAAAATGGGAAGTGAATCCTAAAATGGAGACACTTTGAGTCCCTAGTTATTGGAAATAGAGATACTGTGGCTTTTATATTCACAGTAGGGAAGGACATTAGTCTCTTCCAGGTATTCTTATTCCGGGTCAGTGCAACATTTATGTTCCAAAGTGGTAGAAAAAAAAAAGGGTGGGGGGGGGGCAGAAATGAACACCTGAGCTCTCTAGAGAAAACGCAGGCAATAGAACAAATTGCAAAATGCTTGCAAAATCTTCAGCACTTCATAACTTAAATCTCTGGTTCATAAAGCAATTGTTTCCTCTTGTACTGTGTTCAATTTAAAAACTGACTTAAAGCATACATAAGGCGTATTGTAACCATCTAATCTCAAGGTTACAGAAGCGTAGATCACCATGACGAGATCTGCATAAATAGTCACAGGCCTTTGGCCTGGAACAGGTAACAAGAAGTGACATCATCATAATTGCACAGATTAACAACAGTATTTTCAGTTGATAAACTTAAGGGGAAACTGGAAGGCTACTTATTCAGCAAGAGATGAGTAATAGTCATGGACTAAAATTAGCCTTTGTTGAAACACTTGTCCCTAAGATCTGCCTGGTTGTTTACAAGAGATGCTTTCCTTCAGAAAGGGATTCTGAGCAGGAGCTTAATTTTGCCTGTGAGGAAAGCATGGGGAGAACAACTTTACTAGGTTAAATCTCTTCATTTATACCCCTTCTTATGTCCTCTACACATATCAAGGTTTCTACATCAGTTATACAGCAAGGACTTCTGTTCTTTCAACTAAAATCTGGTGAGATGAACTAGCTTCAAAAGAAGACTGTTTTGTAAAAGGAGAGTGTAAGCATGTCTAGGAGGAAAAATAACCCATTTTTTTCAGCAGTGCCTTTCAGTGTTGAAAGCTGAAATGCCCTGGTCTCACCTAGTTGCTGCTAAAGCAACTGGGAGGAAAGTGTTGGTGTTATGTAGAATTAAACTGATGGCAAAAAATCAGCTTAGCCCATTTGATGATCCCCTTTGCATGTTTCTTCTGTTGCTGAGGTGGCTTTTTGTGGACATTCCCCAAACATACTCAGCAGAGTTTGTGCCACTGTTTCCATGAAACATAGAATCATTTAGAATATTTATGCTTAGCTCCTGTTTGGTGCAATCATGTTTGTCCATCGCGTTTTCCTAAGACACGCAAGTGATAAAGCAAAACATTCTTTAGAAATTGCCAAATGCCCCAAGCTGCAAGGGAGTGTGTTTGGGGGATTTCATTAGGTAACCTGAAAAAGTTGTCATTACTAGCTCCTCCTATTTTTTTCCTCCTGTTTTGTGTTTAACAGGATTAAGCCTTGTGCAGCGTTTAAGACCAGATTTCAAGAGAAAATATTCATCAATGTTTGATGATAACACTGTGACTGAGTATATCTATCACTGCAATGTACAGACACCCAGGTGAATGCATTTCCCAATGTGTTTTGAAATCTGTCTCTCATTTACTGAATGCGTGCTGCTCCCTCCAATGGTCATGGTAACAGTGTGCATGCTTTTTATTACTGTACCATTTATTTTATAAATTTAAGAAGAAAGAAGATCACACTTTTTCTGAATTTCAGAATGAGATTATATGTAGGAGCTTGTGTATGTAGAAGCAGTTTCGTCTATTTCAAAACTGCTTGTGTTTTAATTTTGAGCAGGATCTTGGACCCTAATTTTTACTCCAGAGGATGCTATTGTAGTTTAATTTGTAAATTCTTAAAAAATGACTGAAAAATAAGTTATCTTTTAAGTGTTAGCAGTCCATGTTGTAAAGACATAGACTGGTTATGTTAAAAATAGCACGCACACAAACCTTGAAAACTTGTGATTTGAATCGTCAAAAATCTCAGCATCATTTATCATTGTATTTTGTGTGTGTGTGTGTCACCAAAAGGCAGATATGCCGGTTTAAAGGTAGTTCAAGGTATGGGAAGGGGAGCAAAGGGCAAAGACATTGGAGATTTTTTTTTATTAATTCTTTTTTTATTCCTTCTTTAAATGGCTAAGTGGTGAAACTGCTTTCAAGAATATGACTATTCCTTATGGTTGGGCAAAAAGGCCAATGCTGAAACGAATTTCACACATGGATCAAGACATTCCGATCACTGTGGTCTACGGAGCACGTTCCTGTATAGATGGCAATTCTGGCAGCACAATCCAGTCTCTGAGACCAAATTCATATGTGAAAACAATAGTAAGTAGACTTTTAAGACTTTTCTTTTAGTTTATCTGTGTATGTGTTTTAATTATATCCATCTCGCGTATTTTTCACAGTAGTGGTGGGAATAATATCCCTTTGAGGTAAAGCACTGGATGAAAATTTTTGATTTCTGTAATAGAAAAAAAAGAGAAAATAAGTGTTAGCTGAGAGAAAAACAGAGCAAAACTGTACAAATTCCCCAAGTAAGAATGAAAGTTATTTTACCACAAGAAGACAAGTTAGGTATATAAGCAAGGTGTTTTTCTCTACAGTTTTTTTTTTTTTAACTCTGCAGTATGCTAATGCTAGGACTTTTGTGGTCACTGTTGAGTATTCAGGCATTTTTTGTTTGTTTTATACAACAATTTTCTTAATATCAGCATCTGTGTAGGAAGAGGTCATGAGGCTTTCGTATTGTAAATTGTTCAAGCCTATTTGTATAATGCTTTTGTTTTTTCTGATAAGAGAGTGGTTTGTGCCTGGCACTGATGTTTTTGGAAGCACCTTTCTTTGAATCATTACAAAAATGTACAGTTTTATCTTTATAGCAGATACATTCCGGTTTAGAGGTTCAGCATTATCTTTTAAAATGTGTGCACTTGTTATGCACTGCAAATGTGCCCACACTCTGCATTTTTTGTTTGGTTCTTTAAAACCAAGTAAATACCGAAGTATTCTTCACGCGTTCTCACATCAGCCAGACGTGATAATTGGATATGTACATACTTTACAGTCTTACAAGGTGACAAGATGCTAGAATATGCCAGCTGGCTTCTTATGGATGTCGACTCCTAACTGGACAGAAATTTGCAGTGTATGATGCCTGTAGTACACTTGGAAAAGTCACTCGAGCAAAATTTCAGAAATTATATTGTGGAACTGTTAACATGCGCTAAAGAGCACAAATACATTTCACAAATGCTCACATCCAGAACTGAAAGTATCATCTTACTGCTTAACCACAGGATAAGTTTTAACAAAAATAAAATCACTTTTAAGAAGTGTTCTTAGGTTATTAGGACAAGCATATATTAGACAAGCAGGTTTTTCCAGTCTGGTTGGTGGTTTTTAGAAGGTACAGTAGATAATGTTTTAGTGTAATTCAGGTTAAAATTTGTGAAGCCAAACGCAGGTTCTGAAAAGGAGTTGGGTAGAGAAAATCACAGGGACATTGAAAGACATTCACAGAAATGAAGAATTGAAAGGGCTCTCATAAGGTTGACATGTAGACTTTACTTTTACCATTGGCTTTGCTGACCTTGGTAAAGTAAACAGCAGTTTTGAAGGTTTTGTTGTGTATAGTTATTTTTAAATACATTATAAATAAAGCTTTTTTATTTTTTATCGTGTTGGCATGCTTTTACTTAAGGCAGTGTGTTTCATTTTAGAGAGTTAAGAGGGATTGTCTTAATGGTGAGGAAGGGGGAAAGAAAATTAGAATACAAATAAATCTTGGCTTGGTTGTAACAGAAGAAAATATTTTAAGCATCTTCACCATCCAGTATGTTGGTGACTTGCTTTCAATTTGCATAACAGTTTTGGCAGAGAGTGATAAATTGCAGAAATACTTTAACCACCATATGTGTGGTTACTTAAGACCTTAATTTTATTACATGGTTTCAGTGAAATAATCTGGGTCAGAAAAGGTTCACAAATGCGATTTTTCCCCCCTCCTGTATACTACATCATTTGGATCTGATTTTTCTCTGCTTAAAATAGTAGTTAATTCAGAGGATTGAAATCTGCTTCCACAAGTCTAGAAAATCCTCAGCAATTTAAGTCTCTAAGTTCTTATTCATTTATCCTACTGCCTTTTTTTAGTCTTTTCCATATCACTCTTAATAAGGGAATGCAAATGATCAGAAGTTCTGTCAAATGCAAACACTTAGAGAAGTAAAGAGCCATTTTGCAGACTTTTTGAGTGGAGAACGAAAGCCAGGTGAAAGCTTGATATGCAAAGCGTTCTCCTAAGCTTGTTTTGGAGTTTCTTTGGTGCACTTAAATCTTACTTTCAGTAAGGTGTGCAATTGAATAAACACTGGTTTTACCTGCTTTTCCTATGTAACAAAGTCCTTTGATGGATGAAATAATGTTTAATTTTTCCTTAAGTTTAGAGCCTTGCATTTTAGGTTGTATGGTACTACCTCCTGACAGCAACTCGGCTAACTTCATTAACACAGACTGGATGCAACAGATAGTTTTGATTTTAAAGCTTTTTCTTTCAAATAACAACATATCAAATTGCTGTATAAAACTCAGTTTATTGTGGGCATATTCTTCACATATCCTGGTTATATATGTGATTTTATATATATTTTACATTCTTCTCCTTTTAACCTCTTTCTCTACTTCATCCTCCAGGCTATCCTTGGTGCAGGTCATTACGTGTATGCTGATCAACCTGAAGACTTCAATCAGAGAGTGAAAGATATCTGTGATTCTGTGGACTGACTGTGTTCTAGTGTGCTCTCTTTAGAAGTTCTTATTATAGGTAACATTAATAGCAATACTCTGTAGGAAATTACTAAAGAACGCAGAACTAATGGAGCAGGCGCTGTTTGCACACTATTTCTTCTAAGAAGTCATTTGCACACTTAAACCACTTAGTGCCTTTTGCGGGGATAGGGTGATTTTAAGCAAATTTTGTACAGGTTTGTTTGAGATTTGTCTTTAGGTATTGGCCTGTCATATATGAAATTACATACAACTTTTTAAACTGGAATTTTCTTCAAATTGTAATTGGACTTTGCATATATTGAATATCATAAATATTTTGCATTTTCCACTGGCACAGAGAGTTATATAAATACAGGTGTAATGCATAAAATGCAGTTTGGCTTCTTTATAAGCATTCATATTTTCTAGCTGATGTTTCATAGCAAGAATATGAAATTACTTTTGCATACTTTGGATTGCAGAACTCCATACACTGTATTTTAAGATTTTATTTCTTGTTTACTGAAGTTAAGACAGCTTGTGAAGCTGATTTTTGGAGTAGAGAAAGGGCCAAAATTATGCACAGTGTTTGTCACTGAAACATGTCAGTTTGCAGGGAATCGGGGCTCGATATTAGGAAATCTTTCTGCTATTGGGTGTTGTTTCCATTTATATGAAGGCATTTTCTGCTGTAATTTTTATTGAAGCCTCAGTTTCTAAGTCGATGATGTCACTGACATTCATGCTTCCAGAAATACTTTGATTTGTAGGTTTCAGTGATTTTTAAAAGGCAGAAGATGGCTTGTTAGTTACTCCATCTATTTTTAACATCGGGTAATTACTGCAAGATTTGTTGCTAGCCTAAACCTAGCAATTGTAGATAAGTTGACAAGATTGGATTAATGCTAGGAAATGGCCATCTGGACAGTGAGTACAACTCTCTCTCTTTAGAAAACCTAGCCTGTTTTTTAATAAACTTTGAGGAGAGGGGGAGAATACTGTTGTTCTCTAAGGGGGAGCTCCAACAGCACAGTGTATTTTGGTTAACGTGCAGCCTCCTTATAGGAAGGATTATTATTACTGGAATAAATGATACCACTGTAACAACATACAATTGCATGTTTTGGAGGTCCTTTATATAGTTATATATTTTAATTGAATACTTTGGAATCAGAGCTAATCCAGTCTCAGCATCTCTTTGGAACTGTAGATTGATATTAGTTCTTTGCATGTTTAGTAATTTTTATTAAGAAAAATACTTGGTCACTTTAAAGCCAAATTATGTGGTGGTTTGTTTTTTAAAAACAAGTTTACATGAAACTGTTGATCTGCTTTTGAATGTTGAATTGGCTACTGCAGAGTTCTTGATACTTTTATACATAGAAGATTTGAATTAACAAAAGCACCATCTTAAGGCTTGAGTGGAATTCTGTGCAGTTTTGCTTAAATTAATGATTTGTTGCACATATTTATGATGTGAAAGGCAATGATACCTAAAACGTTCAGAAAATACTATGATTATGTTTCAGGCTGAGCATAATCTCTCTCCCTCAAGGAGATGTTTACATATATGGTGCTATGTAAACATCAAACAGTCTTCGTGACTGCCTTGACTGGTAGTACTTAATATCTCGCAAGTTGAATAATTTAATTGAAATAATTTATTGAATTCAGTTACATTTCCAAATTGCAGATGCCAGAATTTCTTTTAAAATCTGTGTTATTTGCTAAAATATTGTATTCAAAATGGAAAATCAGAATATCAATTATAATGTTTAGTATAAGCTAAAAATTATCAGTCATGCCACCATTTACACTGATGCCATCAGTATATATTTTTTCACCTTTATCAGTGTCTGATTTTCATTAATCAGCTTAAATGCCTGTTGATTTGTGAGTAATAACCTAACCTAAAACGCTTCTCTGAGTCTCTTCAGAATAATACCAGAGAGAACAGATTTGGTGTTTTGAGATAGCACTTAGTAATGGGAATTCCACATCAAAAGATGTTAAGTAGGGATAAAAATTGCACATTGAATGTGAATATTCTTTTGAAAATCCCCTGCTTTTTCAGCTCATTGTACTAATAAAACTTAATGCTTAAGTTTTGCACATTTTTTAAAAAATTCTTAAATTTTGTGTTTGATTTAACATTGACATATAATGTTGCTTTTATAATGTGTTTAAGCTCTGGAAATCGAAAGTAATTAATAAATTGTGCTAAGCCACCCAAAAATATATTTAAATATATAGTAAAGCTTGTTTTTGAATGGTGCAGTGTTCTTAAATTTTTTTGTATTTAACAGGAGGTAAATGCTTGTCAACAAGGGGCTATACTTTGAGAGTGTGGATTGTCCATGCAAAGAAGAGTGGGTTGGTTATCTTCAAAGCAGTATTAGGCTCAAGAAGGTCGAGGTGGAATTTTGAGTATGTGACTGCATGCAACATAACCTGGTAAAATTACTGTAATAAACATCATAAGAGGTGATTGTGAATATCATATACTGAAAAGACTAGATCTTCTGTGAAAAATTGTGCCCGAGGAGTAAGCTCAGTTTCTGCAGAAGTTCTGTTCCAGGCCAGGGACTGGCTGCTCAAAGGGAGTTGTGAGGAATGGGGCTGTTTTTATTAGAGTGCTGTAAAATAAGACAAGACATGGAAGCACCCTGCGATCTGTCCTGTTGTAGCGGCAAAATGAAGATAGCTTTGTATCTGAAATTACGGCATAGCATAAGGAATTCTAAATATTAATAAAAATCTGAGATTAACTGTCTTAAATCTCCAGGACACGCTCTTCCTCCTAAGGTTGTTGTGATAAAATTTTATTAAAATAGCATAGTAATATTTTGTCTGCATGGCTGACTTCATCTCGTTACTTATTGAACCCTGCTAGCTCAGATTTTAGTTCAAAAAACAGGATTTGCGGAGAAGTAATTTGTCGATAGGGAGTTTAATGAAATATTTGCAACCATCACAAGAAAGTCCCTGTCCATGTCTGCATATCTGATTGTGAAACGGAGGTTGAGCACGTGAATTTGTAGGCATTGAGCCTGGGGATGGATCCAGGCAGGAGAAACTGTCCCCAAGTTTCGCTCTGATTAAACCAATGTTGGCATTTGTTTTCAAACTTGCTCTTTTTTTAAGGTTTATGCTGAACTGCTGATGCAAACTCCATGTGAAACACTCACTGTGATCCCCAGCTCTGCTCAAAACCCGCAACTCTTTCACATCGCTGTTATTCACGGTTTGGGCTACGAGCTGGACGAGATTAGGGTTGGTGGAAGTGTTTGGAATTTCTGTATAGACAGATGGATTTGGGAAGACCTGTTTTGCTAGCATTTGTTGGAAACATGAGCCTCGAGAACCGTGAAGCCAATAGTCACCTGTTAAATGCATTTTCCCTGTGTGCTGGGAGATTAAAGCAGGTAGTAGCTTGTATACAGTGGTCAGTGTATTTGCATTAATTCTGCCTGTATTCTCTGTGTTACTCTGATTTCAGTGCATTATTCAAAGGCTGGGGTTGTCCTTCTCTTTGGAGTCAGGATTATCCTGTGACCACCTAGAGATGGGTAAGGTAACCAAGGAGCAAGAGATCAAAAACATCCTGTTCCCTTAAAGCAATAGATAGGAGTGGCTAGAGAGAAATTACATTCCCAGGCCAAACACCGGTCAATTCAGTGAGAGTATTTCAGTACTCCCACTTCCACTGTAGCTGTTGAATGAAGCTTTAAATAGGCAATTTCTTGGGGTTCACCCAAGTGTCTGGCATTCTATCATGTTATCTGTTAGCCGTTGCTGCTGTTTTATTTAGGAATCGCAGTGCACCTAAGTTGCCAGAAGGCTTCTACCAGGAAGCTACGTTGTAGGGAATGTGGCTCTAAGTGAAACCCAGCAAAGGGTCAGCTCAAGTTCAGGAAAGGTAACTGGAGCAAGACCTGTTTCAGCAGGATTAGTGAGGTCCCAACAGGGCAAGAGGCAGTGCCGCGTTCCAAGGTAGCGGCATTAAATGGAAATCAATTGAGACATCAGCCTTTCCACGAGATGGATAGAGCCATGTGTAGCAGCAGGGGCAGGAATCAGAATGACACCGTGCAGCATGGGTAAGAGCTAGAAATGAGTGAGGCAGCCGAAAACAGCAAAATTCTGCCAAAAAGGGGGAGGGAGGGAAACCATTCCACCTCCAGAGCCAGTTGAGATGTAAGGATAAGGGAAGCAAAGAAGGGGGGGAATCACTTGTGCCTCCAGCGTGGAAGATGGGCGTGAGGCCTGACAAACGAGGAAGGAGAGCTAAACTGAAATCCCCAGAGGTCCATGTGGAACTGAAAGCCAGGCCAGGAGATGGCCTGCTGTTGTGAGGGTGCGTGCAAGAGGATAACAGAGCCCAGGGCAGCCAGCATCTGTAATCCAGTAAGTGCTAAACCAATGTTTCCTTATAATTAACTCTTTACCACTGTCTTCAAATACTGGATCTTTGTCTTATCTATAGCTTTTTCTCAGAGTGCTGGAACTAGATAGCAGGCTAGCACTTCTTGTTTCCATCCCCGAGCTCCCTTCTCTTTCCTCATATTTGCCCTAGGAAAGATGGGGATAATAAAGCTTCTCATGGAAAGGGGATTTCCTGCAGCCCCAGCTAGAGGGAAGCAGAGTTTTGCCACATCTCTCTCCGTTGGCTCAAGCCCTCTGCACACACATGGTGTTCCACAAGGTAGGCAACATCGGGCACGTGGGTGGGACGCGTTTCACAAAAACCGCCTTCTGCTTATGGGGAAAATAACTGAGAAATAGTTTCAAAAATGCACCAGTGACAGAGAATGAGGACACTGAACTGCTGGAGGTGAAATGAGAAAACAAGATCAGAACAAGCCCAGTCACTGAGGATCATGTGCCATGTTTCACAAGAGGAGTGGTGGGGTCTCAGCCATACTCCAGTTTGCCTAATAGCATTTTAATCATATGAGTATTCTGCCTTAAAACTTATGTGCAATAAATGTAGTTTTTTTTTTTTTTTTTTTTTTTTAAACAAAACTGCTTCATTAGTGCTAAGATCTAGCACTCCGCTGGCTTGATTTAAATGCTGAAAAAATATCTAGAAATGAGAGAAACATTTGTAGTATATTTTAAAGGTTAAACAATCACAAGTGGCAAGAAGATGTTGCTGCCCTGAAATTCAGAATTTTTTTGTGTGCATGTGTCTACATAATTTATAAGTGATACTAATTAGCAGCAAGATGAAAGACGTGACTGCACTAAACTAGGTGTTTATTGCACTTTGCATTTATTTTATGCTTTGCTTGTGAAGGAAAGTTAGCAGACTGAAACACCCTGTTTTGGGGTGAGGGCTGTGGAGTGGAGCGTTAACCCTCCATTTACAGTAAGAAGTAGGTAACCGTGCAAGGGGAGCGTCAGTACTTTAGTAGGTCTGGTTTTGCACTTCTGGCTTCACATGATGCCCCAGGATAAGCCCTCAGAGCCCTGGGGGCATCTTGAACACCCAAGCTGCGCGCCTGCCCTTTGGTTCGGGCTGGCACTTCAGGAACAGGGAGTCACAAGCTCTAGCTTTTTTAAAACACTCCTGAAAGTAGTTTAGACTTATTATATGCTAAAGGGTTAGTGAGAAGCACTTTTTTTTTTTTTTTTTTTCCTCTCTCCCCGGCAATATCCTGAAGCACTGATGAAAATCCAGCCAGGTGAATGAATCTGAGGTCTCATCAATCACATCTTTAATAAACATGCAAATCCCTGCAGCGCAGAGCCTTTCCTGGGGCTCCTTCCTCACAAGCCGGCTCCCGCTGCACCTTGGCTTCCTCCCGGCCGGGAATGCTCACCCGCTCGGCTCCCCCGGAGCGGCGGGAAGAGCAGAGGCCATTGATCCTCCTCAGCTCCCTGCTCAAGGGGGAACAGCCGCTGCCGCCTGGTCGTCTCCCACTGCTCCCTGGCACTCGCTGGGAAATCTCCTGCTCCGCAAAATCTCCTGGCACGTGCAAGGCACATCCATAATCACAGGCGCAGGCAAGGAAAAGGAGAGCGGAAGATGAAAGAGGAATTCCACACATTCAGCTCACCCTATCCGTATGGGAAAGAGAGGGAGCGTGCGGTGTAGTCCCTTCGAGTTAGACCTCTCCATCTGCACCGTTTTATTTATCTTAATGCCTTTTTCCAAAGCAGGGACAAGCCCTGCACAGGGAGACGAGACGCTGCTTGAGGGTGGGGGAAGCATGAGTGGAGCTCCTGAGCCACTACAGACCGAGCCCAGAATGAGAACAAATGGTGATAAGAGTAAAAATAACCGCAGCAGAATTATTAAATAAGGGGCAACTTTTAAAGTGGCTCCAGTCTGGCTTCTGATTTTGTTCCCGTAATTCAATTGTGGGTTTAAATGGGCCTGCTTAGACATGGGACGCTTGATCTGCAAGCGGCAGCAGGTGAGCAGTGCCCGAGGCCGTGCGGCGCTCGTGGCGGTGCGGCCTTGAGAGCAGGGGAAAAAAACTCTGTGTTTTAAGGGACTGAGGTGAGTGTGAGGACCCCGTGGGGCAGATTTGGGGCAGCTGGGCCCCCCCAGGCTGTGCCGGCCGGCCGCTGCAGCACCCGGCTTGCTGCAGAGGCTGCAGCGCGTCTCCCCTGGCTGCATCGGGGGAAGAGCCGTGGCAGCCCTCGGGCTTTCGTGCTGGGACTCCACAGAGCGGTTGGCAGCTGTGCGTGCAGGTGCACAAGGCAAAGGACAGTGGAGAGATCGACGCTGTACAAAGCAAGGCCAGTTTAAGTTATTCATCCTCAAGATAATACCAACATAACGGGACCGTTCAGTTTCCCCTCAGGAAGCAGAAAAGGGGGCCATTTACCTTGGAAGGGGCCTTGCAATCTGCTGCAAGCCGCTGTCCGTGCTCGCACCATCATGTCCATCTGCGCCTGCTTGGGGAGAGGCAGACGAGTCCCCCTGGGGGCTGCATTGCACATGCACGTGTGGGACGCCTGCAGGGCGCTTAGCCACTAGCGAAACCCAAAACACAGGGCTGTGGCAGCTCCCTACCAGTGACTCAGACCGAGTGCAATGGTCTCCGAAACCTCCATTGCAGCGAGCGGCCACTGCATGTCACTGTTAGGACGGAGCGGCAGCGACAGCGCTCCGAGGCCTGGGCAGCCCTGGCCGCCCACAGGGCGCGGGTGGGCGGAGGAGGGAGAAGGGGCCGTGCCCCTTGGCCCTCCCGGGGGTGACGGGAGAGAGGCGCCCGCTGGGCCGCGTCCCTCGCCCGGGGGCTCCGCTCACGGGACACGTGGGGTCTCCTGGGCTGGGGCGCTTGAATCAGCTCGGGGCCAGGCGCTGTCACACGGGAGGTCCTTGCTTTGAATTTCACACATTTCCTCACATGGAGCAGCCACGGTCCCACCTCCTCTCTGCGCTTTCCTTCCTCAGCAGCGCAGCTCGTCTCGACAGGATATTAAAAACATTTAAGAGGAGAGATTAGCAGAGCAGGGCCGAGTGCGGGGCTTGGCTTGGTCCTTCATCTTGGCTCTGTGGCTCCTGCAGGGCTGCAGGAAACCTTGGCTCCTCCTGCCCCAGGGCTGCGCCAGAGCGGGACAGCCCCGGCCGTGGAGCAGGAGGCTCCGGAAGGACCGCGGCCTCCCCAGCGTGGGAGGGCGGGCAGGGCTCCTGCTGCCTCCCTTCCAGCATTAGGATCCCTCCTGGATGGGCAGGCTGCAGAGAGATATTTTTAGGTCTGAAAATTACTTTTCAGATCCAGACTAAATTTGTCTTCCTATAATCTGAGCTCCTGAAATCACAGCAGTGGGGTTTATATATGTGTATATGAGAAGAAGAAGAGGGGAGAAAGCAGAACATGTGGGCCTGCTGATTGGGCTCACTCAGGGTAGCAACCCCTCAGGGTTAATTACGTTACTGTAATTATTCCTTGGCCATTCTCTGTACAACATTTTGCACCTATAACATTGCACAGCGGGTGACCCTCGTTCTTGGTGCGCACAGGGTGTGTTTGGGCCCCTTCCACACATCCATCCCTGGCTCACCTGGGTTGCAAGCCTGGATTTCCCGGCATCACTCCTCTCCTTTCCTGCTCCTGGGTAGTACCGGAGCGGGGAGGCAGCAGCCAGGCGCCCTCGCTGGGCTTTGCCCCCCGCAGGACACAAGGACACGTGGGGGGAAGCCAGGAGAAGCGCATGGCTCTTGCACTGCTTAACTGCAGCTGCAGCTGCAATGCGTTTAACCCCACAAGGCATTTGCACCTACAGAGTTGCACATGAAAGCACAAAAATCATTTCTACCATATCATTATCACATAATTCCTATCTTTTTCCTAATTCTGCCCAAAGTGAAAACACAAATCCTTTCCACAAATCCACCAGGGAGCCCTGATTCCCCAGTGCACAGCTCTGGTGGGCTGCTTCCAATGCAGAGCTAGGAAGTATTACAACTTCCAAACAACCTTTCAGAGCTCGGGGCTCTTTGATCCGCTCCCATCCCAGGGCTAGGGCATGAGAAGTGCAAGCCTTCCTCCCCATGCTACCCTGCTTCACACCTCCCTCATCCCAGCAAGCAAAACCCATTTTTCCTTCCCAAATATCACGTGCATATGATTTTATCTGGTGACCTCAAGCTGATGAAACTTCAGCCCCAGACACCCGCAGTCACGCGGCTACGAGAGCGAAATGCTGGCAATTTCCTAGCCTCCCTCCGTCCTTCCCGGCCGCCTGTTCCCGGAGCGATCCGGGCCGCCTGTTCCCTGAGGAGGGTGAAAGGAGGGAAGGAGTTAATGCAGTCTCCTTTTTCAAGCACAGAGGAGGCTGCGTGCCAGTTTTCAGGAAAAGCTGCAAGTCATCCTGCCAGGATGCAAAGAGGAGGGCTTGCCGTCTCGGGGATGCTCAGATGAGAGTGCCGCAGTACGAACGCAGCCGCACCGGCACGGCGCGTGCGGGGAGCATGGGGCAGAGAGACACCACAAATCTGGAGGGGAAAGGGATGGAAAATAAAAATAAAAGTAAAAATGAAAAATAAAATAAGCAGGAGCTCCCTATCAGAGTTTCAAAGTGCTCTCATCTCCAGGTTTCCTGTTCGGCCTCCTGGCCTCCCTCTCTCCCGTGTAGGTGCCGGGGCCGGCACTGGCCCAGCTCAACCCACCAGCAGCCCCAGGACTCCCCAGTGAGATCACACTGTCCCATGCAGTTACTTGAGGTGAAATATATTAAAATATTAAAAATATTAAAACTTTCTAAAGACCCCAAGCAGGAGGAGAAGATTCCCATGCAACGCTGCCTGGGCCGATGCATCACCAGGATGCGCCTCTGGGCCCTGGCCACCCTCCTGCTTTGCAGCCATGTTCTCCTGGATGCTCATCAGGATGTGCAAAGCACCCAAAACGCAAACCACAGGGATGGGAACTGGCTTGCCCAGCAGAATGGGCATTTTTGTGCAATTTCAGGCCCGAGCAGGCCTCGATGCCCACTTGTGCTAGAAAGTCCGCGTGAATTTTCTGCAAGTCTCTCCGTAAATTTCCTGAACCCATATTTTGTACCCACCGAGCTGTAGAGAGGGAAGTTGAGGCTGCCTTTCCTGGCTGTGTCGGGGACCTTTTTTTTTGGTGGTGCAAAGGGAAAAGGGAGACTTTTGCCACTTTCACTTCAGGGAAAAAAAATAAAACCCCCTCTCGTAACTGTATTCCACTTTGATTTTGTTGCTTGGCAGCATAAAACCTGCCCAATTAAAGGCAAGCAAACCCACCAATGCAATTTCCTGCCTTATATTTTTACATTTAGAGCATATTGCATCTAGCAAGGGCCAGGCTTTTGAGGGACGCTTTGGTCAATTAAGATTAGCTGTCATTTTGCATTTATTACCATCATTTATGAAGGCTGCTTGTTGCCAGCAGGCAGGAGGAGAATACGGCACACAAAATAAATAGATAATTGGCAGCGAAGCTCGTCGGGGCCCCGATTCCTGTCCCCTTGTCATCTCCGGCACGGCTCTGCGCTGTCCTGTGAGTCAGCGCAGGGCGCTGGAAAACCGTCACCTCGGCGCTTCCTCCCGCACACGTCCCCTTATCGGCCCCGGCGTGAGTCAGGGCCGCGTGGGCAACGTGCGGCCGGCAGCTGCGAGGAGGAGAGCACTTTTTTTCCCCTCTTTTTTTCCCACCTGGTAGCAGTTTCTGGCTGGGGCTGCATCACCAGCGTGGGGTGGCCGTAGCAGCATCTGCGGCCTGCGCGTGTCCCCATGCCCCGCGTGGGAGGGGAGGGGAATCACAGATCACGCGGCAGGCGCAAACGGGGGTGTCAAAACCAGCAAAACAACAGCCAAACAAAATAAGAATAAGAGGAAGCATGGGGAAGATTTAAAACCTAGGCATCTTTGATGTCACGTGGTACGTGCCTCTTGCGTCCACAGTGATCTTCAGTAGAAACAAAATAGCTCTTTACTCATGGGCAGCACGCAAAAAGTGCCATGAATCAGAGAAGCTGTCAAGGGAGGAGGGAAGGGAAGGGGAGAAAGAAGGGAAGGAGAGAGGGATGGAGAGAGGGAAGGGAAGAGGGAAGGGGAGAGGGAAGGGAAGGGGAGAGGAGCAGGTGCCAAGGGCCCCCACCCTGTGAGGCCTCGTGGCAACCCAAGGCTCATCCTGAGCGGGCGGTCAGGCGAGTCTTTGCTTTACCCCCACAGGCACCCTCAGCTCAAGGTGGCTCTGGGAGACCCTCCCCTTGTGGGGCTGGGGGAAAAAGTGGGCAAACGGAACAAATGGGTTGCATGGTGGAGCAATTACAGCGTTTCCTTGCCTTTGGAGAAGACAGCGAGTGACTGAGAGGGACACGGCAAGTCTCTGCAAAATTACAGCACTTACTCTTCTGTGCAGAGGAAGAATTTTCAAATAATTTGTGAATGAATTGGATAATCACCGTGAGTTAACAGTACTTTGGAAATGCAGCCTTGAACAAATTTAGTGCCCGTCCTCAGACTTTCTCTTCCACATGAATGCTGCAGAGGAAACGTGGAGGTGCTTCTTCACCCTTCGTTTGTGGTCAAAGTGTTTTGTCCAGGTTGCGTTCAGGGGGTTGCCAAGGACAGAGGTGAGCTCCTTCCTTCCCCCTTGTCCATCCCCAAAATGTCTTTCAGAGAAGCCCTAGAACTGCACACGTGAAACGGGATGGACCATGGGGTATGTGGAAGTGCCCACGTGCTTGCATGGTGAGTGTGTGTGCAAGATACCTGGAGAGGAAGCAAATAGGAGGATGTGTCAGTGACTGCAAGGTGGCCCAAGCCCAAGCGGGTCTTGGGGGGCAGCTGTGTTACCTGCTCCGGCAGCTGCGCTACGAATGAGCGTGGCCCAAAACTGAAGGCAAAGGAATGCAACTAGCACCGGTGCTCTCCAGCTTTAAATCACTTCTCGTTCTGTGCAGCAGCGTTGTTTTCTCATTTCATGGTTGCTGTGCAAACCTGACATTTTCAACATGTGGAAAGGAAGAAACTGCTCAAACAAAAAATACTTACTCGGAAGCATGCATTAAAAAATAATCAATACTGCACATGCAGCAACCTGCCCCTCTCCCATTGTCACCATGAAAATCTGAAGAAATGTGAAGAGGAATAAAAGCCTGGGTATTTTTTTGTTTATTTTGTTTGTTTTTTGTTTTTTAATGGAAACCCATAGTTAAAGCATCCCCGAATCTCAGACTTTGCCTGGTGCTGCCAGTATCAGAAAAATTAGAAAAAAGGTAATTAGTTATTCAGAAATCAGACTGTGTTGACCTAAAACTCTAGTGAAAATGTCCTGATCGTATGATTATGTCACTAACAAGTAGAGCTAAGGCTTGTTTCACCTTATGAGATGTATGACTCCCTACTGACAACATGGTATTCTCTATTTCTGAGATTTATAATACTGCATTTTGGCAAAATGGGAGCATGCTGGTGATATGCTCTCCCTTAACTTACTGCTATACTTGTCCTGCCCTATCCTGCCCAATGTCTTGGGGTTTTTGGTTTTGCTGAATTCTGCCCGTAATGACAACAAAGCAGGAAACGGTGCTTAGATAGCTATTTATCAAGACGAGATGAAGTATTTTCACACCTTCTTGCATAACCTGGGGACTCCATGCGGCTGGCTCACAGAGGGGCTCCAGGCTCTTCCTTAGCCACCGTTCTCGCCTCATGGGCTTTAGGAGGAGCAGAAGAATCTACCTTCTTTTTGGCTGCCTGTCGCCCCGGCTCGGGATGGCTGGCGCTGAGGATGCCTTTGGCCGGGGATGTGGGCAGCAGTGACTGGGTGCAGCCCTCGCTCCTGCCCCTGTCCGCAGCGTGTGGGCGCTGACCCCTGGCCAGGCAGCAGTGCTGACCAGGGCCCTCCTCCTGCTCCTCTGATTGCTCTCCAGCAGTAATGCACATGTGCCTTGTCCATAAATATATTATTTTGTGTTCCTGCCAGCCCAGACTAATAGGGCTAATGTTTCCTGAGGAGCAGCCCAAAGCTACATTAGCCGCAGATGTTTGATTGATTTAAAACAAAGAGCCCGACCGCCAAACTGCTCCATATGGTTTCTCTTCCTGTCACTTTGCCTGCAGGGTTATCTCTGAAATGCAATTAAGGTGCTTAAAAGTACATTTTCAGGAAGATGCAGAATTGATGAGGGTGGGTTTGCCGATGGGTGCCTCCAAATTGTTAGCGCAAGAGCGAGGAAAGTCATGCCCTACCCTCTGCAGCTGCACACATGGTTTTTCCTCTTACATGAAGGTCTTAAATAGGAGGGCAGGCCAAAAAAAAAAAAAGCCCCCATTGCAAAGACTTTGCTGTAGATGTACTCTGCGAGTACTTGTGTCTCCTGATGTTCTGCTCATTTATTATTGAAGTCAAATGTTTCTCTAATTAGATATTTGCTTTGGAACTTAAGTGCTGCAGAGATTTCATTCAGCCTAACCTCTCTCCAGCCCCTGCTCCTTAGGCCACTCCTTAGGCACCAGAGACGAAATCCATCCCTTGTGTAGCTCTACTGAAGTCCCAGCAATTATAGCAGAGATCAACGTGTCTCTGTGCATCATTTTCCATGAGAGGGATACTCTTCCCGTGTGAGCACCAAGAGGCACCAACTATACCCATCAACACTGGTCAAAACCTGGTGCCTATGCTGCCAATCTCCCTCGGGTGCCTCCTGGCCAGCCAAAATATTCACGGATTTGAGCAGGGAATCTCAAGCCATCGTGCAGAATATTATTTGGTTCATCTTTTTAAAAAAAATACAGAAATAACCCCATTGCAACAAATCTGAAAATTCCAGATAGCAGCATGTGCTGTAAATAAACAGCAGCTCCCCTGTAAGCACAGGATAATTACCTGGTGCTTTACGGTCTTCAGACTAGACCTCCGTTAACCTTGCCCTCACCTCTCACAGAATTAAAATGCTAAGGTACGCGGCAATTCATCATAGAAATTCTTGGTAACTTCAAGTATAATTGCTAAGTAATCTTCAAGCACATGTAATTACAGTACCCGATTAATCTCATCATGAGTCTCAAAGCCAGGTTGTTTAATGGGCCTTATCTCTAAATAAACTTGAGTGTATATCTATGCATATGTATGCATGCGTGTGAGCCTGTGTGAAGCAGAGAGAAAGCGACGGAGCCCCTCAGAAAAACCTCTCTTCTAGTAGCCTTCATCCTCACTCATGCGCCATTTGTAGAAACATTACCCTGCTTATTTCATTGCCCTTAAATTCACATACACAAGCAACGTTACCCAGATCTCCATGACCATTAAAAGTGAAGTTTTTTGTGGAAAACTGATTGTACAAACTTGCTTGTAGTGCAAATGTTCTTCAGTTACAAACATACCGCCCCTTCTGCAAAATCCACCTGAGATCTGAAACTTCAGCTAATGGAAATTTTGCCCCAAAATGTCTGTTTGGTCATGATGAATGGTCTAACAAGAGGCCACGCAGTGAAGGCCTTTGGTGCTTGGGGAAGACATTCACAGAGCATGGCAGGTCACGGGAGGCGTCTGCCTGTCGCACAGACTCCCCCCAGCATTTAGCTCAGCCTTTACATGGAGAATTGCTCTCCGCATTGAGGACACCCACAGGGACCCAAACACAAACTCCAGAAACCTCAAAGCCAGAAAACTCCTAGTGCCATGAGGCCCTTGGAACCGAATCATTCCTGTAGGCTTGGAAAACGTTTTATAGGAATCATTCTGAGAAAGCTTGTTAAAAAGAAGAGATAGCAAGATTTACCATACGAAATTTGAGAAAAACATCTATAAAGGCCTCTATAAAGAGACAGGTGGACATTACTTTCTCTTGCATTCTGCAGCCTCAGATTTCCAAACAGCTCTTCAGTCGCAATTTCATGCTGCTTTCCTTTTCTTCGGAGAAACCTTCTTTAAAGTGCCAGGAACACCATCAGCCAGGCAAAGCAGTAAGAAAATGGATCTGCAAAATGCCTTCACAAGCCTTGCGGACAACTTCATCCCCTGCCTTCTCACCTTGGCAGACCCTGGGCTTCAGCAGTAACTGTCCTCGCGTTTTTGTTGCCCTCGGCACCTGCAGGACATTCAGAGGGCAGAGCTGGTGGCAGCAGGTCTCAAAATTGTCCAGAAAATAGAGATTCTCCATTGACCACCTCTCTAGGACAGATGCCTGCTGTACATGGGGGTAAAGCTTCTCCCTCCCAACCTCTCCATCTCCCAGCCAAAACTGTGGAAAACCCCATGTGAGAATCTTGTTTTTACCTGGGTGCTGCTGACCAGGCCACTTTGAGCAGCAGGGAATGTTGATATCTAGGAAGACTTGTTAATAGGAAATAAATAGGGCACGGAGCCAGTGCCAGCTTTGGACCCTTCTCTTATCCTGCTTTAAGCTCCAGGGAATTCGGCTGGTTCTCAGAGTTTTATCTCCCCTTTGAGAGGTTTCTGGGTCATCTGTATTAAAATGCATTTATTCTTAGGGGGGGCAGTAATCCGACACAATAGTGATGTATGAGTGAAGGGGGACAATGCAGAAATTTCCACTGATGTAGAAAGAAGAATCTTTCTTCTTTCTTCACATGAGTTTTGCTCTCTGGGAATTAAAAAAAGAAAAGCGGAACATGGAATCTGTCACTTCGTGTCACGACAACCGAATTAAACAAATGGACTCTGACAGGAAGAAAAGAAACAAAGGACTCTATCCAATTACTTCCCAAGGAAGATTGAATTATGGGGACACTTGCTTTTGTGCTAGTGAATAAGCATTTAAATGGACCTAAAGTCCTTCGTGGGTGGAAAGTTGGGTTTATCTGCATGGAAAGGACAGATGCCATGGACTGAGCCCTGAAAGGAAAGGGGAAGTGGACGCTGAAGGAGGAGGCTGGCACGTGGAGATTCACCCAGGGGCTGGTGACGGCCTCTCTGCCACGGGGGGACGAGGGCATGAGGGCCACCTGCTCCTGGGAGCTGCTCAGCTACCCCCCAAACTGCACCTCTTATTCCATACATTGATTTGAGGATCCTGAGGAGACGACTTGAAGGGCTCTATGGAGGAGCAGAGTAGCTGTGCTTAAGCCTGTTGGCTTTGTCGAAAAAGGTTTGAGGATTTTCATGTAGCATCAAAACTGTCTTCAGCACTTGGCCATCCTATCTGCTTTCCTTCCCTGCACAGGGAATCATTTTCTGATGCAGGAAGCAATTCTTTTGTGCTCAAACCAATTGTGCATTTGCAGCTTTATGGCTGCGATACACCCGCGCTCGGCACAAAGCGAAGGGGGAAGCTGCATTTGCATGTATGGGAGAGACGAGTTTTCCCCAGGGCTGCCTTGCCCAGCAGCACTCAGGGAAGAAAATCCTCCAGGAAAACAGCATGCCCTCTGCTTTCTTCTGACGGTGTGGGTTGATTTGTGCTGCCTGTAATTGTAATCAAAGTTAATTTAATCCTGGTGGGCAGGTTGCTGAGCAACTGAAGACGGTTTATCCAGAGGAAACATGGCCTATAATCATGTAACCTCGAGTAAAGGTGGGAGGGTAGCCCTGCAACCTGTACGATGTCTGGGTTAGAGGGTTAAATGTCACTAAAAATGCTCTTGAAGTGCAGAAGCCAAGAGAGCAGGGGCAAGACTCTGCTTTCCTACTGTATTTTGGAAAGATCATCTCCAGACTGGGAAGAGGTCTTGGTATGGATGTGGTTTCCCAGCGGACAAGCAGGTGAGTGGCTGCAAGGCCAGTTTGTCCCAAGCAGAAGAGGAGGTTCCACTCAGAGTAGTGTCCAAAAGTGTCACTTTGAGGTTTAGGCGGCTTTTGATACTTCCTTTTCTCCATTCTCCAGGTATTATTCCGCAAGCAACCAAGAACCCCCACTCAGAAAGAGCAGAATGGAGCTGCCCTGATTTAATATCCGCAGCAAACTGAGCCTGACGCCAAGGGCTGCGGATGACTAGTGGCAGGAGGCTTCCTTCCCGCCCGGAGTAATGCCTTTGGACCAAAGCAGGAAACACTCGACGCTCCTGCACTTACAGTAGCTGACGGATCTCATGTGCTTTTATTAAGACAAGGCCTGAGCTCAGCACCGACAGGGCCCTCACCAGCCCTCTTTTCCAGTAATTAGCACGTTGCATGGGGTGGTCCCAGCTGGCGTTTGCAGCTATGAGGGAGAGGGGCTGCTGGAGGCACAAGGGGTGGCTTGATTAAGTGCTTTGCTGGAGAAACCCGTCCTGGAGGAGCATCGCTGTCACCAGCGTGTTGGCAATCAAGGAGAATTTTTCCTTCACTTTTTTTTCTTAATCACTATTGTCTCTGAAAACAAAGCGCCGCTGTGGAGCTCAAAGCCCCCTGAGTGCACAGAGGGGAGGACGCGGGGTGGCAGCACTGCAGCCAGGATACAGGTGGTGCGTAAGGAAAAGGGACCCAAGGGCGATGGGAGTCCAAGCAGGCAGAGCCTCCGCTCTGCTTCTCCAAAAGCATTGTGCTGCAGTCGCCCTTGAAATCCTTGCTCCGAATAAGAAACTTCTTACCAGACTCCATCCCAAAAGATGCACGTGTCGGGGTGCTTTGCTTTCTTCAGCTGCAGTGAGAGTAAGTGAGAACAACGAGGGCTCATGGGCCACAGGCCAGAGGAAAACTCCTTTTCCCCTCATCATGTTGACTCTGAAGTATGAGTTGCAGAAGAATTAATACTTTTTTTTAATCTTTTTAAGCAAGCAAATCAGATTCTAAATGGAGAGGAGGAGCAGATTTAAAAGTCGATAGCTGCTTTTCAAAGCAGGACAGGATTTCACTATGCCCGAGTCCCTAAAAAGCTGGGCAAGCAGAGAAAAAAATACGCTGAGGAGCAGCATTGCTGCGTGTCAGACCTTGGAAACAGTGACAGGTCTAAACAGCATAACAAGGAAGTAAAAGCATGAGGACCACCTTCAAGCTGGTTTCCAGAGCACAAGCTTTAAAAGAAAAAAAAAAAACATAGGACTTCAGTTATGTGGTTTTTTTTTTTTTTTTTTCTTGCACTGAGAAGTTTGGGCATTTTCTTAATTTTTGGTTTTTCTCACTGGAAAGAAAGAGACAGAGACCCCGCATTTATTTATTTATTTATTTGTATTTCTGTAAAGGAAATATTAATTTCATGCTTGGCTTGGCCCTCAAGCAGCAGCCGTCCCTGTCCTGCATGGAGATGCGGCCGCTCCTGCAGCGTCGGGCGCTGTGGTGCAATCCCCGGCCTCCCTCCCGCTGCAGCTGGCGGGGCTGAGAGGGCACCCAGAGGGCTGCGATGCCCCTTGCAAGCCCCTCGCCCCCCCTGGCCACCGGCTGCTCGCAGGTCAAGTGCATATAGTCGGGGCAGGCAAAGAGCCCCAAGCTACAGGCAGGTTTGTGGTCAGCGCGTGCAAACCACGCACAAGGCAACAGCAAAACATGTCTCCTGTTCCCTTTCCGAGGGTACACGCTTTGTATCAGCTTTGCTTTAAATCATGTTTGCTGGGTTTACTGCAAGCACAGAGCCGCATTGCAAGTGTGGGTTGGGTTCTCCCCTGCATCTGTGGTGATAAAGCAAAACCAATGTCTGAACGTGCAAAACAGTGTGCCATTTTTCTGGACTGCCTATCTCTAAATCCTCAAATTTCTAATGTGCCTGCAGAGGCTTGAACAGTCCGTTTGCAAATTTGGCAACAAGAGCAGAAAGGACTTTATAACAAATAAAATCTATGTTCTACTTATGCCCACAAAAATATCTTATTTATCTTTTTGTTATTGTTTCTGCGTGACATTCATTCCTAACACCTTTATACCCTTCCCCTTTTTCTCACATTTCTTTCTTTATATAAGTACCTATAGAGAAAGTAAATGCAGAACCAGCAGTTTCAGTAACTGGCTAAGTTATGGAAGATTTATGCTGACATTCATGCTGTGCCTATAGCTGAATTAATAATGCCACTGAAACATTTGCGTTTTCTGCTTTTTTCGTTCTAACTTTACAAATGGAAACATAGGTCCAATTCAGTTCTTTTCAAAATACCTAAGAGCAGCAATCTCTGCACAGAAGAGGTTTGGAGAAGATGCTGGGGGTTAATAGAGAATCTTTATTTATTCTCCAAAATTGGGTATTGTTGAGGTTACTGGTCCAGAAATGTGATCAAATTCATCTGTGTATGTCTCTTACATAGGTGAGTAATTGTCTGTTCAGAAAAGTTTTACTTCTGACTTCAGGCTACATTTATGCCAAAATGTTTTCATTCTCTACAACAGGATTTACCTTAATTCATATCAGTCTAGCCAAGAGCAAAACCTAGCCCAGAACAGAGAATTTTCCAGTTCCTCTAAGCAAATATTTTTGCTTGCTTGTTATTGTAAGAAAATCAAAACGGAAATAATTTCTTCCATCTTTTTTTTTTTTTTTTTAAACGGGAAAGAATCCATTAGTTCCATAATTCAATATCTTACAGGGCCAGAATTAAGCTTCCCAGAATTAAGCTTCCAGTTCATCACGATAGAAAAACATGAACATCCCTTAGATTTTGGGCAATCTCTTCATTGTTCACAGGTAAGAAAACATGCTCTGTCACTCATGCCTGCAAACCGCAGCGAAAGCGCAGTGTTGTGAACGAGAAAGAAGGAAGAAAAGATGTAGGCTGTTAAGTGAAGGTGGGGAGCAAAATAGATGAAACTGATAAAGCGGAGAGCTATATTATTTACTCCAAGGCTCCATTTTGTCCCTCTGCCCTGATAGTTTCAACAAAGTGAAACTCTTTCTAGAATCAATACCGCTATCATTTCACAAAATTACAGTGGTTTGAACAGAAAACTAGTCATAAATCAACTTCATGCATGGGCAGCTGGGGGAAATATTTCTTGCTTTGAAGATTTGGGTGCTTCAGAAGTAGCAAAGGGGAATTTGACTGCCCAGGAATCCCCATTTATTGTACTCCTTGGGAATATGGGTTGGTGGTGTAGCTCTAGGCAACATGGGAGTCAGAATGGCAATTTGAAAAAAAATCTATTTTAAGCAGATGAAGAAGGAATTTTTAGGCTGTGGTTCTACAACAGCTGAGCAGAAACTCTGGTGTTTGGAGATGGTCCCTTTCTCCGACACTCCTTTGCATTCATTCTCCCTGGGCTACGCACATATAGGCCCTCGGTGCTATTTTATTTCACAGCACTACGCTAGATCTCATAGATTTTGAGGGATTATTGCAGCTCACCACTTTCAGCTTAGTGACTTAATAGGTCTATAAATGGAGTCGTTCAAGTTATTGCAATGGGAAGAGGTCCAGCCCTTCGCTCCCGGGGAGAGGATTGTGGCTGGGGACTGACCTCGTCCCCCCTGCTTGGAGAGCATCTCCTTAAAGATCCTTCTAATCGAGGCATGAAGAGCCTGTGAAACACAAACGTCATGCAGTATCTAACCATACATAATTATTTACAATGTTTTCCAATATCTTATGCCTTTAGTACACTGGAATTTTTCTTTTAATTTTGATAGATATTGTTGGAAATTACTTAGTTAGATCTGAATTCATTAAAGGGAGCAATCATAATTATTTGATAAATAGCATCATTAAACCCATTACACAATAAAACAGCACAAATACTGGCACCAGTAAATATTTGCGAGAGTATTCACACTGGATTTCCTCTCCTGGCATTTTGAAAAGCTCTTTTATTATCTCACAACAGAATTGCCAAGTAGCTACAAATGTTCAGGCATCATCTGCAAGCGGAAGGAGAGGAGGTTGCTGCTCCATCAAATTTAACTCACCCGACGAGGGAAGGGGGGAAATAGCTTATGAGGAGAATAACCAACCCAGGGGCTACTCACGCCAGCCATGAGAAACTAAGAATAAGCTGTAACCAAAAATAATTCAAGCAACTGAGGTTAATAGACATGTTTACTTGAACTGTGACCTGCCCCCAGTTTCCCTGACATGGAGGAAGGGGCTGAGCCGGTTGGATAAATTATGAACCACGCACAGGTCACGGGGCAAGCGGCTCCGTTTCCACGTGTTGGGCAGTTTGGGGAAGGGGCCCAAGCCCGTGGGGTGACCGGCGGGTGGAGGGCTGGGTATGGCCGTGGCAGGTCTGTGCAAGAAGGGACTCCTGCCCCAAAGACATGGAGCCCTATGGAGATTTAGACTCAGAGTCTGCTTTCAGCATCAGCCTTGCCTCAGGAGTGCTTTTTCAGTCCGTCCCTTTATTTTCCCTCTGAGAAGGAGCCAGAAGAAAGGTAGGAGGGGATTTTCCAAAAAGCAGCACCCCTCTCCCATTGGATCTGGTGGTAGAGGATGACACTGCTCTGAGGGCTCTGGGATCGGATAGCGCAGTGGCTCCTGGGGCCAGGGTGAAAATCCAGCCCCTTAGTTTGGGTAATAATATGTAGCCTGGAGCAGCCTGCATAGCCTACATGAAAGCAACACAGGCTTTCTTTTCCCTGTTTTGCTCATTCCTGAGTCTAGGTAAGTCCTTCATTCCCTGTGTGCCTGTCAAAGAGATTAGAATAGAAGTATAAGGACTTTGACAGAATTTGGTGGATGCTGATATGAGGACTATTTTCCCCTACGGTAGTTCATTTGAGGTATATTAATACAAATGTGTGCACCTCGTCACATAAAACAGCAAGAAATGGGCATTAATTACTTGCAAATTGCAATTAAATTGCAGCTACTGTACACCAGGAGTGAAATGCAGCTAATAATCTCACAAAAGACAGGAAGGGCAGACTTTACTTAAAGCAAACTGAACCTTAGGCTCTCGTACCCTTCGCAGATGATGGGTTTTCATTCTTTTAGATCGTATTTCACATTTTCTCGACAGAAGGCAGAGTAATTCTTAACTCTTCACAAATTTCCATTGCACATCGAGGCATTAGCCTGGAAAATTGGCTTCATGGCTCACTCCTCGCCACCACAGAGGGACCCAGCTCCTTCCAGCACTTAGGATAAACTACATTTTTCATGTTCTTGGGAGCAGTGAACTCTTGGCTCTCAGGCTAGGATAGTTTCCAGGTGCTCTCTATTTTCCATGTGGTTGAAGGAGGAAGCCATGGGAATGCATGTCCAGCTTTCTTCTTGACATGTTCTCCTCAGCTGGTCCGTCCTGGCCCATCTCCTCATGTGTCAGACTCCAGCCCAAGTATCTCACTGGGTCTTTGCACCCCCTGTCTATTTGACTACCATGTAGGGCCACCTCCTGACTGCCTCCTGGTGAAGGCTTAGGAGGCTGCCTGGGGTATGAAGTCCCCTTTAGAAGTGTTTGTGATCATAAGCACTTTGTTTTCTTGGCTTTCTTCACGCGTCAGTGTGTTGTTATCTCTAGCCTATGGATATGCTCCACTTCTAGGTTGGCTTTAGCTGATTTTCTTATTTTCAGCTCTGCCCACATACAGTATACAAGGACCGAGCTCCGTACTGCCCTTCCTTTTATTCAGATCCTACCAGTAGTGCACTGAGGCCTGGTCTGGGACACTGCCATGGTCCAGCCTCCTCTGCTTCAAACAATCATAGACTTTGCTCCTAAGGCCGTTTCCAGCCCTGGGACAGAGTAACAGTGGGTGGCAACGCTGGGTGCCCAGAGCTGCGGGGCACCCTTGCAACCTGCTCTCACTGCCCTAAGGACGGCAGGGGAGCCCTCCGGGAGCAGGCTGGTCCCTTCCTGCTGCCCCGCGAGTCGGCACTGCGCTCTCTCCCTCTCCCACACCGACCCATCTTGCGCATGGGAATTGTCTCTGCAACTCATTGAGCCACGGCTTAAATGTGATATTAAATTCCTCTCTCGACCTTTAGCCTGTGCATTCCCCACACCATAAAGCATTCAGTTCAGTTCATCCAGCCTGATATATACATACATGAGTGAGGTGCATGACACGGCGATGCATAAACCATTACCTCTTACTGTCTCTTGCAGCACTTTTCCCCCCCGCCCCAGCTTGTTCACCATTGCTCTTATATAAAATGATTTACAATTTGCATGCAGGTTAAATGACAACCTTCCAGGGCAGCCTAGCTCAGGAGGACACGGAGAGATCAAGGTCCCTGCTGCGGTGCAGCCACTTTTGGATGCCTGGGGCACATCCTGGGGTAGTATGTGCCCAGTACCACTAGATCCAGCAGTGCAGGGGACATCGCCCTGTCCTCTTCTCCTCTGCAAAGTGGAGAAGACCCAGGAGGGGCTGCCCCGCCCGGGACTTTGATCAATCCCACGAGGCACAGGTTAACACAAGGTGCAGTATCCGGAAAGAATTAAAATCTGCAAGCAGGGAGACAAGGAGGAGGCAGGGGACCCTCCTTGTCTGCAGAACAGTTTTGCGGTGCTTCCCTGCATTGCACAAACACAATGAAGGCTACCTGAATAGCCCAGGCTGGTGGCCAACTAAGTTCTGCAAAGAACATTTCTGAATTGATCATCGTCAGGTCCAGCACAACATTAAAATACAACCTGGAAGCAGTGGCTGGTACAATTTACACAGGAGAAGCTGCATCAAAATCTTCAGGGAGAAAGTTATTCCTCAGTCCTTTTATATGGCTCGGCCCGTGTGGACAGCATGGACGGTGAGGAATGGTTTTCCCTGGGGTTGTCAATAGGCAGCTGCCCCTGGAGTGCAGCTGGATGCCGTGCCAGCTGGCTCGCGCACAGGCAGGGAGAGGTAAGGCCGGGCAAGCGAGCATCCCGCAAGCTCCGGGCTCCTGCAGCGCTTGCTGCAGCCTGCCCTAATACCAGATTTTAACAGGGCAGTAACGGTAGGGGGCTGGTCAGACCACGAACTGCGCCGGCACTTCCAGTAGAGGCAGCAGATGCCATTCCAAGGAGGTTCCCATCATTTCAAGATGAGTTTGGGATTCAAAAGCCATTATTTCAGGAATGGTTTTCCTTGATGACCAGCCATTCCCTCAAGTACCAGGCACAGCCTGACCACAGACCCAGCCAGCAGGGATTTCCAGGTTTACTCCCTGCTCTCCCAGGGCACTCGTGGGCGCCTGTGCTGCCCAAGGTGGCAAATCAGGGGATGGGATGGGGAAGCAGGTGCTCTCCTCTCTGTATCTGAAGCACCATCATTATATTTCCATAACTTTGTGTGCAGAGGACATGGGAGCTACAATGCAATCAGCGCTATACAGTTGGGAGTGTAGCTGAAATGCATTATCAAGTCAGCTGCAGCGACGAACATATGGTGCAGCTTGCCTCTCCGCTATAGTATTTCTTCAAAAGACCTTTTTTTTTCTTACAAAAATGAAGACATTATCAGTCAAATTGTAAGTAACCCATTTCCATTTATAGCGTGCAGTCTACCCTCTGAGTCACGTACAGCATGGGCAATAACAGCTGTGAGACTTCTGAAACTTCTTTTTTCTCCCTCCACTCTTGAATCTGAAAGCACTTCTGCTTGAGTGCCAAGGTTTCCCTCCCCTCCACTCTCATCCCTGCCAGCATCCCACGCCAGACACCGGGGAGCACCCAGGATACCCCGTGTTCCTCCTTGTACAGAGATCCTGTTGCTGAGAGCAACCTAGGATGGGAAAGGTCCTATGTCTCAGTGCATAAAAACCCCTTGGAGATTTGGGGAAAGTCCCCTGAAACCATGAATGATTTATGAGTGTTATTCAATCCTGCCTCCCATCTCTCTGCCACCACGGAGAGCCGAGTGTCCCTTCACTCCCAAGAGCACAAGCGCATTTGACCACGCTCGCTAGGACTTGGGCACCTCTCAGCGTGGCGCTGTCGCATCTATACCCGTTTCGGTGTCTGCTGTCATTTCAATGTGTTTTCTTTCGAAACCCCTCTCAAAGACTTCTCCGCAAAGAAGAAAGGTCAAGGTTATTTCCTTAGGGAAGGAGGGCAGGAGGAGGGTCAGCGAACTATTTAAGCAAATAAATAATGCGCTGAATTGTCAGAAAAGTATTGAAGCAGAGCAGATGGGCTGTGTTTGCAAGCTCATTTGCATCCCAAACGCTTTGGCTTTGCCCAGATTTTACATAAGCCTTCTCTTTAATATTTTGTTATTGTACAATGGGTTTTGTGATCCCTTATATGCAACGCGCTCTTTTCAAACAGATCAAATTCAGATTGAGCATGAGCTGATGCAGCTACGGTAAAAATGGATTTCTCAGTATGTGGAAGGGACTCGAGGCAGAGCATGCAACCATCCTCTCTAGCCCTAGAGCCATATCCTACAGGGTGTGTTTAGCAAAGGGGCTAAGCTGTACATTTTATCCTACTTCTTCTCCTTGAAGCAGTGCCATAGTGTGAACCTTCAGTCCCGACTCATTTGGAGAGGGGGAGAAACTACTGAAGAAGAGTCATTCCCTGTTTAAAATACTGAAATAGTCCTTGGCATGGATAAAATACTATGGAATCCATGGTATTTCATCGCCGAGATGAAAAACTCTGAGGAGGCACCTGAAAGAAACCTGCAAAGTGGTATTGTAAGATTTTGCTGACTCCATCGTTGGGCGCCTCTCAAGTCGCATCAGCAGAATGAAGATCCTATAGAGCACCAGCACAGCCAAAACAGAATGCCCAAAGCTAGGAAAGGAACAGTGTGCTCTGTGCTCAAAGACGCCAGGACTGCAAACACCATGTTTGATATTGTCACCCACAGTGGATAAATGATAAATATAGGGAGGTCCAGTGTTGCAGGAGAACCTTTGAGGGCAGCACAATTACTCAAATGACGAATACCTGAGGACTCAAAAGTGTGTTACAAGGAACATGAGAGATGACGGAAATGTTCAACGTGGAGCAAAGCTAACTGCTGGGCGAACTTTCTTTCAGTGTTTGAACCTGAAGCAGATGTGAGAAACTTGCATCATCCAAAAGTTGTGGATTTATTGTAGGTGGGCAGACAGATCCTTTAGATTTCAATCCACTCTTTATCTTCGATCACATTGTATATCACCAGGGAGATGAACTTTATCAACAGCTGAACGCATTTACCGTCACGCTTTTAAACAGTGCGCTTAAATGTTCTGGAAACAGGCAGTAAAGCCTCCAGTGTGCCTGCTCTTTCCATCTGGCTCTGGATAAGGCGGGCGGGTGCAGAGAACCGGTGCCGCATGCTCTCCCCTTGGCTGCTCACTGGGTCCATGCTCCAAGCAGCCGCCGGGCTCCCCGTTGGAGCCAGGCAGCCTGCGCCGCTAGAGAGTGATGCCTGCAACACGCCTTGCTGCAGCTACCTACGTATTCGCATTAAGAAAGTACTCAGGGGCCAACCTGGCTGCGTCTCAATGCAGAAGCCTGCTTTGTGAAACGTAATGCACTGTCTCGGGAGGTTTCCAGATTAAAAAAAAAAAAAAAAAATCCTTCCCAGGGCGAAGGGAGTCCAGTTTTCTTGTTATCAGGCTTTTAAGTCCTCCAGAGGTAGCTGTTGGTGAAGATGGGAAATGCTTTTTGCACTTGCTATGAGTAGAAGTGCATGGGCTTCAGGATCGTCTCTTTATGTGAACTGCTTGCCCCTGGATAGAAAACATAGTTGGCTGCAAAGCCCCAGCCTTGGATTTAGCATCTCAGGACTCAAATGCGATCACGTCAGCTTTGTACAAATGAATTGGCACCTTGATTTGACTGCAGATGAGGAAGCAAACTGCAGAAGGGACCGCATGCTAAGCTATACACAGGAATTGAGGGAGAAAATCAAGCCTAAAATGAAAGTTTTACCAGGGCCTCTCTTCACAGGACCCACAACAACCCCTGCCTTTAGGCAGTTTCTCAGAACGTTTGGTGCAGAAGAGAGGGCCAAAACTCACACACACAGATGTGAGAGCATTTATCCAAAATCTATGCAATGACATGACCAGGATTCTGAGATAGAGACTTTCGCTCCTGACTGACTTGTTTTCCAAGTTCTAATATCTCAGGAGATCTCTCTCTAGTTTGAAAATGTTACCAGTATGGATCCATGTGCAGGCTTTTGCGTACAAATTCTCCATGAGAGTGTTCTCAGTTATTTCTTCTCTGGCGAAGTAAGGGAGAGAAGCAAGTAAATAAAGCTATTCTGTGGAAAGTATTTTTAAATGAAATATTTCCTGTTGTTGTTAACTGTTAGATTAGGAGAGCATGCCTTGAGTAGCGAAGAACAGAATAAATTCGCTTATGGGGGGTGAGAGGCATGATAGGAAATTTTAAAAAGAGATTAAAAAAAAAAGAAAAAAGGAGAAAAAAAGAGAAGATATTGCAGCTCCTGGAGGAATGGGGAGGATGTTTGCACTGCTATTGACACATTTAAGTCGATGCATGAAACCAACGCAACCCCCACAGTAAATATACTTGTCATGCCAAAGACCTGTGCAGCCTACTTTGGTTTGGAAATAAAAGAGCCATACTTGCAAAAAAAAGTTCCTCTTCATCCTGAAAACACCTGTTTGCTTCTGTCTAGATCTTGCATCTTTACTCACATAAAACCAAACCTACAAAAAGCCCTGTAATGTGGTCCCTCCATGCAAAGTTTTGCCACTGCGCCGTTCCCTGTTGGAGCCAGAAGGGCCGCACAGGTATCTGCACACCAAATCTGGGAGCGGGAGGTTTGGTGTGAGGCAACTTTCCTTCTCTTTCCCTTGTGTCTTAGTCTTTCTCCTCCTGCAGCAGACCCAAGATGTGCTCATTTCCCATTCCTGCCTCCTGAATTATTCATTGGAAATGTTCCACTGATATCTTCTTGTCTGCCAGGGAGCTCATCATCCCCTGGTTCCTCCTTGGGCTTGAGTTGCAATGAGAGCAATTAGCAAGCGGGAGAAGATGTCTTGCTTGCCAGCTCATCACCTCTCCGCAGGGGCACGGGTGTCAGGGAGGATCTGACCCTGTGGCCAGGGCGCGTGGACTAGGCTCTGCTCAAGGAAACAAGATGGCCTATGGCAAAAGAAGGGGGTTTGGGTGGTTGCATTAAGAACTTTCCTTGAACGACGCTGAAATTGCCAAAATTGGTGCATTGGCTCACACAGATTTCAGCAGCACCAAGATGCATTTCCTTTTCTGCCTCCTGAACTGCACCAGGAGCTTAAGAGGTCACAAGTGGAGCAATTTATCACCTCTCCCCGCCCTACCCCTTGCCTTCCTAACGTATTGGAGATTCCCGCCTGCACTTTTGGGCTCTGCCTCCCTAATGTCTCTGGAAAGAAAATCTGTGGGGAAAGAATGTGAGAATGATTAAATCAATAAACACTGCTAACCTTTCGGCTACGTCCGTCAAGAGCGATCTTCTCACCACGGCTGCAAGTGTATGCTTTAACAGATTGAGAGCAAAGTGTTCTTGCTGCATATGTCAAACAAGGCAGGAAAAAACATGCTTTTCCTACCAAGAGAAGCGGGGTGGCCACAGGGCTCAGGACAGGATGGGCTCCTCCCAAGTCCCACATCTAAAAGGGCTGGCCATGCTGAAGGGCAACACAAGCCCCAAGCCCATGATTTTCCATAGGAAATTCTCACATATATATATCCAACTCATTACAGAGGGAAAAACTAACACCTTCATGCATAGCCAAATGAAAATATATGACTAATATGTAAAATTATTCTAACAAATAATTTTTGGTGAGCCAAGAGACACAGAACTTCTGTTTTTTTTTTTTTTTTTTTTTTTTGGAAATCAAAATGCAGAAATCTGGCGCGTGCTTGAGTTTAAGCCTGCAGGGAGACCCAGGGAGCTTGCTAGATACCTTTCAAGTGCTTAGTAGTGAGACGATGACTAAACATTTTGCAACTCTCGTGAAGGCCAAGGTCTCTGATAAGCACATGGACGCAGAGCTTTCTGTGGATATCAGTAAGAACTGCAGGTGCTGATCTCATTATGTGTTTTTAGTGAGGTTTTTCCTGGTCTATGCAAGAAATATCTGCTCTCAAAGCAAAATATGCAACATGGATCTGTAGTGAGGACCAGAGAGATTTTTGTTCATTCAGGAAATATCTCCCTCCTGCAAATATCAGCCTGTTTACTCAGTTTCCTGGAGGACACATGAATGATTTGTCAATAGGTCTTGTCTCTTGCATCAGAAAAACATGATATAATTTTTATTTAAGGAGCATCACTGCCTTACATGCCTGCAAGAATGAAAATAAGACTTCCCCAAAGCTATTGCTTCTTAATAATAGTATATATTCTCCTTATATCTCCTTACAATATGCTCACTGTTTAAAACACAGAGTGAAAATATTTCTACATTTAAAAATATCCCAGAAATGTTTAATTTAACTGCTGTCGGGGCTACCCAGATCATTCTAAAGCCCACACTATTTATAGCTGTTATGGGAGAAGTGTTACTCTGAATCATCTTTTCTTGCAGCTTGAATGGGCCAGATTCAGAATTTTTTTGTCTCCACATTCGCATTGTACCAGTGAGCTTCCCAACAACCAGAGTAGAGGGATCTTTGGGAAGAGATTTATCAAAGCCAAATCCTTTGGGGGAAAAGTACGTGGAAATCCACTGCAGCTCTAAATGGAATTCTTGGGTGTAAGTTTTAGTACGAAGTACTTTTTTTCTCCCTCACACATACTGAAGAGCAAGCAAAATAAAATTCCTCAGTGTGTTTATTCTGCAAGAGCTCGCAACATGAGAGTAATGTACACAGCAAACAACAGTGTAACGCAAAACATCATTTACATTACAAGTAGTCTCTTCCCAGCATCTGTTGCTCAAAACTGCAGTGCACTCAACTGATTCCCTTTCCCTGGCTTGGCCTGGCTACAGAAACACATTTGTATGACTGAGTGCAGTAACTCCTCGAGACATCTTAGCAACAGAAAGATGTATCAAGCCCTTAGTCATATCCTGCGCACCTCACAAATAAAAGCATTTTAGTTCCACGGGCCAGAGCAAATAAGCAATAATTTGTTAAATTGGGGAAACATCCAATAAAATGGATTAGCAATCTCAAAGTAATGCAAGCATGCCAGATGTTTCCAGTGCTCATTTCTGATAAGTTAATGGAGAAAGTTGTGGAGAGCCCCCGCTGCATCTCTGTAGGCCTCAGCCAAGCCATCAGAATGGCAGCTCAAAGCTCTATTCCAGGAAGCTCATGCAGCAATTCTGTTACTCCACAGGCAATTTATAGGGTCTCCATCACTGTCCTATACTTGAGCCTCTTCCAAGTATTTTAATACAGAGGTAACAATAAGAATATTCTCTCTCTTTCCTCCTATGACCATCTACAGGAACCAGCAGCAGCATAGGTGTGTACATGTGCCCACCTTACTGCGAGAAACTGAACACAGTGTAACCGATGCACAGGGCTTGGGGTCAGCTCCCAGGCGGGGATGGGACTTTCTCTAAATGGCTGGAAGCAGCCAGTGTGGGAAGAAGCACTGCAGAAGGCAAAGCTCAAGGAAACTTGGGTTGCTAAGCAGATGGGCTGCTGTGGGCTTCTTTTTCTTTTTTTTTTCCCCTACCAGTTGTGTGTTTTTCATATTTTCAGAGCATTCTCTGCATTCAGTTCTGCCCACAGGTATCTATAAAAGGATCTTTGGAGGCCATTTGGGTCACCTGGGAAATCAGAGATGCCAGAAAGAAGATGGGGCAAAAAGAAGATGGGGCATAAGCCAGACCAGCAACACTGGGCACCTACATTGTCAATAACCCCCATCTCACACACAGATGCTCGAGTTCTCAGTCCCCACCTCAACAGCAGGTACTTGTGTTCACCGATCCTCAGTGACAAAGTCCTGGAGACCATGAGTCTCATCCTTTGAGACTCTTCTCTAGAGATAATTTCATCAATATCTTTCCAAGTACAAGCTCAGTTATGCTTTTTCCCCAAACTGTTGCCTCTCTGGAGGCCAGATACCCTCCCACAGATACAAAGTGGAATAACTTGTCAAGTCCATTGGCTTGGTGGTCCCCGAGTGCAGGGGCTCCTTGTCCAAAGTGGAAGTCAGAAGCTGCTTTATCTCTGATCGAAACCTTTCAAAACCTGCCAAGCAGCTGCACCTCTAGAGAATCCCCTTCAAACAGGAGAACAACCAGAGCTATGTGCCAAGCTGCAACAAGAAACGGAGCTGGAGAGTCATATAATATTTACATTTAATACGATCCACTGACATCTGACATTTTTCTGGTAAATTTTACTTGGGCCATAAACACTTCTGAAACACTAAGTAAATTTTAACTGCTTTGAAAATCTTTTATGCCGGTGGTATCTGTGAAATATTTTGCTGTCTTCCTCCCAACCCTCATCCAGCTGATTTTGTCATGGATTTGGGTACTTTTGTGAGACTTCTGATGCATTCTCCCCATGCTGATGCTGCCGAAGCAGACCCTTTCCTTGGTGCGGTTTTCCCCACTCTCACCCTGGTCACGAGTGGAACAGATGTGGAGCACTCACGTGCTGCAAACCCAGCTTCCCTGAGCAAGGACCCTCCAGAGAAGCTAAATCCCCATTCAGTGGGGAAGTCAATTGTTTTATACGAGCTGTCAGTTCTCGACTCAGTTGATCTTACATTCTCTTTCAGTGATTCGACTCCATTTTTTTTACATTGCCTTTTTGCCACTTGTATACAGCTGCCCCAGGGCCATAACGGTGTCACAAATAGATATCTTTAAAAAAGATCATAAAAATTCAAAAATGGGGAAATAAAATTAATAGCTGAACACCAAGTCAACCTTTGGTAGTGAAACAGAAAACGGATAGATGGCAAAAACCTGAGCAGAATGCAATGGCTCCAGCCTTTGTCTGTCCCCCAGAATTGGAAGGAGGCCAGCGGAGAAGTGTGCTGTCTGAAACAGTATCCTGCCCCCAAGTTTGGATCCATCTGGGCAGCCTATTAACTTTTTGCTAATCCTCCTCACATTATTTTACATCTTGCCTCCCATCACGAAGGGCTCATGCCAGTGCCCGGTGACTACCGCAGAGCCACCCTTTGAAGCAGGAGGCTCAAGCTGCAGCCAGGTGCAGCCCTTAATGGGCCTGGGTTGTGCTGCCAAGACCTAATTGCCCTAAATCAGCCTGAGCCCATGTGGGTTTTGAAGTCCATTTGCCCTTACTGCTTGTTCAACTCCTTAATGCATTAATGATAAGGTAGCATGGTGAATATGAAATGCAGCAAATCCCCCCAAAATCCTGCAGGAATGAATTGATACTGCACTTATCCACTCTGACTGCTGGAAAAGAAAAAGAAAAAAAGGGAGGGGTGGAGGATAATATACATAATGCTGAATGCAGAACGAGTGCTGGAAATCGCCTCTCCTCTTTTTCCAAAGATTTCTTTGCCACTGCCAATGCCAGGGCTATTGTGCATCTTTAGGGGCCATGGGGGCTGGTTTGCAGAAGTCCCTCCCAGCTCTGCATCTGGCTGGAATGTTCCCTCCTTTGCTGTTTATCTGCTTGTGGATATTTTCATTAGTGCCTACCAATGCTTTCCAAGTACCTTTCTCCAGTGAAATGTTAACAAAAGTGAAGCGTTAACAAAAATTGTCAGGACGACCCCAGAAGGACCTAAACATCTTTCCATGTGTCAGGCAGGGACTGGGAAACAGGTATTTAGTGTTCAGAGGACTCGCAAATTCACCTACTTTGGAGCAGCCCTTGAAAAGCTGCTGGGCTGACCTCGAAATGAAGGAGCCACACACAGCTTTGGACACCGACAGCAGCTCCCTTCGAGCTGCGTGAGTCTTGGCAGAGATTTCTCCCCTCCACCCCTCTGATTAGTGTTCTATAACTGCTTGACAAATCACTGCTGCTCTATTGACATGTGGATGCTGCTTCTTTCTTCTCAGCCAGCCAAGAGCATCCTGCTTACTGGTAAAGGATGCTTTTGGACATAGGAATCACCAGATGATAGAAACGTCATCTTGTAGGAGTGAAAGAGGTAGATATCCACCCAGAAGCATTCATCTTTTAAAGCTGACATCTTCATTTTCATTTTGCCCTATCTCCTTCCTTTTCTGTTAAAATTTAGAGGGAGGAACACCCAGACTGAAAGGGCAGAGAGGTAACAATTCCTGCCCTGTTTTTTCTTCTCTACTTAGTGCAGATTAAAGCAATGAACAGTTTTTACTGCCTGTTGATCAGAGCAGCGAACTCTCTCTACCAGCCTAGCTCTCATGGCACATCTTGTTCCTGTCCTTGTTATTGGCACAAGGCAGGGTATGGGCTGACCTGTGCTGGTGGCTGTGGTCTCGGTAGGAGAGCTGAGGTGGATCTCAGTGTAAGCACAGGTTGACTTTCCCCAGTACTCTCCTTCCCAACACCTATTCCCACACTGTGAATCTGAACAATAGGAGAAAGCCTCATCTATACTTTTTTCACCAGCACATAAGGCAGTCCTAATATCCTTGTTTTCTTTCGGTTTGAAAGAGTTTTGAACCATTTCACCTTGAGAGACTCTGTGTCCTGAACCACTTTGAGTTCTGAGTATTATGGTGTACCCAAAAGGACTCTGCAACCTAATGTCACTTGTAATAAAACATATTTACACTGAATTGGGTCCATTAACTTCCTAAAAATATTCCGGGCTAGCTATGTGAACTGCTCCTTGAGTAGAGGTCTGTGTCTTTGAAAGTGAAGGACACAAGTTTTGTTCCTGTTGCTGCATGTGTGCAACTGGCTGTCACCCAGTGGTGTCTCTGGATGTCCGTGCCAACAGATTGCTGCTGCTTCTGACTGGTGCCAGCAGAACGCTGTGAAGGAAAAGAGACACTACACAATTAGCAAGTGACACTTCTCATTGCAGGGTGGAAAGCAGAGAAGCCATGTCATTGCTGGATGGCATCGGCTCCTTCCGAAGTGTGACTCAGCTTGGAGAATTTGCTGCATCAGAGCAGCAGCTTGGACAGGGCTGAAGTCGTAAATGATACAGAATGCAGAGGATCAGTGGGCTGCAGTCAGCAAAATGCTACAGCCAAAGGGACAGGCAGCCCAAATTCATTGAAAAAAATCCTAAAGCCATAGTATTTAGAAGTTAAAAAGTCTTATAGATTTCCACTGCATCCATTGCCAATGTAGATTTACGCCTTTTAGTGCATTCTCAAGAGCTTTTTCTAGTCTAGTGCTAAATAACCCAAGATTTCATTGGTCCCCTTAGGAAGGGATTTCATAGCTCAAGCGCTCTCTCTGTAAAGAACAATTTCCTGTGCTTTCACCAAAATGTTCATTTGCTCAGTTTCACCTATTTTTTTTCTGGTTAGATAGCGTCTAGTCTTGCATGACCTTGGGGATTCTTCCCATACTTTGGCATCAAGTCCTTCACTCCTTGGAGAGAGCAATTTTATTTCCCATAGATACCATTTAGCTGAGTGATATGTGTCTAGTTACTTCAATCTTTCCCTTTTTTTCACCCTGTTCAACCTCATCGGCGTTTCTCATTTATGATTTTTTTCCCTCTCTGCCATCTTTCCAGGATTAGAGGCATCTTCAGGTGAACTTAGCCTCACACTTTCAGCCTCGTGAAGAAGACCATCATTTTCTTGTACAATGACATTTGCTGTATGATATGGATATTTTCTGAGGTGTAGGTCTCTTAACCCCATACTTATTTTTATGGCCATTAACACAGGCGGGTACCTGTCTGCAGTGGAGATTTCCCACTAATAACCACCCAGCATTGACTTTGCTGCTGGACAATAGAAAACAGGTTCTGGGATAGGTACCAAACTGGTCCTTGAGCTCTGCATTGGTCTTGACCTCTACTGGAGGAGCGGGATAAGATTATCCAGCATCTGCCTATGTGGTTTTCTTATTCCTCTCTTTAAGCATCTAACACTGGACTTGTCCAGTATCCTGGCTCCAAGAAGGCTGAAAAATTTGGCAGTTCTTGTGATCTTCACTTATTTTCACAGATAAATCCACATGTGTATTTCTTCTCCCTATGCATGAAGAACTGAGACTACAAAAGTATCCACGGGTCATCTTTCAGTTAGAGGCAGCAGCTTGAAATAGATGCGTAGTCCAGAAGAGTCCAGAAGAGTCATATACCTGCAAGCAGGACAGGACACGCTCCATCACAGGTGCAGGCACAAGACTTGTAGCACAGATGACCACAAGCTACACAAACGGCAATACTCTTCAAGTAAAGAGCCATGAAGGACACTGCTAATGTCCCAAATTCCCACACCAGCAGGAAATTTGTTGGCTGAAAACGTCCAAATGAAAGATGAATCCCCATCCTTACAGTATCTCTAGCTGTTCTTTTTGTCTTTTGCCCAGATGATTTCAGGTATTTCATAAATCACTGTGGTTCTTTCAAAGACAAGCAAGGCACCAAGATGTGCCCTTGTTTTGTGATGAGTGATACTGAGTTGTCACTGTTGACTGAGAGAGAGGGGGAAAAGACTTTTCTGATCTGCTGTTCAAGGAGGGACACCTGAATTGATGCACTCAAATCTCTGCAAAGGTGTCAGAAGAAGTGACCTGCTTGAACCTGGGCAATTGTAATTCCACTTGTTTAGTGCCCTGATCCAGGAAAGTACATAAACATTTTAAGAATAAGCACAGTGAAACCTAAGCATGTTCACAAATATTGATAGATCAGGGTCCTGCTCAAACCTGTGTTTTGCAATGCAGTTACAAAATTGTTCTTTCACTTGGTACACAGCAATGGACCTAATGTCCATGTACTTATTTCTTTTAGCCTGAAATTCAGTACAAAGCATCACCACTTATGCAGCAATAAAACCAGTGTTTATTAACCAAAGTACTTTGCATTTCACGCAGTGCTTTTCACCAAATTGTTGCAAATAAATGAGACGGAAAATGTAGGTTATAAAATGCACTTGGAGCACTGGCAAAGATACAGCCCATTCTGTGGCAATGTGGAATCATGGTCCATACACATATCATATCATCATTTGGGCTTCTGTACGCCTAAAAAACATGGAATAAAACTGCATGTCCTCTTTTGCAGAAAGCACTGATTTCTTTCCTCAGGAAAGCAATCAGCAGAACAATGAAAATAATTCATCAGATTCAAGTACAAATAAATCCTGTCCTGACGATTGAATGTTATCGTGCTCAATTTCAACTTAATTATTTTTGTATTTAATTACAGAACAGTTAATTACTTCATTTTAATTATGTATCTCTTTTAATTAGATTGAGGCTAAAAAAAAACCTGATAAGGTTGCTACTACCCCACAGCCCTTGCATTTCTCATTTGATCTCACGATGTATCAGCCGATTTCCCTCACTTTGCTGTTAACTTGGTCTCTGCTCCACGGCACTCTCAAAACCCTGCTTTGATGTACCTTGACTTCAGCAAAGCCTCAAAGCACAAGCTCCTTTGCAAGCCCGCCAGGCTCCCTGCTATCCTAAATGAGACTGTGCCACATGCTTAAAAATGTTTGATATTTGGATTTGCCAAGTGCTTCTTCGATACCTTGAAAACATTAAGCTTACGAAGCCATAGTCCAGCCACACTTCAACAGGAACGCAGCAGGAGCACCGCTCACCAGTGCCTGCAAAAAAAAAAAAGATACAAAAACTCTAGTAATTCATTGCACTCTGACAGTTCAGAAAAGGAAAAAAAAAAAAAAAATGTTGCATTTCTTTTGCATTGCCAGAGGCCTGGCGAAGTTGTGTCAGTCCAGGATTTTGGACTATGTTGCTTCTAGGTGCTCATTTGCGCTGGCATCCCTGCCAAGCGCGCACCGGCCAGTCTGTCTCGGGAGGCTGAACACCCATTGAGATGCAGCAGCCTGGTTTTTATTTGCCTTTCAGTCAGACCTGACGTCCACTTCCCACCCAGACCCGTCCCACCGCCGCCAGCTCCCTCCTCCGATTGCTGATGCCAGGCAGACTGAAGCTGACGGGTCTCTCTGCATTGATGAAAAGGGAAAAAGACCCTTGAAATCAATGCACAAGTTATGCATAATGGAAGAACTAAAAATCTGCCCTCCTAAGGGGTTACATAGCCCAGTGTTTTACTTCTAATGGGCATACACAAAAAAGAACATGTACAGCATGATCCTTCTAGCATATTTCTCCACTTTTTGGCACTTACTATGTGAGGGGTTTCCAGAGCCAAAGGTAGCATTTGGACATAACATTGACGGACCTCTTCACTGGATGCTTGTTTTTTAATTCACTTATATTTTTGGTGCTCATCTTGAGCCAAAGAAGTCTTTATATTAGTCAAGCACTGTGGGAAAAGGTGTGTTTCAAGGGGATTATGTATTTAGTTTTTGTTAATCTGATTTCTAAATATTTAACGCTATTTTAAGACTGGCAATTTTTGCTCTGATGATTTCACCAGCTGAATGGTGAAAATGATGAATGGGTGAAGAAACAGCCCCTACACATCTCACTGCCCGTGGGCTTTCTAGACATCCTCTCCTGTCCTGTCATGGTCCTCTTGTGCCTCTTACTAGCCACACAGCTTAAGGTCGATCTCCACCAGGAAGAGAAGCTACTCCCTGCTTTGGCCTTTCTCTCTTGTCCTTTGCTGAAGCTTTCTGATCTCTGCTTCTTCATTGCACAGTCCCAAGGCACAAACTTTCTGCTAGTTGTACCCAAGGAGCAGTCTAATAGATTGGAAGGAAGTGCACATATAAATATAATATCATACTCCTCATCAAAGGGTAGAGGACGATGATGAAAGTGATCACATCAAAGAGAGCCTGGCTTCACCACAGGACATCTCCTCTTCCTCTGAAGGGGACTAAGGTTGGGTCTAAAGTTGCTCTTTTCATTGCCAACCTGTGACCTCCACAGAGGACATGGTGGCAGGTCTGGCTGCCCTTAGACCATCCCTGGTGTTTGCATTCATTTTTGAAGAAAAGAAGCAAAGTTCTTCACTGCTGACAGATCAATGTCATAGGTCCTTCCCTGGTGGCTTAACCTTTCTCATCTGAGACATAAACTTTATTGCAGCATATGGGTCTGCACGGGGTCAGATATTAGGCGGCAAGCTCATTTTGAGGAGCAAAGGTCAGAATAAAAGGGTGCTCTTCTTTCATTCATAGCCTAAAACTGCATAAGCTCTGCAGCATCGCGGCATGCTAGTCCTTGCTAACTGGGCTGGCTTTGCAAATAGCTGTAATCCAATTAATTGAGGTGACAGAGGTGGAAAATAGGAGGGAGAGGGGGATGGTGCTGTCAAGCAAGAGTGTGAGTGAAACATTTTTTAGCCACGTTTTCAGAGCGCTCCTATCAAGTGCTTTATTTTTAACGCTTCAATTTTCTTTCCTCTTCTTGATTGTAATACCCTTCTTGAACTTTGCAAATAAAATGTGCTTTCCTTTTTGATTTTTGTCATCATCTGTCTGGCAAGTTATCAGACTTTTAATTCCAAGCTCCTTTTTTTTTTTCCCTCCTCCAATCTAGACTTCCAACAGGGTGAGAAGTTAATAAAGTATTTCTTGTGGATTCCCTGCACTCGGGTGAATCAGCGCGGTGCCTGCAGCCCCAGGCAAGGCATCTTAGATCATTTGTGTTGTCTCTCCTCTTCAGCACAAGAGGAATGCAACATTAACCTAAGCCCAGGACTGCATTAGTCTATCATAACCTATTCTAGCTTTTGTCAAAATTTCTCTTAAACTGGAGCAAGGTCATGACCGAATGCTTGCAAATTGCAAACCGTTTCTTTGGCCCAGGTGTCTCAAACAACTAGGACAAGGAGAGATGCCTTTGGGAAAAAATGGGCAGCATGGGAAACTAACCCACATCCCTTGACAACTACTTGCAAGGAAACTGGAAATGCCAGGATTCTCCCTTCTCGAAACTTCCATCTAAAATCAAAACTAAGGATGCTAAATTCTGGGTCACTGAAGGCACTTGCAGTAAAGAGGATGCCCTGGAGTGAGGCTGTCCTGCACAGAAATCTAGGCTAACTGGGAGCCGTTCATCAAGTTATGGCACAAAGGGGAAGACAGGTCTTTGCCAGGCTCCTGCCAGGCCCCGTGGTCAGCGAGACGCACTGCTCAGACAGCTCGAGCAAACAGGGCAAGACAGGACTCAGAGCAAGGCTGTCACAGCCGCTTAGTAAGAGGATGCTGATCGTGGGGTCTTGGCTGCGGGGAGGAAGAGACTAGGGGGTTATTTTCCGAGCTGACGGTGAAACTCCCCGTGGGGCTGGCAGCTCAGAGAAGGTGTCCATGCCTTGACCCTGGTGGCATCCAGCATGTGATTCACTGCGCAACGAGAAGGTGTAAAGGACCCCCAATGGTCTGCAATGCTGCTTGGATATAGCATTAGTATACCCGTGTCTTCTGCAGTTGGAAAGAAACCAAAAGCAACTATGCCGTGCAAACCTTGGAGCAACCAAGCTGAGTCCAGGCCTTCAGGAGAGCTCCTGCCTGGAGAGGTTCAGGCAAACGCAGCTCTACTCTCAGAGCATGAAGACATCTGCAAGGGCAGCTAATTGAACCAGCGTCATTTAAAATGATTTAGATAATGATGGATAATGTCAGCTCCTGCTACTGTTTCAGTTACTGGCATAAATGGCAGGACAAGAGGGCAGAAATAGAAATAAATGAAAGGGAAATTTCTACCAGATGCCGAGGGAGGTTTTATTTTTATCTCTATCTCCTTTCATTCAGCAAGTGAGCAACCTGTGTTACACAAGAGCCCACACGAGAGGAGGGATCTCAAGGAGAAGTAGCACAGGGCACACAGTGCGCATATAGCAATTGGCACAAAGAGCACATGTATGTGTGCAATATACTTGCATCTGGCGTGGATAACAGGGTACAATTCAAGCCCTGCTGCAGCCCCTGCCTGAGGTCCTGCTCAGAAGTCACCACCGAGACGCAACAAGACAGTGAGGAGAGCATCTTCCAGAGCATCTCCTGAAGGGCCTCTCTCTTCTCAGTGGTGCTGAGAGTTAGCCTATTTCAGGCTCGTTTGTGATAATGCAGCTTGTGTTTTGGATGCTTGCTTGCACTTAAACCTTTTAATCACTTGTTCATTAAGAAAAGGTTTTCAGGACACCTTGCTGAGAGGCAGCATCTCATATGCTTCTGAGGAGAAAAAGCAGCCACTTAGCCAAACACTCAAAACACTCAGATCCTAATGATAGAATAATAATGAGTGTTAAATGTATTATCAACTTAATGATAAACTAAGTGATTTGGCACACATAATATGGGTTCACTCTGTAACAGCCATAGCTGATTCATAAAGGATAAATGGAATGCAAGTGATGGAAACTGGAAATTGTTATTTCCTGTTGAGAACCAGACCAACAAAATAGCATTTTAAAAATGACTTAGTGATGTGTTGGTGCAAGATGGTGGGAAAAAAACTAGACCTTTCTTGTGGTGACTCATGACAAGACAGATTCAGAAATTGAATTTGCAGAGGCGAAAGTCCTTAAGAGATGCATGTTATTTCCTGTTTACTTCTATGCACATCCATCTTCATGAACAAATCAACATTTCTTAACTCATTCCCTGGAAGAACCAGTGGTTTCTGACAGATGTGCAAATTATGACAACAAACAACCCCACTTGGATACTTATCCAAGTATCCAAGACTCATACATAGGGCAGAACCTGCCTAACTGCCAGTGGCAGGGGAAGAAAGCTGCCTGTCCTAAAAATAAGACTTGAATACCTAATCCACAAAAAGGAGGATGTCCACAGGGGTAGTCTCTTGATTCAGATGGATTTTAGCAGGCACCAATAAATAGCTCTGACAGGTCCTTAGAGTAGGGTTAGAAGGCAAAATGACAACATATCTCATACCCGTGGTGCTTAGCATCCAAACAGGAGTGTTTCGTCCAAAATCCAGATCATTAAATGGCAGATATTGGTGTGCCTCAGCAAGGTCTGCAGTGCAAGCTCATAGCAGTGGCTGGACCGAATCCTCATCATTTTGCAATCGGGTGGAGGGATGACAGAAGGAAGAATTTTGCCCAGTCTAAAGCAATGGAAATAGCAAAATACTTGAGAAGACAAAAAAAAAAAAGGCATCTTCTAGGATGATAGGAGTGAAGACAGAGACTCCTAAGGTCAGCACTATCAGACTGAAACAAGAAGTTATGGGAGCAAGAGTTATCCATGAGGAAGGTCTAGCTGCAGCTTTGCATTTGAATACATGCAGAAGATGATTTTATTCTGAGCATACAAGCTGTACACTGAGGGAAGAGTCTCTAGTGGAGGAGACTCATGAAATTCCCTCTCTACTTACAGCTCACTCACTGCGCTAGGACTGCGCTAGGACTGCGCTAGGACTATATTTACTGCCACACCACATCACTTGGAGCATCTTCATTATCTTACTGCCCAACACCAGGTTGCAGATTGCATGAGGCTGTTAAAGTTGCCTTGCTAGATCAAAATTAACTTTCCCAAAAGTCACATTGAATTTTCCACTTGTTTTTACTAGGCGCCACCACTGGTAAAACTAGTAAAAAGCTCTTTTGCAAAAGTTCAATCACTGCTCTAATTGGAAGGGATACTGATGTTTTCTCCTGTCAAGCCGTCACATATTGAATTTATCAGTATTTTCCTTTTCTTTTCCTAGATCATTTCAAGCAGCCAAAGTGCAAAATATAAGATTGCCTCTCTTGTGTTTGCCACCAGCTTTGCTCTGGTCATGGTCAAATGGAGAGCCATGCCCATGGCACCACACCACCATGAATACTGCATTTGCTAAGAACTGATGCTGTTTTACATACTTACATACACAAACATATTGATCAGTCACACATAAAACGCAAGCTATTGCGATGCCATGGAGACACTGCGCACTGAAATGATTTGTGATCGTGTTAAAAGATTCCTTCCCTCACAAAATGAATAAAAAAATCTAATCTACATAGGTGCAGGCCATTTAGCATGGTTTACCTTAAAGTGTGCTTCTGAGCTAGCCTAAAAGGCATACTAGAAACATTCTTGCCCTAATGGAGGTCAGAGGAGTTTGGGGACAGCTAGCGGCAAAATCTGGCATTAAAAAACCTCTGGTTTCTCAAATATGGTGCAGTTTGTCAGGTCATTTCCTTTAGGGTATGTTGGAGACTGACCCATCCATTTCTGCACCCTTCACAACAGGGAGGGTGCTTTAGAAGCGGACCGAGGTGCACGCTGCACTGCCTTGCACACCGCTTTATGAATGCCCAGCACTGCAAGCAATGGTTCGGAGGGACTAGACGTGACCTTAATGCTCATTAAAATACGGACTACAGGCTCCAAGCATGAGTCTGAAATTCTTAGCATAACTCTAAAATGCTGAGATAACTACATTTTTTCTTGAGAGGGCGTTTCAGTTTTGCCTGGACTGTGTGCTCTCAGGGCCAGCACAAACCTCATGGCATTTCCCTGGATGGGCGCGTGCATACCTCTAAAATGCAGGATTTGCGTTTGATTTGCTGCCCGTGCAGATTTGCTGCCTTGCTGCCAAGGAAGATAAGCCGCAGGTGATGCCCTGCCTAAAGCACTAGGCATCAATACACCCCTCTGGCTTGCACGCCTCCTTGCAGGGCCCCATGAGCAGCTCCAGGCAGCCCGGCGCTGACTCCATGGCACAGCAAAGCTGCTGGGGGACAGGAGAATCACAGCAAGACGGGGTCTTCCATGGCAATATATTGAAATAAGAGATGCTTTCTGCTCTGGTTTTGAGGCCCGCTGCCCTGATGTGGAGCTGGAGCACTACTAAGAGCTGCCCACACCGTACCTGCGCTTGCGGGGCATCAGCAGCACCGGGGCTGAGCACGTCAGCAGCTGTCACGCTAATTCTCGTCTCCCAAGACATCTTCCCGGGAATGCCGCTGATGCCTAATAGCACTGTGTCATCTCTCGTCTCCGTGATTTATGCCTTGCAAAGCCCTGGCCGGTACCAGAGCCATGATGCGCACACTGGCAATGTGGTGCAAGAGGGGGATGAGTAGCTCTGCAGGCAGCTCCCTGTGTTGCGCTGCCATCTCAGGGTCCAGGCATTGCCTCGCTCCAGGTCACCTCATTGCTCGTTTATGACGTTGGGAGAAGGAGGTGGGGGATAAACATATCATTATTCTCATTAATAATAAACACAACACACCATTAATCTCATTCCTGGAGTACAAAAGCATTCAGCTTTCACTAAGGTTTATTTTCTTCATCAATGTCTGCAAATCCAGACCTCCCAGAATCAGTTCTTTCTAAAATACAAATTGTTTTAATATATTAGAAGGGTTAAAAATGTTTTCGACCGCCATGCACTGTGAGCTAATGTGCATTTATCTCCTGCTTCAATGTTCTGCTTTTGTGTTCTCTAGGGAAACATGATGTTTAGAGACTGGCAGCAGATGTAGATAATATTCTAAGTTTGTCAAAGTATTTTTTTCCCATTTCTTTCCTGTTTGTTTTGCATAATTACCATTCCCAAAGTTTTTCTTTTTTTTTTTAACTCTATGTTACAAAAGGTTCTCAACCCTTCTTTTTCTATGGAAATCTGGTGCCTTAAAGAAGCACCAGCTGCCCAAGAGAGTCCCTCCTGCAGCGGGCTGTGATGACTCTGCATCGGCTGCCTGAGCTAATCTACTGCTGGTAGCTTGATAGCACGCTTTTTCTGGGAATGTGGCCTTAGGTTTAGAAATTTGGATAAAAATATATTGGGTACTAACACCTAGACACACCGCTGGCGGCAGGGTGGGTGTGTGGGGAGGAGCCCCAGGGAATGACTGGCCGGCTTATAGATTGGATGAGGAGCAGCACAGTCATTAAGTGCTGCCTCATCCTCATCTTTCATTTCCCTGCTGTCATGTGAACTCCCGCTTTGCAGGCAGCAACCCCCGCCCCGCCGGCTCCAGCCATTCCCTGGTGCTTCCTTTGCCCCTGTAGCCTCTCACTGCAGCGGGATGCGCGCGCTCACGGACAGACTGCCGCAACAGGGCTCTGCCCAAGGGCCCTGTGAAGAGTTTGTCTATAAAACAGATTGCAGTGCAACGCAAGCTCGGATCCCAGGCGGGATTTTACCATCAGAGGCTGATTTTACCCTTCTGGTCGGCACACGTAACAGGAAAAGCAGGGGAGGAAGGGCTGTACATGGGACGAGACACCTCTCCACGGTCAGCATGTTGATGCATCAGGAGATACCCATAGAGAATTTGCTCCCCCATCTGTTCCTCTGTAGATCACTTTAAAAATTAACTTACCGCATTCAGAAGAAAATGAGATTGTTACAGTTACGTGGCTGCAGTGCTGGAGATAGTTCTTCCTCCCCTCTCTCAAACTATATCAAAAAGGCACAATTAATAATACATTAGCTTAGCCAGGAACCAGTGGGAATAAGGAAAAGTTTTGTTATAAATGCGTTTTATTTTGTGTAATAAATAGGATACTTTTTTCCTGGCCTATAGTGCTACAGAACAAATAATTCCTCCTATTTCACACCTCCCCATTTTGAGAAAGATTAGCACAAATTAAATTCCAACTCAGCTATCTGATCTTAGAAAGCGCTTCTGCATTAAGTTATGCTGCATTCATATAATTTTCTATAAAAATATTCTTAAACTAACTGTGTGGTTGGAGCAAAAATACAGCTACATCATTTAGAATCTCCTCCAAGATGCTTCCATCAGAGAAGGGACTGGACATTTACCAAGGTCAATATTTATGCACAGTTCATATGTGAGAGTAAAATCGTTAAAATCAAGGTAATACAAATAAAAAATAGGCAATAATGTTTTTAAGAGCTTGAGGGAGACTTATAAATCCATTATTTTTTCAGTAAGACTCCATCCATCAGAGACCAGATCCTTCTTTCTAATAAATTCAGTTGTCAGATTCTGAGTCATTTACTGCAGATGCTGACAATGCTCTATCATTATCCAAGTGAGTCTATGCTTTCCTTAGTACTTTATTTCTATATCCTTAAATTGACTGTATGATAAAGCCTGCTTGAACAGCAGGCCTTACACCAATCAAACCACTTAGCTATTACATTTTTCCATGGTTAAAAATAATAAATGGCTACGGTAGCATTTCACTGTCTTCAGAGTGATCTGGGATCAGGTCTCTTCTAAGAAAAATAGGGTCTGAAATTAGATGCAAGCTCTGCCTGGTTACACTCCAGAGAGCAGGGGAGCACAGCGGTGCTTTGGAGAGCCATTTTCTCAAATAGTTTCCGCCTAAGCATTATGTAGGCTTCTTGGGCTGCAGGAAATGTGGGAATTTCTTAGTAAAGTTATGTGTAAAGCTGGGCTTTGGGTGCAGAATTCCCAGCTGTTTCACAGGACATTTCTACCTCTTTTGGGTCAATTCTACATGAAGGTCTCCCTTATCTCTTGTCCCAGCTGACTGTATAATAAAACTGTATAATAAAACTCTAAAAGGCTTTTGGTAGCACGTATCTGGGTTTCTAACTTCTCTGATGCTCAGTCCATGTTCCTATTGGTGGAAAGGTCACAAAAACTTTAGACTGTTTGGTATCAGCCCTCAGCCTTCATTGGGTTTGCAATATAAGGGGCAGAATGGTTCTCCCGATATTGTAATAGATGATCAACAGCCAGGAGCAGGCAGAACACCTTTTTATTTTCCAGGCTGTAAATAGGCAGAAGGTTGTCCCCATTCCTTTTCTTTCTGCAATCACACCCCTGTGCCCTTGCATGAGCTACTGCGCTTCACACAACATCGTGCCTTAAGACTGGCTAGAAGATTAAGCTGGTGTAGAACTGAGTGGACGGTGTTTTCTGCTGTAAGCAAAGTTTTCACTAAGAAAAGCTACACGGGCTCCATGATAACTTCTGAGTGACATATATGTTAAAAAAATGAACCTTTAGAAATGCCCTGGCCTCAGTCTAGCTTAGCAGTATCTGAAAGTTAACAAGGGAAGGTGCTCAGCATCAAGTCTTCATGCCAACCGCAGCAAATACAGAGAGAGGCTTTCAGTCATGGCTCCTCAGGTCTAGGACCCAGTCCTCTTCAAAGCTTGTAATAACCCACAGTGGTTATTCCCCAAAGATTTTTTTTCATCTTATTTGATGTGGAACAAGGAAAACAACACAGTTGCTGAACTCGCAGGTCCTGACCCAAAGCAAGAACTCCATCTCTGACGAGGAGCCTCTCATAAAAACCATGGCTTCTGGTATAAACAGATGATGTGTAGAAACAGCAGATATTTCTGCAAGAAAGACTAGAGAGATGAAGGCCACGTCTATGGGTGCAGCTACATGTTGCAGCAGGATAGATTTTGAGTCCAAGTTTTCAGGATTTCTGTTTAATATCTTGACACTAACATTGTCCTTGCACCCTAATAAATGCTTGGTCACTTGAAAAAGCATAACTTTAAGACCCTTGCAAGGCCCTGTCACCCATTAGCCAAGACCCAGAGTGATCAGGTTTCCTAGGTAAGACTTTACACAATCCAGCCCTCTCTGTCTCTCAGCTTCTTCCCCAGCAATCAGTTTCTTAGATATACTGGAGTGATGTGATTGTCACATCACACTTCATGGACTAAAAACCACTTCTTTACTAAGCTTCCTTTTCTGTATCAAAAAAATGTACTGTCTCAACTTGACCATTTTCAGTTCCTTTTGCAAATAAACCTTAACGGGCTTTGCAATCCTCCTCCTTTCAACCTTTCAAACAAAGAGCTTAGAGCAGCCCATGCTCAGGTCACCTCAGTGAACGGCTGTCTCTGCCCCATCCAGTCTTGCCCATGGATAAATTACAGCCTCAGTACAGCTCTTATCCTGCATTTTCTGACGGGTCCTGTCCCTCCCTGGCAGTCTTTGCTCCTCAGAAAAGGTCCCATGGATATAGAATCCATCCACAGGGGTCCTGGTCCTCCTCCTTGGCATAGCCCCCAGTCCACCTCTTCCCAAGCCTTGAGCTCTTCATTAAGCATTAATTTTTTTCCTTTTAACTGAGTCCATATTTTCTACAGAGAATACTTACACAGGCAAAAATGTAAATAGTCAGAAAAAAACCTTAACAAGAAAGTGCAAGAAAAGAGAAAAAAAAGGGTTTCAGGATGATATTGTCAGTAAAACCCAGTGGAAAACTTCACTGTAGGCAACCACATTGTGGGGCTTAATGCCACAAGGTAGTACAGAGTGTCCAGAGGCAGATATTGTAGGAAGTATATATATGTATAAGAAAGAGTATATAGGTGTGTATATATATAAGGCTAAACCATTATTTAAATGATGGGAACACTCAGAATGACAAGTTCCATTTTAGTCACTGAATAATACACCCTTCAAAGGCAAGTCCTCACTTTAGGAGTTACCTCTCCGTAGTTAGCAGTTAGACTAGGAGCAAATGTCTTTGGTGGGAAGGGAGGATTTTTCCATATTGCCTAGTCTAAATATTCCACAGTTTCACCAAGCACCTTGGGCTCAGTGCTGGCAAGAACAGACCAGTTTTCCTTCCATTTTAGCAATTCTGACAGCTACTGATCAGCTGACCATTTCCCACGCTTCTTCGTTTATGCAGTCAGCTTTTTCACCATCAGTAACTGTATGAAGGCACCTCTTACATGCTATACTCCATGCTATTTGTATGGTAATAGTGTGTGAAAAATATTCAAGCAATAAATACCAAAATACTATTTTAGGTATAAAGGATATCTGAAACAAAAGTATTTGTCAAAGTATACATAAGGAATTGGTATTCCTCAGCTGTTTCTGGAAATGTATAGAGAATAATTCTAATAAAAACTATATTACATAAAGATAGAAGAGATAATCCCTATGAATTTTTAATATGAGAAATACAGAACATATTGTTAATGTAATGTAGTCTTTCCATTAAATATTTAAAATATTCCTTCTACACTAAATATGTATTTTAACAAATATGTGTTCTGTTTATGTTTGCAACACATTTCATGAGCCAGTAAAATCTGCCTCAATAGAAAGAATTTAATCCTTATGTATTCATCCTCTTGATCAAACATTTCCATTTCATATCAACACACATTTCTGTTTTTCCTAACAATTTATACATTTTCTACTTAGAGATAATGTAATTACAAACGTTTCTTGTAAATCTTTCTTACTCCTCTTCCATACTATTTCATTTAAATATCATTCTGCTATTCACAATTCCTTCGTTTTAATAAGAAAACCTGCTCACAATCAATTATTTAGTTGAATGCTGCTTCTCAAGACATTATCCATCCTTTTCAAAATAATTTGTATTTTCTATATTTTGAGCAGACATCAGAAAACATCATTGTTACTTTGTCAAACAGCATTTCTGCAACATGGTACTGTTTGGAATAAGAGCCAGTATGAGAATGGAAATCAACAATCCCATCAGCCCTGACAGATCTCTGTGCTCTTTTACTAGGCAGAGCAAATACCTTACTCAGAAAAGACTTTCAGATGGGTTAAATCAGAATTTATTTGATATCTGACAATTACGCTTAAAATATCTTATTTTGGTAGGGGATTTTACATGTGCCTCATTTTTTTCATATTCTCAAAACAGTGGCTGAGTCCATAAGAAAGTCCTGCTGGGAAGGAACACTGCTCAGCCACACGTTATCTCAGTAATGACATCCAGGCAGTGCTCCCTTTTATTCTTACTTTTTTTTTTTCTCCATTTACATTTAATGAAAATCCAGATTATGTGAGGGGAGCAAAAGGAGATGAATAATGAATTGAAACAGGCTATAGACAAACTGCATTTCTGTAGTGCAGCAACATCCTTCCACATATTTCTGTTCTTTTTTAAGGTGTGTTTCAGAGTATTCCCTGTTATTAAAATACATATGAAACAGTAGTTGCAGAAGGCTCTCTAGCATCGATTGATACAGACAGAACTGATGCCCAATATTCCTCAAAACACAAGCACCAAAAGGAAATGTCAGATCTGCATTTGATATAAAATATTGAAGTTAATTTAGTTATACTGTCTTCGACCAACGGGATGTGCTCACAGTCTAGTTCTGCCAAAACAACTGATAAAGTATATGACCTTATACTAAGATCTCCTAAAGCAAGGGTTTAGCATTGCAGTTTTCTGAGCTAGTGCTGTTGGTTCCCTTTTGGTGATGTGAAGGCAACATCTTCAATTACCTGGCAATGTTACCAGCTTTTCCTGTTGGAGCCATTCTTCATTAATGGCTACTCAAATCCTTCTCCTTCTCCTTCTCCTCCTCCTCCCACTGAGTATGTAGTTATCACAGTCACTGTGCACAGTTCACACTCTGCTCTGAAGACAGAATCGTTCCTCTCTTCCTGGGCTTCACTGCAGCATGGGATATCAGTGTTTCACAAACATTTAGCTACTCTCACAGTGCGTCTGGTGGGATGCATTAGTGGCAGAGATGGTTATGCATAGAGAGTGGAGAAAGGGAGAATGCATGGCCAGAACTACCCACTAATTCAGGATAGAAGATGTGAAATACACAAGGCTTTTCATTTTATAGGGCATCATATTTTCAACAGCACTTCAGATGCTCAGAAAATAGCTTCTGTTGGTTTCAGAGAGGATCATGCACGCTAAATGCTCCTGGAAGATGAGTGTCAGGCTTTCAGGTTGGGCACCGCAAATGCAAATCATCTTCTCTGGAAAGTTCAATTCATGTGGCCTTCTAAGATCACAAAGGGATTTTCTGGCCGAAAAAAGAAAGGCTGCAGTGAGATGCCAGGAGGGGCCTGGCTTTCTCTGCCTGACATGCCCTGTGCTGTTTGCTACCCTCTGGTTGATACAGCAAACAAGTTGCAGAGAAGTTTAATTTGCTCCTCTGCTCTGACTCAGCCCAGAAGCACATTCAGGCACTCAATACAACCCCATCTTTTAGAGAATATGGTTTGGCCAAAACAAACTGTGAATGCACAACAGAGTCCGATTAAAACTCTTGGGACAACTTTTGTTCTAGCAGTTATGAATGATCTTTATATTTGGTTTATCTTAAAATGGTAGCATTTGCACATAGTCTTCCAGATTGCTTTTAGAAAAAAAGGAAGTAAAAATTTAATCCTGTCATTTAGCAGCAAATATCCACGTGATTCTTCTGGAAAGGCCGAAATTTCTGTATTAACAAGGGAAACCTACAACACCTGAGCGTGCTGCATACCTGATATCAATGTTAAGTGGACCAGCTTTAAGTGGTTTTGTGGGCCAGCAGTAGAAGAGGATGAGACAAGTGAGGTTCTTGGTTGATATACATATCCATGGAATGACAGAAATCATGGATTTGAGAGTCCATTGCAGAGCTGGGGTGCCTAGCTGGCTTTGTTGGGGGGTCAGCAATGAGAGCAAAGTCACTGAAAGCTGAGGAGAAAGAAGCATCTATTCTTTACCCTGTAGCCTGTCAGGACCCAGTCATGTCTTGAAAGCATAAGGTTAGACTCACCAGCCACCAGTAGTTCCTGGGTGTGGGTGCACTTAGCTGCTCTATGCACATCCAGTCCAGGGCAGAGCGGAAGGACTGCAGTGCAAGGTTGGCCTCAAGAGAGATCTTTAGCCCTTCAGCTTGAACAAGGAGTTAATGAGCATATGCAAACCACAGTGATTTTATTTTATTTTATTTTATTTTATTTTATTTTATTTTATTTTATTTTATTTTATTTTATTCCATAGAACATTTAGAATGGGGCTGGTGAAAAGCATGTCCTTGACGCAAGGTCTTGGCTACAAGAGAATTTCCAGCCCCTACCTCAAAGCATGGATAGTGCAGAGCTTTTGAGTTTCAACAGAAAGATACACGTCTTTGCCCAACCTCATTCTGAGAAAAAAAAATCATAAAGCAGTGAACATCCACTACAGAAAACTTCAGTGGAAATAGTTAATGCTTTTCTATGTTCTTAGAAACAGAAAGCAGTGTCTTATCACAGCAAATACCAAGTATTTTCAGTAAATGGTAATGTCTCCAAAGCCATCTATAATTAAAATAATCTCTGTAGTCCAAAATAGTCATTTCAAATAATAACATTTTCCAAGTATTTCATATGCTTAAATAATGAAGCACAAGCAGAAATCTAGAAAGAGCAATCAAATAATTGTTAATGATTTGATATATAATCTTGAACCTGTGAACAGGTGTACGCTGTTCCATGGCAAGAGACCAACACCTTCCAGGGGCATATCCTTCAAGTTATATTTTAAATCCTTTTCATCTGATTTTTTTCCTTTTTTTTTTCTGTTACAAGTGTACCTGTGAGCAGTAGGATGAAGAAAGCTGGATTTTCTATAGATTTGCATCTTCAGGTTTAGCTGTTAAGATGTGACATAAGGCATGAACAGATGCTGACTTTCCTCTGTAAGGTACAGCAGGATCCCTCTTCCCTTCTTAGCCATCTATTTTCATGAAAATTTATAGCATCTACCTATATCAGATTTTGTCGGAAAAGGTCTGTAAGTTCAAAACCTAGCAGAGAGGGCAAATTGACATGATATGGTCATATAAACTTGCATTTTTTCCTAAGGAAGCAGAGTTGAGAATGTGTATGCGTCTATAATCACTGTATGTGCAGGGGCAGATCTGCAGAGAGCACCTACAGGCAGAGCACAGTTGAAACGGTTGGAGCTCTGCCAGTTAACATGAGTTGTAGATTTTGCCCATATTATACATTCTAGTCCTTCATTTGTGTAGCGTGCTGAGAGTCCGAATGATTTGCGTTTCTTAAAGAAATGCACCACGTGGAATAGATTTCTGGGGTATAATTGCTGTAGCTACTGCGTGTATTTATTATCTGTGCACAATAACTGACTCCAAAGCTTAATAGAATGGTATATCATTTTTTGCATAATAGTGATGTCTTGTTAAATTATTCACATTAGTTGTTTGACAGATACTAATAACCATTATTTGGTATTCAAGAGAATGACAAAAATAACTATTTGTTACATTCTTCCATTATCTAATATTCATAAAATGAATGTGATGTAAAATGACTTTCTGATGGATGGCTATCTAGGATATGTTTAAAGGTTTCACACAGTGAGAACAGATATTGAAACTTGTTTACAAGTGTTCCGAGGCACACAGGTAAGGAAACTGCAGTCCTAATTAGTGCTTAGGGCTTGTTCTGGGTTAGGAAATGTCCCAGCTTGGAACATTCCACACTCCCCCATGCCTCTGCCTTCAGCTATGTGCCTGCCAACTAACTCTTTGTTCAGCTAAAACGCTGGCAATGGATTCGCACTGCGACCCTCTGCACAAAGCTGAGATCCCTCAGGAGCTCTCACTTATCCCAGAGGTAAATTGATGTTGACATTTTTCTTCAGAGATGAAAACCTATTATATTAACATTCATGATGTTTCCCACCCCAGCCAAGACCCACCCCCCACCATAAAAACACACCATTCATAGGCTTGATACGGAATGCTGAAGTGGGCTGCAGGCGGGACTTATTTTCCCATTGTCGATTCCCATTGAGCAAGGGGTATTTACATGTGCTAATAGGCATTAGCCATGCAAATCCCCGGTTCATCAATGGGAAAAAGGATGCTGAAGATTGTTAAATCTGATTTTCCAGAAGATTAGAAACAAGCCACACTTAATCGTATGCTCCTTTTCTGTTTTTAAGAATGTTACTCTGATTATTTAAATATAATGACCCAAATATATTCAGTTATGCAGAACAATGGAGGAAAATCAAGTGTCCTTGATTTCTTGACATATTCCTATGGAAATAACTGATTAAATCTTTCAAAGAAATGTATGTTCTCATCTTTCATTTTAATCATCACATCATATATCACTACACTACAAATGCAAAACCAGAAATCTAGTTTTAAATGCACATCCAGCTTGCTTGCTTGGTTTAATTTCTTTAAACCCTACAAACAAGTTATCAGATGATTCTCTAACCTCAAACAGTGGGCTTTTACTCTAATTGGCAAACAGGAGCTCAAATCCTGCCAAAGAATAAGTTATTGCTGCATGTTTCATTGCCAGTACAGCCCATTCAAGGCTCAGCAGTCATGCTTTCAGCTTTAAGGTGGGAATTCCTCAATTGGAAATGAAAAAGGTAGAGCAACTATGCAAATAAACAAGGCATAGAAACTCGCTGGTTCCAGCTGAAGATGGCTAGGAACTACCATTAACATAAGACCATCATCTTCAGTGAGATGAAGACAAAGCTGTTTTAGAAAGTTGTGTTTAAACAGTAGTCAGGGCATACAGATTTGGAGTTCTCTGAAAGCCTGTCATGAGTCAAATCACTTTCAATGCTTTAACGAATAACTTAGCTGTTTGTTTTATTTGCAGGTGAACTCATACTGATTGGGTTTACAGGTTACCTGGAGGTGTAAATTAGAATTCAAAATGGTCTTGATAAATCTGAGATCCTTTCTCCAATAGGAGAATATGAACACAAAGTAAGAATGTTCCCCTGTACAAGCAAAAGACGATTAGACAGCAAAAGGTGTTGGTTAAGGGTGCTTTGGCCCAAACACTAGTCTGAAAGAGCTACAACATGAAACAATCCTTAGTGCAAGAACCAAGTCCAGCCTCAGATATCATCTGTAGGCCTCTACTGTTTTTTTTTTTTTAATTGTGTCTGCACAACACATATTACAATACGTAAACGGGCCCATATTGAAGCTAAGGCATTCTGTCAGTGATGATGATGATGATGCTGTTTACATTTACCATTGGTAGAAGACATAGGAGCTGGTGACGTTTGATTTCTGGGCATGCAGGAGCCACAGGGCAGATGATCCACCTCTCCCTCAGCCTTCACAGAACTCAGGACATCTGACACACAAGATGGAGAGTAAAATTTGCCACATTGTCAAAACTGCTGTCAGAGAGCTACACCTGCATGTTTTACTAAACAACACCAAACAGGTAGCTTGACATCAAGCTGCTTAGCTTTTCTTCATCCTATGGACTCATTAAGAGGCAGAAAAATGCAGTGAAAAGGTCTGTATTTACTTTTCCTTGTTTGAAGCCATTTCATTTGTACCCTGGGCAATGCATGTTGTCAGAGACCAGAGTTCCTCCAACATTTCTCTTTGTGCCAGTTCTCCCTTTTCCCTGCCTCTCACCACTTATTTTCCTGCTGGCAGCCTCTTTTTTTCTGTGCCCAGACTATTCTCAGTGGGCTGAGCAATGCACCAGGTCCAGGAAATGACTTGGGTTAAAATGAATTGTGCTGCCATTCAGATGGACCTAGACAGGATGGAGAGGTGGGCAGAGAGGAACCTCCTGAGGTTCAACAAGGATGAGTGCAGGGTCCTGCACCTGGTGGGGAATAACTCCAGGCACCAGTACAGATTAGAGATTGACCTTCTGGAAAGCAGCTCTGTGGAGAGGGATTTGAGAGTCTTGGCTGACAAGGTAACCATGAGGCAGCAACGTGCCCTCGTGGCCCAGAAGGCCCATGGGATCCTGGCTGCATCAGGAGGAGCATTGCCAGCAGGTCGGGGAAGGGGATCCTGCCCCTCTACTCAGCTCTGGTGAGGCCGCAAATGGAGTATTGGGTGCAGTTCTGGGCTCCCCAGTACAAGAAGGACATTAAGCTTCTAGAGAGAGTCCAGCAGAGAGCCAAGATGATTAAGGGACTGCAGCATCTATCGTATGAGGAAAGGCTAAGCTAGCTGGGCCTGTTTAGCCTGGAGAAGAGAAGACGGAGAGGAGATCTGATTAACATGTACAAGTACCTGAGGGGTGAATGTAGGGAGGATGGGGCCAAACTCTTCTCAGTGGTGGCCAGTGACAGGACAAGGGGTAATGGGTACAAGCTGAAACACAGGAAGTTCCATCTCCATGTGAGGAAGAATTTCTTTCCTGAAGAGCCCTGGAACAGGCTGCCCAGAGAGGTTATGGAGTCTCCTTCTCTGGAGATCTTCCAGACCCGCCTGGATGCCACCCTGTGCCATGTGCTCTAGGTGTCCCTGTTTGAGCAGGGAGTTTGGACTAGATGATCTCTAGAGGTCCCTTTCAACCTCAACCATTCCGTAATTCTGTGATTCTGTGAACTTTTCCACAGATTCTTGTGAAGGATCTGTCATAAACATGGGGAGGAACCAAACACATTGTACTGAGAGGGTCAACCTCACCTGCAGACTTATCAACTTCTCCAAAGGTCTCTAAGAGATCTGTGAAGCACAGCTTCTCTCTGTATCAATTCAACCTGTATGCCAAGTCTGTTTTTCATTATGGTGTCTGACAATTTTCTTGGTATAGCAGACCTACAGAACTGTGGTTTCCCAGAGCTCTTTTTAAAAAATGGTATCCTATTTGCTGCCTCCATTTCCTTCTGTGTGACTGATTGAAAGCATAGGTTCCACATCGCAGCTGGTAGTTCAGCAGTCTTGTAATTGAGTCTCTTTCGGAGCCCAGGGTGAACCTCGGCTGGCCCTGATGATTTGTTGCTATGTGTTTTATCAACTTGTTCTAAAACCTCCTCTACGACAGTTCAATCTGAGGCAGTTTCTCGCTCATCTCCAATAACAAAATGCTGTGGCATGGGAAGCTTCTCAAAGCTCCTATTTAGCGAACCCTGACACAAAGGACACATTTGCCTTTTCTGGTGCAATTCTGTCATCTCTAAGGGCTTCTATCACACCATAGTCATCTGCTGGCCTTATGTGCTCCCTGGCAAGTGTCCTTTTCCTGTTGGGGTTGAAAAGGGCTTTTTTTCATTGTTTTTTATGCCTCTTAGTAAATTGTTCATCAAAGTGTGTTCTGACTTGCTTTACAATGGTTTTGCATCTGATTTGCAGAGCCTATGCTCTTACTAATTTCCTTAGATTGGACACCAGCTATGCTTCTTATGACCATCTTTATATCTTTGACAGCCTTCTCCACTAAGCTGTTCAACTGTGCGTTTTTTTTTCCTAAAATAGTTTCTGATAACTGATAATAAATGCATTACTACAACTCCTTGGTAAGTTTGCTTTAGATAACGTAAGCTTTTCACTCTCTTGGCTGTTTTTTTTAATTTCCTATTAACGAGCCAAACATCCTTATGTCACTGGCCCCTATTTGAACTAGGAGCGTTGATTTCTCTTGAGCACCCAGGTGCTTTACAGACTGCACTTGGTGGGCATGACCAAAATGCTCCACTGTCTCCAAAAGCTCCTGGGGCTTGATCATTAACTCGTCAGCTAAATAAACATCACTACCCTCCTGCTGGACTCCTTCCTCACTCTCCTCCACACAGAGTCCTTGTGGACAGCTATGAGGAGAAGGAAGGAGACTTTCTGTTTCTTGTTTACCTGCCTTATTTTAAAGCATTTGTTAGGGGCTCTGTGGTGGGAGGGGGCTCTCTCCTTTTGAGGAGTTCTTCTCCATCCTCTTGGCTTACTCAGCTTGAGCAAGGGGAATGACTGAGGGCATTTTAAAGGCAGTACTGAGTTCTCCACAGCTGGTACTCCTCCTCAGGAGCACACCAAAACTCAAGTGTTCTGCAACACAGCACTAAATACTGAAAGAGACCTATGCTATTATAAATTGTATGATCAAACTGAGTAATTATCTCCTCTTGGTCTTTAGTTTTGACTCCTGTAAATCCCTGTTTTATGATCCCTGCTCACTAAACATTAATATTCAAAATGCAATGGCTCATCTCTTAATAGGCACTTGACTGGATTCACCCTGGTGGGCAGAAATGTTCAGTGGCTTCTGTACATTTCACAATCCAATACAAAATCTGATCACCACTCTTAATGACTTTGAGATTTATTGACTTGTCGATCTTTCCTAACTTGATCTTTTGAGATTTACTTATTTCTTTTGTACAAAGAATGGGAAATAAACAGCACACAAATCTTTACAACCAAATAAACACATGATGATAGAACAACAAAACCATCATTAAGAAAAGTCCCTTCAAGATATTCACATTCACCACTTTTTTCAGCTTACAAATCAGGCCTACTAAACACTGAGCAATTATCCCTGCTAGGGATTTCTCCCTAATGACATTATCCCTAATGGCACTAGCAAAGATTTTGCTTCATATGCAACCCTCGTTGATTGTATAATCACACGCATTCATGCAAAATGTCTCCTGCATGTACAGTACTGTAGAGAAGACGGTCTTGGTGTAAACTGGGGGCTGCCTCCAGACAGGCAGCCAGGCCCGTGCCCCCAAGGCTGCTCCCCCTAAGAAGAAGAGGAACACCCGGGAGAAGCGGCGAGTGATCGTCGTGGGTGACTCCCTGCTGCAGGGCACGGAGGCAGCCATCTGTAGACCTGACCCCTTATCCAGAGAGGTCTGCTGCTTGCCAGGGGCTCAAATAAGGGATGTTACTGAGAGGCTCCCAAGGCTTGTTCAGGAGTCTGACTAT
>JAWLRI010000764.1:2789876-2823569 GCA_034781795.1 Crypturellus tataupa
GGACCCCCGGGGGTGGTGGCGGCTCCGCGGAGGGAGCGGGCGGCCCCGCGCCGCGTCCGCGTGCGGCCGGGGAGAAGTTGCCGCGGGCGCCCGCATGCGAAGTTACCCGTCCCGGCGCCGTCCTGCCCGCGCCGTCGGGCTCCCTATAGCGCCCGTGCGGTGTCGTAGGGAAAGTCCGCGGCCTTAGTCCCGTAGCCGGGTAGCTGCGCGGCGTAGTGCCTGGTTAGCGCTGCAAGCAGCGTGTTAAAACGCGCCCCGCAAAGGGTGGTGAGGACTGCCTTTGCTACAAGTAGTTGCAGCAGAAATGCTTTTCTAACACTTCCACCGTGTGCTCGCCTCTTTAAGTTCTGCAAGCATGAGATGCTGGTGTTTAGCTTCCTGGCTCTGGAGTGCAAGTAGGCTCTGTGTTTATTTTATTTGTGGTTTTTGTCCCAAAAGCTGCGAGGGAAAGGGCCGGGCTGTCAATACGCTTTGCGGAGAAGCTTCTCTGCGGGAACACCCTGTTGCGGGAGTTGGAGTGTCTTGGCTGTTCCTGGGGTCTGCTTATGTGCCTAGGAAGGTTCCAGAAGCGCCCAGTCCTATGGACGCTGCCCGGTCCGGAGCGGTGCCCTGGAGCGCCCGCTTCTCGTTAGCGGCTGCACCGATGGAATGAGCAATCAGGTTTTGAAACTGATGCAGCAAATCTCATTTTAACTCAGGAGAAGACAATACAGAGAGCCCGTGCGCTGGGTGTCAGTAATGCAGAGAAATTGCAAGGAGAGCTCGGCTTTCCTCGTGTGGTCGTGGTGCCGAGCTGTGGCTGCATCTCTGCGCAGTCATTTGTGCTTAACAGGGAGCCCTGAGGAAAGATTTTTTTTTTTTTTTTTTGCCCTGCTGCTTCTCCTGAGGTGGCTTTGCAGCATCCAAGTTGCCGCAGCCTCAAGGAAGCTGAAAATAGCAGTATTTGTTGAGCCTTCTTTTTAACACACCCTCTCTCCCTTTGTAAGAGAGATGCTCAAATACTTGGTGTGGCAGGATGGAGCCTCCTGCTTTCTAGCAAGCTGGGCAAGTAGCACAAAATGAGCTAAGAAAGGACAGTCTGCCCAGAGCGACAAGAAGAGTGCTTGGAGAGACCTCCGTTTCCACCATCGTCTTGCCTGTCCTACCTAAGAAAAATTACTACCTCTTGATGGTGTGAAATACGTGGATTTAAAGGCTTTCTTGATTTTCTGAGGCTTACCAGGAGGGAAATGACTATTCATGGGCATAGCCTTTTAGGTGCTTCTCGAATGTTCCTCCATTGCAGCTATATTGCTTCAAGAGGTTAAAATAACTAGAACGCTTCTCCCATCTAGTAGCTGCATCTTACCTAATGCGCTTAAAGTAAGCATGTCATTGGCAAAGTCATGGGGAAAAGGGGGGCTCTTGCAGTTGATGCTCACCAAGTCAACAAATAACATCTCAAATGCCTGGGTCTTGCAGGTCTTCGGCCCGGCGGACACCACTGCAGCTTCCTGTGTGCGGCTCAATGCAATGCGTAAGTATGAGAGGCGGCCCGCCGACATCTTGTGTGTGTGGCTTTTCATCCTTTTCTGATTCCTTCCCTCGCCTCCCTGCTCTAGACAGGGTGTGTGCGACACGCTGGTGAGTAGCATATTGCAGATGTTTCTTGGTTGAGAGGCATCATGGGTGCTATCGGAAAGCCTCTGCCTGTCTAAATGGGTCTATTTTTCATACCAAAAATACATAACTAGACAAGAATTTGTCCATGTTTCCTCTTTCCCTTTGCTATTGTGAACAATTGAGTTATTTCTCTTAATTTGTGACAACACTATGGCCTTTTTCTTTCATTGAAGTAACTAAAGGTAGGTACCCTAAGGACCTCATTGAATATTTGAAATCCACAAAGCTAAGGTACGATAATATATATGACTTGGCTTTCATGTGAGAATAATATCTTTTTATCTAATCGGAATACTCTAAGATAAGTTTTATTGGTGTGAAACATCTGCCTATTAAATCACTATTCAGAAGGGGAGAGTTGGCCACCCTGCCACACGGGTTAAGTAATGATTAAGAGGATTCTGTTAAATGTGTATTAGTGTAAGGAGTAACCGCTCTTAATACGTCTGTATTTTGGCTTTAGCGTAAGTCCACGTTTCTCTTCATACTGCGTAGATGTATTGCTGGTATCTGGAGAAGCTAAGTAAGTCTTAAAGATGCTGTGAATGGGGACAGAAAATTATGTTCTTTAGATCAATTTTTAGAAATGGGGATGAAGGCGTAGGAAATTAGACCTTTCTGAGAAAACCGTGTCCTACCTGATAACTTTCCCTCTATGAATCAACTAAATGATGCTTCACTTCCAGTTTGCATTAACATTATGTTGTTGACTACTGTTAAACCTTTTTTTTTAAGAGAAAGGTTCGGATTTCAAATTTCCCTATTTCAGTTGAGTGCATATAGAAAGTCCTAGAAGGAGACTGTGATACTACTTACATTTTCTGCTTTCAGAACAGTTTATTTTGTCTGTACCTCAATAGTGCCTCTACAGTATTTATTTCATAATATATATTTGGTATTTAAGATAAGACTGCCTAAAATTGTGCATACAGATTAAGTCAATGGGATGCAAACTCTTGCATGAGAAACTTCATATGTACCTTTGTTAGAAATTAGGTGGTTAAATCCCTGCATTTATTGCACCTTCTCTAACTTAGGTCTCAGAAGTAAGTGTAAAGTTTTTAAACAAATTCTCTTCACATATATTCACTGACACGTAGTATATAATATGTGGTGTGGGGAGAGAAAGCAATAACCCTTCTTCATCTTATTTTAACTGTTTTGTCTGCCTTGTTGACAGACAGGATGAGGCTGATGCAGGCTGTGCATTGAAAAGGTAGTGGGGAAACATCCTTGTGTTCAATATCTGTAAGAAAAATAATTAAGCAGCATGGGCTTGCAGGCAGGGAGGGGAAAGAGGAGCCTTACAATGAGTCATTTTTATTTCTTTTGGTATTTTTGTATAAAGAATTTGTTCCCTAGTTTGTGAAGCAGCAAGGAAGGGAGAGGTGAGGGAACCTTATTGCAGAAGGAGGTCAATGCTGTTCTCTTCATTGTTTCCTCCTTGGTTTTTTCCCTTTTTACTTTGCATATGACCTGCAGAAAGATAATTTGTGGGGTGGGGGAAGGCGGAGGAGAGAGAGAGAGATCCCCTCATGCTGGGGATGGGGTGTGCGATAGAGCGCCGCGGAGGAGCAGGATGACAATTCCTGTCCGATGGGTGGGGCACAATGCAGTGCGAACCGGGAGCCTTTTGTCTCGGGAAAACCTTTGGAATCCGAGCGCTCGCCTGGCAGCCGGCGCCACATCCCGCCTGACCTTTTGGAAGGCACCAAAACAAAGTTAATGGATGTATCTCGCCGCTGCCGCCGCAACGTACCAGGGGGCTGCGCATTGCCGGGGAGCCACGGCTCTCACCACCTTGGTGCGTGTCGCACCCGGCGCCACATGTTGGAGTTGGGTTTATAAAATAATTTCCATCTGAAATTAGTACTAAACCCCATAGCAAAGGAAAAGCCCTGTAAGCGGTTATGAAACTGCTTTGCCTGGTTATTAAGGTTTCTTTTCCGTGTAAGTGTAATGAATTAACTTCCTGGGAGTTTCATGTGGCAGCTGGAAAATACAAATCTTGCTGCTCCAAAGCTGCATCTTGAGTCTCCTGCATTACCAAATGGACAGAATTACTAGATAATCACTGCGCTAACTAAGCTGAATGTAGTCATTGTGTAAACCGCTAGCTTAATAAGATAAAGCGTTTTTAAATGCCTCCAGTGGAAGAATATACTTGTGCTTTTTTAAAATGCTGAAAATGGTACACGATCGTTATGGAATCTGTTGTATTTCACAAATGGGATAAGAGCATCTTGCGGGTATTTTTTAATGTTCTATCTTGCAAAATCAAGTCTAATGATACCAGGTATGTGTAAGCAAGTATTCTGTTCTGCCAAGCTTGAAACATTTTAGTACAAAATGAATAGCTTGTACAAGACTCCGTCAAGCCTGTATCTATTTGAAATTATGTTGTGAAGGAATCTGTTGCAATAATGAATATGGGGGGAGGAGGGAAGGATACATATGAATGTGAGGTATCTAAGAAATAATAAAACTAGTATTTGTGCTGGTTTGCTAGTCCATTAAATGCTTAATTACTTCTTTTAAAAGGATTGAGGAATTTAAAAAAACAGTGTTAAATTGCAAATGAGTGCTAGATGACAGTACTGCCACTGAAATGCAGAATTCTGTATGGCTTATACTTTCTGCGGAGACTAATAGAATTTAATTTGCATGTGTCGAAAAGAAAATGGTGGCTTCTCGTCATTGCTCGGGGAAGGCTGAATAGAAAACTGATGTGGAGAAGTCTTAACACTAAGACACTATTTTGCAAAGAATAATGCCTGTACTGAAGTATTGTCATGACACTAGACAACTTTTAAAATGAGCAGTGAATATTTGAGGTGCAATTTGCTGCTGTGCTCAATATTGGAATGGTTTAATGGCTGTCCGCATTAATACGCACTCAGGCTTATGTATTGTATTATAGATAAAGTTAAAATGGTGAATAAGCTAAAGAAGGAAATGTTAAGTGCTATCCAGGAATTGATTTTTTTTTTCTTAAGCTTATCTAGATGTTTAATAGTAAGATGAAAAAAGTGTAAATGGTAAACTGTACATATTTATCATCTGTGCAGTATTGATCTAGATGAAAAGGAAACGAGCGAAAATCAGCATTTTAAATAATCTTAGAGATTCATTTTTAAGTTCTTTTTGAAACCTGTAATCACTGTAAATCAGAAGGGGAGGAGAAGGAAGAGGTTGGGGGAACCATTGTATGGAGCACAGCACATGTTCTCTTCAGCTCTGTGTTTAAGGAGTTAAATACTGTGATGGAAAAGATATAGTGACCGCCTAAACTTAATGGGTTTCAAATCAACTAGTAACTTGTGAATTACACAGAGCATTTCTGAAAAACCAGTGTGTTGCATCTGTGCTTTGTCTGAGTAGCAGACCTATTTGCAGAGCTGTTTGTCACACTGTTGTTTTTATTATAATAGAGCTTATATGGAAATATTTCTGCAATGCATCTATAGAAAAGACAAATGGCAGTGCTTATAGAAGGTGGCAGATTATACTGCAATGTGCATTAGAGAGAAGGGGGTTGTTACCCCCTCCTTGGCAACTTAAAAGGAGGGATTTGCATTATTTTGTTCAAATATGGTGCATGTTACATTGGGCTAATGTAAAGATTAACACAATGCGGCCCTTAACCTGGTTAAGGAGTCTGGGTCCTGCCCCATGGTAAATAATGCATTCAGTTTTGTTTGCCCGAACAGCTTCTTCCTGCAGTCTTACTGCGTGGAGAATAGCTGGGAGTCTGTTCTCTTGTAATTGCTTGTCTTGTGTATAAATGAATTAAAATGAGGGTGTTTTTGGAGAAGTAATCTGGCTTTTCTAACAAAACAAAAGATTGGGGGAGAACTTTTTCTCGTGTTACTTCAAGTGAGGGGCCTGATCCCTTTTGAATGTGTCTAGTTAAAGAGCACAAACATCGATTTCAAAATAAAAAATAAATGGTGACCTATTTAAGTGAAGCAAAGCAGCAGTTGTTCCTACAGAGTTGTGCTGTTCAACCTCAGTAGGGAGTGTGACCCGCTATAATTTGGTAATATGTTGTTAACTTTTACATAAGTTTGGAATTTAATTGTTTTCTAAGCATAGGAGAAAAGCAGTGGAGAAGGAAGGTAAAGAGGAGAACCTGTTTTCTTTCCTCATTTGGGGAAGGCTCTTCTACCAACTTATAAACTTGATTTATTTCTTGCATTATTGTGGCTATATTAGCATGAACTTGGTGTTTCTATCATTGCTAGAGTCAGAGTTTACCTGTTCATGGCAAACTGCCGTCCTTGGCTGTTTGGCCAAGGAACAACAGAAAGGGTGTCCTCATGGGTAAGTTACCTTTAAAGAAAGGCCATTCCCTTAACTGCAAACCACTGGAAAGAAGCTTAGTGTGCAGTATTGGTGTCAGGTCCTGGTGGTTGTCCCTTAAATATCTGCTATTGAGTGATTGTAAAGTCCAAATGAACTTTCCCCCAATGTTGTTTTTCCAATGAAGAATTGGGCAGAGGTGGTGGAAGCTGTTGGTCAAGTTCTTGTAGGCTTGCTGCCCGGAACTGTCTGCGATCCTTTGGGACCAGTGCTGTGTAGTCTTGCCTGACTCTCCCGCTTTGCAGATGCTTCTCTAGTGGGGGCACTGGGAAGAATGGTTCAGATCTTCCCTCCTCAAAACCGTGTGGGTCAAAGGCCCCTTTCAGGGGCATTCTCCTGGAAAAAGATGAGCCTTCTGAGCACCTCAACGCACTACCCAGGTGGCTGTTGATGTTCAAGCCTGCTGAAGTAGTGTGTGCAGCCCCTAGTACAAGCTAAATACCTCCTTTTGGGGTGGAAAGGATTTTTTTAACTTTTTAAACTTTTTTCCATTTTAAATGAAAGCAATGCCTAGTGTCCAGAGAAGTGGCTGAGAGGCAGCCTGTGCCTCATAGATGGCAAAGGGGGCTTAGAGATGGCACTTCTTGGAGCCAAACAGCTGGGGAGCTGCTGGCGTTTGCAGCTCTCTCCTGCACTGTGTGCTTGGTGGGGCGGCGCCGCATCGCTCTGTGGCTGTAGCCCCTGGACAGCATCACTCGCTGGATTACGGAGGCTGTCATCTGTCATCATCGCAGACTGTAAAAGACAGCCCGGTGCTCCTGACAAAGTGGCAGGAGGATTGGGCATGATTGGGAAACAGCTTGCGGGGCTGGCAGGCATTTTTAAGTAGGAAAGTGATTTCAAAGGAAGGGAAGAAGGTAGGGAGGGGAGGAACGAACCATCAAAGACCTACAGCAGCACCTTCACCCTGCACTGGGAGTTTGGCTTTGCAAAACCAAGAGGCTTAAATGTGTTGAGCACACAACTGGAGATGGGGATTGAAGAGAGGGGGCTTGATGCTGCTCCCATTAAAGCCTGCTGGTGTTTTGCCTTGGTTTCAGCAGGTACAGTGACTGTGTGCAGCGAATGTTGCAGTGGATAAGCACCTGCACAAGCTCAGCATTAGTATCTCAGAAGTATTCAGCACTCTCATATTTATTCATGCTGAGAAATGTGGTGCTCTGCACCCATTTTTTTTCATTTTCTTCATCTTGTTGCCTGCATTGGTGCAGCATTGGTGCTCTGGAGACTTCCTGGTCTTCCTGCAGAGTGTTTTCAGTAATATCAAAATAACTATAATCACAAATGCCATTTTCCTAAACCTTGAACAGAGATGGTCAGTTTAAAAGATAAGCCAGTGATGTTAAGAGAACAGGCTGGAAACAGAGGCATTGAGTGAATTTCCTCAAATGAATGCAATGAGCAAAGGGGCGCCTTGCAGGGTGTGGCATGTTGCAGACAAATGTCCAGAAAGGGCATTAACTCCTTCCAACGCTTGGCTAAAATGCATGGTGTACAGGAGCAAGCTAGCTGAGTTGGGCTGCAAATCCCTCCCATCCATAGAGCACTGCCTTGATCACCCATGGACCATGGAAGGTCACTGATCTGCTCTTTTGTGGGATGTCACTATCCCCCTATTCACTGTCAGGTCCTACCTAGCAATAATAAGTGTTGTGTAATCTGTTGGCTGTGTATTTCTTAGTTGACATCCCGGTCTTGATTATTTCCTTTCATTGCTCACCTTGTTGTTCTTCTGTAGTTGCCGCTGCGTCTGCTGCAGATCTCGGTGCTCTCACTTCGATTGGCATCCCGTTGCAGTGGTGCTGCTAATAACAGATGGTGCAAGAGCTCACACCTTAGATGCTTCCCAGAAGAGGCACAGATGCAAGGTCAGGCTCCTTAAGAGCAGGCATTTCTGAAAACGTATACCTGGCAATGGCAATGACAGTACAAAGCTTCAGCAGGTATCTTGTGTGCTGTGTTTATGGCTTAGCTGAAAATGGCAACCTGAGCCAACTGGTAGCTGAAGCAATTGCTAGTCAGATATATATACCTCCCTGGACACATTATATTACTGTATACACACACATGCAAGTATATATGTAAACATATATATGCTGTTCTTGGGTAGGCAGGAAGTCAAGCTGTAAATATATTTATATATTTCACATATGTGTAACTAAAACTTAAAGGGGTATTATCTCTGGCTCCTGCACACTAAAGGAGCAGTTGTTTTCATCCTGTATGACACAGCATCTCCAGTAGCCCAAGAGCACCACTGCATACGTTAGAGATTGGCATATGGCTGTCGCATCACAACTGAAAGTATTGAATAATGATCACACATATCAAATAATGACTGGAAAAAGCTCTTTTCTCCTTTTTATTAAAAAAAGAGATTTCCCAAAGCTCATCATAAAGCTGGTTCTTAAAACATTTTGCCCTGCTGGGCTAGGGATTGGAAGACCTGTTAGATGTGCCATGTCAGGGAAATGGAAAAGACTCAGTCTGGATTTCTTTTGCAAGGAGATATAGAGCCAAGCGATGTATTTAACCCTACCCTGTCTTGAAAACTGGAGGAATCGAAAGTGTCATTCTTACGGCTTCTGTTAGGTCAAAGTAACTTAAACCTGGAAAAAAGGGGTTTCTACCCCAGGCCATCAGGTTGCCTGCAGCTAACCTGCTGACACGAAGCTTTAGAGACCATGACCAAGTTGTTGTTGCCAGCTTGTGGAAAAAGAGTTCTTGGGAGTGGTGGTAGAAGTAATATTTGCATCATTTCAGACTTCTGGGAATAGAAAATTGACTGGCAGCAGGAGGGAGGTGATTTGGTTTCTGCAGGTATCAGTTCTCACGCTGTCTGTATGTTGCTTTATGTTGTCTGCTAATGTTATAAATAGATTGCCAGGAGTGCATCTGGTTTATATAAACCTGCAAAAAATACAGGATACTTCTGGGTTTCCTACAAATTACTTTTTTTTTTTTTTTTTTTTTTTTTGTAGCAGTTTCTGGAGGGGGCCATGGAGTCTGTCTTTGATCTAGAGCGCAGTTGCAGCCTTGGAAAGGGAGTGAGATGGGGAGCTCATGACTTGTCAAATCAGTATGGGGAATAAATGCTGTCACAAGGATATCTAGCTCCACTGCACGAGCCTGGGTGCTGCCAGGGGAGCTGGGTGAAGGGGAAGTCACTGCCTTGAAAAATAAACCAAGCACTGGACTTTCTGTCCTGTTTCTTTTCCATTTGTCTCAGATTGTTTTTCTTTGCTGTCCTCCATTCTGGAGGATGAGCTGTGGATCGGCCTGCTCCCAAACTCGGCTCTGGAGGCTCTGCCCTTTCCACCTAGCTTCCTCGTATAGTAGGATCCTGCGCACATGAGCAGAGCCCCATGCCCTGTCCCCCGTGGCTCTGCTTGCTGGTGCAGGGCACCAATGTTCCCACCTCGGAAAAGTCCCTATCCAGAACTCCAGGCGCTGCAGGGAATGCAGCTGCATATGCACCCGCTTTCAGTCCCTTATGAACAAACACACAGGGAATTTAAAAAAAAAAAATAAAAAAAAGGCAGAGCACAAATATAATGATACTAGAGGGTGAGAATTGTTAATAGTTTAACCGTTGCTGGGAAAATGGCTGGCTGCGCAAGTGGGAGCCAGGGAGATGCGGGGAAAAGGGTGTTTCGTGGGCCCCGAAGGGTGTGGCTCGAGCATCGCTACCGAATGCTGGGGAAAAACGTTCTTTGTTCTGCAGGCAGGTGGGTCACAGCTCCGCGCTCCGGGCACGGAGCGCGCAGCACCCGCACGGCCGCAACACTCGCAACACCCGCGCGGCTGCAGGCGTCGGGGAGAGCCGAGGCGCCAAAACTGCTGCGAACGCAGCAAGCAAGGAGAGTCAGACAGGAGTCTGCTTTTTTCCTTTTTTCTTTTTTTTCCTTTTTTCTTTAAGTCTCAAAGCTTGTCAGTATCCAATTCAGCATATCTGATTGATATCCCTGCATTGTTTTTAATATAATATCTTGTGTGTTTAATGCTTCAAATGGCCCAATTGGTAAGTTCGTACTGCTTAGCACTAAAATTTGTACTGCCCAGAATTGGAGCTGTGTGTGTGTTAAAACATATTAAAAGTATATGTGCCTCTATATATGTGTGCAGTTTGGCAAATTGACTCATAATGATAGTCTGCTAATTAGAAAATAATTTAAAAGCTGTTCATTTAAGAGTGCCTGTGGTTTGTCTGACAATTTTATTCACTTTCTTCAAAATTAAGTAGAAAATAAAAATGTATTCACAGTTGCTTTTAGATTGTTATAGGCTAAAGGAATATATGCAACCTAAAAAACTCTTTTATGCTTTTTATTCTTTTTTTTTTTTATCCTCTCTTCTGTAAACCAGTTTAAGAGACTTAAAATGCTGGGGGAGTTGTTTAACTGTTAGTTTTGTTTTTTTTCTTTTCCACTGCCTCTTACCTTAAGTGTCAGAACTATCATGTAATATCTGTTCAGTAGCTGGTGAGAAGTAAAAGTATTTGTGTAAGTGAAAAGTGTGAATTAAGGAGGAAAAACAAGCTGGGTTGAGCATGTGACAGTGAAAAGAGAATGACCTAAACACATCCTCTTTCATCTAATTTTAAGTAAAATTGTTTTAGGTCTAGGAATCTGGACAGTTTCATGTGTGTTAGTATAAATAAATGTCTGTTTTCATATCTTCAAAATTTTTTATTTCCTGTCTTTCTGGGAAGAGGCAAACTCCACTCGTAAATTTGCATCTTATGACATTTCCTTACAACAGCACACTGGCTCGTGTGCTGGTAGAGACCAGCCCATCATTTCTTGGTAAAAAGAACCTTTCAGCTCGGTTACCTCCTGTAGAGAGCTAATTTTCCAGCAGTCAGGCTTGATCTGGATAAATAATTAGGGAGCGGGCACGCGAGATGAAGATGATCACATCAGCGCTGTCTGTAATGCAGTTAATGCAGTCGGAGCCCGTGATTGCACGTCTGCAGCGCATACTCGCGCGGTCTCAAAAGCCGCAGCGGCGAGCGGCAACAAAGCCAATCGGTTGCATTTGTCTTAGAAGAATTACCAGCACTTTTCCTTCATTTGCCGAAAGCGAGCAAACAGCTGCAGCACGCATCTGCAACGCGGGAAGGTGATTCTTGACACGTTCTCGCTCTCTACCCCCGTGCATGCAAAAATCTCATCGTGCAATTAATTCTGCGTATTATCTCAAAATACGGTGTTGCGTTTTTTTTCCTTCCCCTGGTGTTTGAGACCTTGTGGCATTTTACATTTTATTTTAAAATTGGTGTATCTTTTACTTTTAAATGTGAAAGCTTGCTTGGTGAAGTGTGCTATTTCAGCATGGAGGGGAAAAAAAAAAAAAAGGTCCCAAAAAATTGCTGGTCAAAATTACTACAAGTTTATGCTGATTGCAGGGCTGAGCTGGAAAGAGGGTTATGAATGCATCTTTGAGCAACTGAAATTTCACATGACTTGTAACTGGACTGCTTAATACAGATGTTAAAGCTAACTATACTCTTGTACCTTCCTCTGGAATATATTTAGTATTGATGTGAGCTGTTCCTCCTGCCTAACCCTATAAAAGGGTAAAAAATATATCTTTAGCTCACTTTATTCCCAGTGGTAGATCTGTAGCGTTTACACATGGATCAGATTAAAACAGGTCAATATCTTTCTGTGAAGGGGGCTCCTGACACTTTGGTGTATGACTGCAGTGCACCTACCTTAAGGATGAATGGACCCTGAGGAAATCCATGTGTTAGCAGAAACGCAGCCTAGGGATATGTTACGATCACATTCTTTTATTCATCAGCTAAATCAAAGCCTTAACATAGGATACTTTGTCATCAAGTCAACCTAAATAATACTTTGAGGTGACAGATAACTTTTGCTGAAGAAATGAAACCTTGCATTTGCATAGGCAAGAAGCATATAAACGCTGTGGGCTAATTCCGTTCCTTAGTGTACGTTGTTTGTGTTACATATATATAGTGCTCTAACTGGAATTTCTCAGAACCTCATTAAAAAGCAAATCATATATTCAGGAATTGCCTTATGTCAGGAAGTCTTTGTCTGCCCCTTTGCTTTACTGCAGTTGTTTACTGCCTTGCATTGATTTTTGGCTACCAAATCAGTATATTGAGGCTGGGGAGGGAAGGCAGGAAGGAGGAGGGGGCATCTCTGCTGTTTGAAGGACCAAGGAGCTGTCTGCTGCCTCATCTCCTTTTTGTTGTGTTGTTTTATTTATTTTTTTTAACTTGGAATTTCCATATTCTAAAGAGGAAGAGGCTCTTCTTCGATATAATGGAGCCATTAACATCTATTAATAATGCAGACAGGGTAAGTAGCTGGAGTTGGCGCTCCCCGGGGGCCTCGTAAAACAGATGTGCACTATATCTTCCCGGATTTGATAGCTGCCGGGGTCGAGGGGGTCGCTGTGGTTCCCGTTTATTTCCTCTGGCAGCGGTTTTCTAATTTAAGCACCTCTGTCTCCTGGCTACAGCCGCCTGCCGCGGTGCGCAGGGGGTGTTCGCCCATTGTCGCGCCTGGAAAAGGGCACCGGCGCCGCGGCCGCGCGCGACAAGCCAACCGCCCCGCTCCTAGCGCGCGCTTTGCAGAGGCGGCCGCTGTCAAGGGGGGGCCTTTTGTTGGTCTTCTCTTTTCTTTTCTTGCAAAATATAAGGTAAGTGCTTCCTCTCGTCTCACAGCCATGGATTTTGCATTTATTTATTTATTTACTTTTGCACTGGAAGGGAGGTATATTCCAGCATGCGGGAGCATGCACTATGCTGTTTGACATGAGGTCTGTCCACGGGTGGAAAATGTAATTGCCATATCCCCTTTTTCAAGCTTACGCCTTTCAGGTTTTAATTGAAAATATTCATGGTGCTGGCTCTGAATAGCTACTGCCGCACGCTCTTTCTATAGCGCTCTGCGTTTAACTTGGGAAGGGTGGGGTGTGCCGGGAGGGCTTAAAATATGTTCTCTATTTCACTGCAACTTCATTTCCTTACAGATTGCTCCTTTAAAATGCTGATAAAACAGTGATATTAGTGGTCATAACATATAGGGAAAAAATCTTACATGACTTTTTCTTTCAATACCATAGCGGGACGTTACACTTGTATTGTGCGAGTTTAGCATTGCCTTCCAGCAAACAGGAGATGTGAATGTCTTTCCTCGTGCACACTTGTGTTACAGTATAACCTAGCTATATGCTGTTAAATAGATAGATATATTTTGAGCTGGCTTGTCACAGTTGTAACGGGGGGGAAAATATCCTGCTATCGGCTGTAAATCCTGTTCGGTGCCCAATGCCAGATGAGTATTACAGTTAAAAGTTTAGATATGTGTAGAGAGATAATACAACCCTTTCGAAGGGTAGGAGCAGAATAGTTACTCCTGCCTTTTTTCTCCTATTGCTTTGTATGCGTTAGTCTCTCACGATGTGCGATACTGTGATATACGGAAGGCTAATTTCCATTGTGTTTCCTGCAGTAGTACAGCCAAAAACTGAATTGCATCTATATTGTCAGAAACATGAAAGATGCTTTGGATAGAGAGAAAAAATGTGAGCTGTATTTTCCCCCCCACAAAAAATGTGTTGCATAAGCCAGTTCGTGTTGTTATTTGAAGGCAGACCTGAGGGTGGGTGGGCCACTCTTTCCCCAAAATAATTTGCAAATTTAAATTAAAATAATTTTTTTGACTTACTACGTGCTTAAAAAGGCCTGTTGTATTAAACTCTTTTTGTGTACTGAGATACTCTCCTTGTGAATGTGCACCAGGCGCTTCTCTTAAAATGGTACCATGATCATTACTGGACTGTGTTAAATTTTAGGTATGAAGGGCCATATTAATTATTTGTCTGCTAGGCATATTTTTAAAGCATGAATATTTACAAATGAGCTTTCTTTCTCTATTTGTGAATTTATTTGACACTTAATAAATTGTATATAGTTTAAAATGATAATGTAAAGGTGGAAAGTAAAATATGTAGTTTGGCTTTTATTTCCTCTGTTTCTTAGAGGCAGATAATTGTTTCTCTTTAGTGTATTGATTATTACTCTTATCTCTTTCTGAAAGAATTTCAACATAATCCTAGCATTCATTAGACTTTAAAGAAAAATGCACGCTTTAAAAAAAAACAGATTAAATAACTATGCTTAGTCTTAAAATAAGCAGGGTAACTCCTTTTAAATAAACCACTACTTATTAAAAAAAAAATAGAAAAAACTTGCTATGTTTTACTGCTGGAGAGCGTTTGCCCCTTGTAACAGAAGAGGTCAATAATGCTTGTAACTGGCAGATTCAGTAGAACAATAAAATACCTTCTGGTTTTAATTGGGTATTAAAGTAAATGCTTTATGCTGCTATTTTGCTAACTTATAACCTGTTTGGTAAATTCTAGAGTTTTTGTTGATGATTTTAATATATATTACATATTCACGCTATTCAGATGTATTTTCTTAATCATTGCATGATGCTACAACTGGTGTTGAAGCATAGCAATTCTTTTTCTCTTGGCTCTGTACAATTGATGCTGGTGGGATTGTTCTAGAGCCAAACATTCCTTGAGACGGTAGGATTGCGCTGAACGTTTTAGAGTTTACTCATTGTTTGTTAATACAAAGCTAACAAACCCTAGACACTTGTTTACCTGGTGTCAGTAGCCTGTTCTTGTCCCATTAACATTATCAATGACAAATTTTATGTAGAAAATGCAGCTCAGATGCATAATATTTGGTGTTTTTAATACTTAATATGCAAGTATGATTGCAATTCACAGAAAATTCTCCTTTGCCTTTGTGTAAGAGTTTCCTCAGTCTGAGGAAGAAGTCTGTATAGATATGTTTTGAGTGGCATTGGTATAACAGAGGGGGAAAATGCGCACAAAGCAGCAATTTTAGTATGAGTTTTACATTATTATTGTCCTCTAAAAGGTTGAAACTTTTCTTAAGGTAGAAAAATAACTGAAATTAGACATTAAGTTATCTATTTAAGGAACTTCCCTCAATGTGAAGTCTGGCTTCCGCATTCCCTAGGAAACAAAGGAAAGATCCTCTTTCCTTTGTTAATAGCATTTATCATCTTTAACTCATTAGTTGCTGAAGATGAGCTGAAATATTGGTGTGATTACAGATTACCCACTGATTAAAATAACATAGATGGAATGTCTATGTGCAGATATTTGATACATAAAATACATACAAAATATAAAAGCTGAAGGCATTATTGCTCACTAATATTCTTTATTGAATTGATTTTTATACCTTCATGATTTAATTCCTTCTAGATAAAGAACAACAATTATGGGATTCCCTTTTATCTGATGTTCTATTCTGAACTTCAGGTATGCCCTTGTGTAAAATGTAATGCTTTGTGAGGCAGCCATGAGAATAGAACAAAATAGAAGATGCTATGGGGCTGTTGTGCATGACAAACCATAATTTGATGACTTCTGGAATTGCATCATTGTAATTTTGTCCACTTAAAAGGAATTTTAATTTTCTGAAACACTAGCCTTTTTTGAAGTTTGCCTGCAAAGCAAGGTTGATTATGTGTTGATACAGAGCAATTTCTATTTTAAAAATCTGAATGTTTTAAATTCTTTCCCCTTCTTTTTTTTTTGTTTAATTTTTCAGAAAAGGTTATGTCCAAAATGTGAGGAATTATTTTTTTTCTCTTGGGTATGCATAGCACTGTTATGTGATGCATAGGTCTTTTCTTTTTCCAACTCCAGTGAGTTCTCCTTTAACTGAATTTAAAGGCTGTTTCAGTGAATCCTTTACTATTTTTTTTCTGTCTCTTTTAAATAGGATTTGCAAAATGGCAAATAAGCTGCATCTTCCCCCTACCACCACCACTTTATTCTTAGTAAATCATGCAAACATGTTTTTTGAACTTTCTGTTAAGGGAGAAAACTTTATCCCTTCTGATGAGTTTTCTGTGATGTTATGTGACATTTTGCTGGTCTGTCTTCAGGATCCTTACTGTAGTAGTTTATGATAATCTCAAGGGTGCTGATATGAGGGGGAGGAGCAGAAATCTCGCAGCTCTCCCTACAAACACCCACGCCGATTGCAATCGATGAAACTGTACCACAACAAAGCAGGCTTGTAAATACAGAGTAAGAAATTGTGAATGTGATGTTATAATTTCAAAGAGGGGCCCTACACCCGAGAAAATTCTGTTTTCTGTTGATAGTAAAGCTGAGAATGCTGGCGAGTAGAAAAATATCCTCAAATTAGTATATTGCATTTCCCTTTCCATAAAAGTATGTTTCTGTCTCCTTTGATTTCTGATTGACCAGCCTCAAAAGGGCTTGTTCTTTTTGAAGTGTGACTCTAAATTTGTTCCCTTAAAAGGGTTGGATTTGGATGCAAAAAAGTGTAGTGACCTTGGGGAGAGCTGAGCAGTATTTCTCTGAAGTATTTTGCCATCATCTTTGTTGCTTTGCTTTATGTGTGTATTTATATGTGCAAGTGGCTTGAATCCTCATTGGAGGCTGTAGGAATTGAAAACAAAAGTACAATGGATAGGGCAGCACTTTTGATACCTTTTGAGTCAATATGTAGCAGTTGGGATTGTTCTTCCCAGCATCTTCCATTGTGAGAGAGAATTACGGAGATTACAGAAGCGTATAAATTAGTTGCTTATTGAATATGCCTGGAAAGACAGGAGACCTTTTGTGTACAGGAGGGGGAGATGACTACTGATTAATTATGCTATAAACCGTACATAGCACATAAACGTCCATGCAATAAATGCCTTTATTTTACACCCCTGTCCACACTATCCATGAACAATGCATTCATTTGTCTCCCTGAGGACTACTGCAAATATTCCAAACATTCATTCCTTTAAAAAAAAAAAAAAAAAAAAAAAGCTGAGTGTCCTTTTAAAATTTTTCTGAAACAATGGATTTTCCTTTCTGCAGATGTGCGGGCTTGATGCTTGTGAGATGTTTGAGGGCCAAGTCTTAAACAATGTGGGTAGGTAAAAGAGGGGGTGAGGGCTCCCATGCTCATCGTGTGACACAGTATGGTTTTGCATGAGGTGGAGTGTGTATGGAAAGGGCTGGAGGGGGAAAATACACAAGGTAGCTCTCTACAATGGCCTGTGCCGTTGGGTCTCCTGACAAGCCAAGTGAGAAGGGTGGGTTGCCACTGGAGCTGGAGTAAAGAAAACATGACTTGCTACCAACACGCATCATGAGTCTTTGTTTAAAAAAAAAAAAATTTTATTAAAGTGTAAAGTTGCTTTCCTCATCATATAGATACTTTGCTCTGACTTTTCCTCAAGATGCCCACTATCCCAAATGTGTCTGTTTTCTTGCTTGGATAAGTAACATAGCAGTCCTTCCCTTCTGCCTCTTTTATGCCACAGCAGTTTATTTCTGTAACGATCTACATATCTTCCTTGTGTTTAGACCATGAGTGCTGCATATAGAGTTTAAACTACAGCTCATGACAATTAAGTGTACATGAAACTCTTCATTAGCCTCTCCCTTTCAGAAAGGAGAAAATAGATGTCACAGGAAGAAGCTCTGCCCTGTTTTTTATGTCTGCAGCAGAAGAGTGGGAGGTTTGAAGTAGCTCTGACTCCAGGTTTGCCTAAAGAGCGGATGCTCTGATCTCTGGCTCTAGGTGAACACGGGCTGCAAACACCCCCACAACATGCATATGGAGCCCTCTTTGCATGGCTGTGTTACTTCATGTGAAAGAGGGGACTGCCAGATCTGCCTTTCTTGCTGAGTCACCATGATAAGTTGTGCTAAAAGCCTGGCCCAGCTGCCAGCACATTGTTGCCTGGCTAAGCAGAGATTCCTTACCTTAAAATGCATTGAAGTTTTCCTGCTCTTAGAGCTGAACTTTGAACTGTTTTAAATTCATGAAAGAATTATAAATATGCAGATTTTTGTATCAAAAGTCAAATCCAAGGGCCTATTAAACACCATAAGTACTTTATAATTGGTTTGATTAAGCTAATATTAACTCCAAGTGACACTTCAGTGACATCAATTGTGACAACGGAAGTGGCATTTCTGAATTGCCTTATTTTTAGGAAGTATGTTGATCTTTGCTTTTTCAGTTGTCCTTGTAGCATAATGCCCGTAACTCAATGCATTTCTGACATGTCCCTTCTCTCTGTTTCCAAGGATGTGGATGGTCAGATTTACTACTACTCAGTAGTGTTCCTGTGCTGATGGTATCCAGTGATGGGAGTTTCTATCAACAGAAATTAATTATTTGTGTCAATCTTAGAGAATTAAAATCTTTCTTGAGCAGCAGTTCTAGATTAGATGTTGATGTTTGCCAAGGCAAGGAGGAGGGCTATGTGGGGAAAAGTGTAGTAGTATTAAAGCCTGTGAAACAGTGACTTCAGTGGTCCAAACATATGGCAAAGCAGTATCATCAATACAGCATCTTTCTACCCAACAGAGGACTAGGCTGTTCTTACTTCTGGTTTAGCTTTCAGAAGACAGTAATTTCAAGTACTTGGCATCCAGAGAGGTGGGTTTCACCACTGTGCAGAAATAGTAGCCCTGACTCCAAAGCTAAAACCAGTTGTAGATAGTGGTGTTCCCAGAGGAGTGCTGTGCAAGTGTTTGCTAAACTCTGCTTCAGGCCTCAGAGAAACTGTCAGCCTCAGTAGTGAGGTCCATGCTGCTCCTGGAGCTCGTGCTGGGCAGACCTCATTTCCAGGTTGCGTGGAGTAAAGTCTCTGCTTTGGTTTGGATTTTTGTCAAGCTCTGTGGGCATATCCTGAAGGAGGTGACTTTACTTTTGTTTCACTTTATATCGCCTTTGTATTGCTCCCCCAAAGATTTATTGCAAAACTTACTGTTTGTTCCTCATGTAGGAGTAGCAGCATGGGTTATGGCTAAGCAAATGGAGAACTGTGATTGTCTCTTCTGTTTGACTAGAATAAGAGAACATCTGTTCTCTTATTGTTCTGACTTTTAAACCCTTTAAGTCTTATCTTCTAGATTTGAAGGCCCTGGAGATACAGGCAGGTGTTTTCCCAGTCTGCTCCTTGGGCAGTGGAGCTCCAGCCTATTTGGTCAATAAATTCTGCCATTATGCATATGGTAAGTTGGTGGCACCATAGCCTGGGTAAAAAACTAATTAAATTGGCTTGTGTTTCCTGTTTACTTCCAATTTGTCTAACAGTGACTAGGTTTTTATGTAACATCTTTTAAGTAATTTGGAGAAATGCAGCCGTCTATATAAAGACTCTGTATTGCAATTCTGATAATATATAGCCAACCTCTAATGTACCCAACCAAATATTATCATTTAGTGTCATACCCCCATCTTAAATATACTTTCTTACTTGATTTTTCTATTTACACAAAGAGTATTTAAGCATTATTTTTCACATATCTTGCTATTGTCTTTCCATGTGGTAAGTCTGCTGCTTCGAAACACCTGACTCTTGTCTGTTCTACCGAGACAATACAAGGACAAGTTAAATTCTGTAAAAAAAAAAAAAAAATATTTACTACAGATTTTATTGTATCCAATTACTTTGTTTTGAAAATGGGTTATTTGCTGTGCTTAATGGCTTTTGTGGTCTTAAATTCTAACAGCGAACACTGCCAGCCCCATTATTGATGGCAAAATGTTTTAATTTAACAATTTGTCTATAAGCATATTCCAAACCCACCTTATCTTTAATGCTGTGAATATGGCAGGATTAAATCATGTGTTTACTCAAGAGCAGTCCATCTTGTTGTCCACCTATCCAATGGTGCTACGTAAGTTTATTCTGATATGAAGCAGCTCTGAGGCTAATTATTCAGGAGTAATAGTCGTATTTAGTCCACATTTGTGATGCAGAATGTATTCATTATTGTCTTGAGGTCTTCTACAAGAGCATTTATTATGATAACTTTGTAATTTAAAAACTGTTTAATGTTTGGGAGAAATAGGATGAGTTGTCTATTCTGTGCACCTTGCTTATTTGAAAACTAATCTCTTGTCTAATCAGTGAGTTATTTCATATTTTAAACTAAGGCCATTCTTCGTGGTTTCTACTGCAGAGTTGCAATGCTACATTGTATTCAACAGAGAGGAGGGGATTACCTGTGTTTTGGTGACTCCAGCTTCCTATAAGGCTAGCTTGATTAAAAGCATATTGTCAGAAAGCTTGGGTCCTCATTACTGCTGAGGGCTTGATATCTGTTAACTCCTAGAAATGCATTTGCTATCCTGAAGCCAAAGAAATGTAATTTAATGTAAGAACCCAAAATAGGATGTTTCTAGCATAGTTTAACATTTTAGTGAGGCAGCAGCCCCACTACTGTGCTGTAGGGTAGACCTGGTATATTCAGAGCACATTTAAAGTTAGATATATTAATCTGTCTGAAGCCAAGTAAACTTAGAAAGGATTTCCATTGAATGTTGCTTCTGTGTTCTTCTAGCAAAAATCACTAGGTAACTCCAACACTCATGTCTGGAATTGTATGAGAGATTTAGAACACCTTAAGGCCCACTCTGCAGGTTCCCATTCTCAGGATGAGTCTGTGTTTGGGTAAGAAGACTGTGTTGGCAGAATGGTCAACAGGTCTATACCCTGCATTGTGTGTCTTTTTTATCTAATCAAAAAATCTGCCACCAGGGATTGTATATGTTTGTTAGTTGTGTTTAGCTTTTTTCTTTTTATATGCCTGTAAAATGAGGAAAGATGGATCTCCTTAAAATGTTATGAATAAAATCAGAGGGAGAAGCACACGGATTTCTCATCACCTGGAATGGGATATTCACTGGGTTTCTGAATGAAGTGTTTTATTGGCTATTTCCACTGACTTAGGATTGCAAAGTGTTTTCTGTTCTAGCTGTAGCTCTGTAAAACTTATGACTGTGCTGATCTTCTTACTGTATTGGTATGTTTTCCTGGTTTTACTTGGATCTGAGAAAATCCTGTAGGAAATAATGATAGGATTCTGTTGTTTGGTCATGCCCTAATACTTCACTTTCAGAATAATGCAAACTCTTAATTGCAAACTCAACAGCATTAAAAAATGGTAGGGGCTGATATTTGTGCATGAATTAAATTGTGTGATGTGTTTGTTGTGGAGGCATGCAGTTGTAATTAAGGTTTTATATGAAATTGTAAGAGGAGATTAATGCTTCCTTATCAGCAGGAAGCAGAAACCAGTTTGTCCTGGTAGTGCATTGTCCATTGCTGTCCCTGCAAGTGCACTGCATAGGCATTCGCGTGGTCTCAGTCTCACAAGCTGCTTTCAGTCACAGGAAAGGCCACACTTAGTAGTGTAGGAGCCAGAAGTGCTTCTGGGGCATGTGGCTGGTGTTTCTGACCTGTCATTTTTTCTTTATGGATTTCCTGCAATTCCCAAGTTGTGAAGCCGCACATTCCCTATGGAAATTCCCCCTTCAGCCCCATCACTGGCCAGCTTTTCAAAATAACTTGCTGCTACACCTGTTTCCCGTCTCACATGCCTATGCATGTTTTTTATCTTTACTGCCTCCACCTAAGTAGCACAGGAAAGTTTGTTTTGAGATGTTGAAAGCATCTATGCTGCCTCTTTCCAGAACAGCTGTCCTTTGAGTCAAAATGATATTTTTATCTTCATCTGCAAGTCTCTCTATTTTAATGCTTCTTAAGGAAAACACAGTAGCTGGGACAGGCCCAGTTCTCTGTACACACTCTATTCTCTCTCTCTCTGCAGACAGGAAGCCCCGATTTCCCCATCTTGTTTACATAATTCTGGGATTCTTTAAAGCCACCCACGTGCATATATAAATGGTTCGCTGAGCTGTGCATAATGTTGCTACTGAATGCTTCTGGAAGAATGCGTAAGTATCATGTGAAGATAATCACCCAAATAAATGCATTTCCTAGCAAGATACTCCTCTATGGATTGTGTATGTGTAGGTCGTCGTTAAGTGTTGGAGCTGCTTTTGCATTTTGTTCCTCTCCCTGCTTGCTAAGCTTTTAATCCCCCCCCCTTTTTTGTTTTAACTTGTGTTTTAAAAAGATTTTCTTTTGTTAGTTGTATTAGAGATATTAATTATGTTCATGGAAAGCCACAGTAAGGTGCATGTGTACAGAAAAAAAATCACTGTATTCTTCATTGAGGGGAAAATTGCAGATTGCTTTCTTTAGTGATTTGAGTGGTTGGTTGCTGCTCAGTGGGAGAAAAAAAGGACTGTATTTTGTGCTTGTCCTCCAAAAAGAAGAATGTAGAAATTAAGTGTTAAGTTTTTCATATATGGTGTATCTTGGGTCTGCAACCTTCCAGAAGGGCTGTACTGTTCTCAAAGGCCATTAAAAAACAAAGAAGTACAGATTTTCAAAACTGTGGTGTAATTAAAATCAGCTCAAGAGACTTTGCTTTTCAACTAGGGAATTGTATTTCAGATGTTTGCTGGTGAGTTGAACATCCTTTTCCTGTTTATCTGTATAAAAGTATGACTTGTCTTTGATGTACCATACCCCATAGTAGATTCATCCTGTTGGTTTCCATTTCTTTGAGGCTTCATATGGCCCCTCTTCCTGCTGAACAGTCCCATCATTTCCTGCAAATGAGATGAACCATACCATGAGTAGTAGTGATGTGGTTTGTATGCCTGAAGCTGCAGAGCAATTTCTGTGATTATTGAAGTAGAAGGTAACTGTTTGGCTCACTGTGGCCATATGAGGACTACATTAGACCTAAATGACCACATTGTCTGATCAACTGTATCTGGTAATAGATCTCACTTAAAATAGGTTATTTTTCAATGTTGGCCATGAAGGGAATGGTCAATGAGATAAGGAATGAGCCTGTTGCCATTCATTGACTGGACTGATGCTGTCAATATAAAGAGTCAGCTTGGAAGTGATCAGAGCCCAGACATGCACAAGATTTGTCCCCAGGGCCAATGTCTGTCAAAACTTGCCTGCAGGAGCAGCCCCCTGCATTTCGGAGGAGGGAGCCTGAGATTGTGAGGTAGCCTCTTGCAAGGGTAGAGATGAAGCACCTTGAGGACTAGTCCTTGTCCTTGGGGATGTCTACTCATGGTGCAACTCAGGACACTCATTTACCTTCCCTTTTCACTGAGGTGCTTGGTTCTTGTATTAATGCTCATGTTAGAGTCAGGTCTTGGATTTGAAAAGGAGTCAGATTTTTGCTTACCAGGACTTCTTTCTAGGGGATTTAAATAGGAGACCAGACTATCTCAAAGAGTTGTAAATCATTTTTTTTCACGTAAGACTGCCATACTAAGCATCTATAATGCCTGTCTTTATCTGTCTTTAACTCTATTTGTTCATGTAGGTTTTGAGTTAAATCTGTGCATCCCACTTAAGTATTGAATAAAAGCAAATGTTAGTTAAAAGGCATGATGACTGACCACTAGATCTCAGTCTGAAAACACTTACTTTGATCTATATTGGAGGGGAAAAAATGCTAGTTGGCTGAGCAAACAATACCTTCTCTCACTTCCAGTCAACAAGACTATTTTTATTTGTATATGGTAAGAAAAAGCCCAGTGTGGAATGAACTTGAAATTTCTGTGAATCTTGCAGTAATTTCCAGAGGATATTGTCTCAGCTAAGGGGGGGGGGGAAAAAAGTCTTTAATTTGTGACGTGCGTGATCTTACCTTCATTTTCGGAGCAATATAACCTATGAATTCCTGCACAGAGTGTTTTGTGGCACCTGAACAGGCTGAGGTGCTTTTCTACCACCTGGCCCAAGACCACAGAGCTGGAGAAACAGTTGACCTTTTCCCACCTCCATCTGCATCTCTTTTGGTGCTACTATGTCAAAGTTTGTATTTTCTCTTGGAAATACACCTAGTGTTGGGGCGGGGGGGGAGTGCTTGATGGAGAGCAGGGGGAGGATTTCAGCACCCTCCTGTGCCCTGGGAACAGGTTGTTCCTAGTCTTTGGCACTGAAGAGGAGAGGCTGAAGGATTTCTGCTTCTTGAAATGGGCAGCTTCTGACTTCTCTGCCAGCGTGGACAAGGGGGAAGAAAGTCATCTTGAGATTATTTCATGTCATGCTGTATCCATATTAATAACATGTACACCCCATTTTAATTTTGATCTATAGAAGCAAAATAGAGATCGTCTCCTTAGGCATTTTTCTATATATGCTATTTCCTTCAATGAGTGTGTAAGATTGCATAATTCTTGGTAGATCTTGCTATTAGTGAGCATTGGAAGGAAATTTTAAAATACTTCCCTTTAGTAAACTTTTGGGAACCCTGTAAGAGACAAAAAAAATCACACATGTGGAAAAGATTTCATTCAAATTATTGACATGGGACAGAGAAAATTACTGAAAGAATCAATATCTGATACACAGCTGATACACATAAGCTTCCATTTGACACTTGTAAAGAGAAGATCTTTGATATTAAGCAAGCATATACAACAAGCTATGTTGGCAAGTTATGGTGTCAGTATAGATGCTGACACTGGATAGCTTTTATCTGAGTGTGCAGCTGAGCCCTTGCTAAGGCACTGGAGTTCCATAAACCAGAGGAGTGTAGGGAACAAAATCTCATATTTATTTGCATATCTGGGTAGGCAAAGAAATAAGTGACCCATGCCTTATGAGCTGGGCCCATGCAAATGCTAGTTCACATAAACTGATAGATAAGTGCATTTACATTACAGTAATGTAAATGCATTAGTATAGTATTTACATTATAGTAAGAATATCTTTGCAGGTATGGTCTTGAAATTCAGGGCTTGAAAGCCCTGAAAAAAATCTGAGAATCATTAATATTATTCAACAAATGCACAGCAAAGTGAAGGTCAACTAAATATACTTTCAACCTGGCTCTTTTGTAGTGTGTTTTAAGTTCTAAAATCTTTTAAATTGTGCTAAATTTGCTTTGAAATTTTACAATATCTTGCATTATGACAAATACTTGAAAATGTGTGTTTTACTCTATTTTCCTGTCACTGAGTTAGGATTCAGTTTCCTACCTTACTGTTGTCACCAGTGTAGCCTAGGTTAGAGCAAGGTGCACAGCCCCACCCTGCTGTCATATCTGTGATGTCATTTGCTGTTGGAAAATAAATGTTTTATGGAGGAGGAGGAAGGAGAAGGGACTACAGGCTCTAGTCCACAATTTGGAGTCTTTACTTTCATTAAAAATGTCTTAAGCTTTGTTGATCATCTTAAGCTGACAATGAGAATGTATACACTTAAAGGATATTTCTGAGAGTGAGGGAAAGGACCTTGGAGTATGTGTGCATAATAATAACTTTCAACTTTTGAAATTGTCTGTAAATCCCATTAATTATCACTTTTCAATTTTTACATTTCTAAGCATGGTCTAATTTCAAGTGCTGCAATTCTTAAATCTCATTAAAGAATCTGCTTTAGTTCCCATCAGAAAGTCTGCCTGTGATGCATTGTTTGATTAAGCCTGGGACATCCACAACCTAAGACCTGGATCCATGTGTTCCCCAACTCTAAGGAGAGCAGGAGCACAGTCCTGAACCCAGCACATGGGAAACTCTGCCCTAATCTTATTTTTGAGGGGGGTAAAAGGGATCTGCTGTGAATGTTCAGCCCTACCTCCTTAGAGAGGAGTGCCAGACAAATTTGAGGGGTTTTCTGAAGATATTTTGATCTGTGCCCCCACTGTCTTGCACCCTTTTCCTCACCTGTGTGGTGTGAGGTTGTGGCCCCAGGTTTCTCCACAGGCAGAAAGTGGTTGTTGAAATAAGCAGTCACTTAGAGATGCTGGGGGCAAAAATTAGAGCAACCAGCAGCCCCTTTTGCAGATTATATCAAACTGTAAACTCCAACTTGCCATGAAAGAAATATAATGACCTGCCATCATCTTGAGCGCTGTGCTTTGTGCTGTTGTCTTTACTGCTTATTCTCAGTTTAGTGCTTTCCTTGGAGTGAAAGCTGGGTTTTAGTCTTGGAGCACATCCACTTCTCGCACATCTTAGGGCTGGGATATCCCCCTGCAGCAGTGACACAGAGCTGAGGGCATGGTGGGACTGCTGTGGAGGTGACCATGGGGGTGAGGAGGTGTACTCCATCCAGCACCGCTCGCCTGGTGTGTTCCTGAGAGATGATTGTGCTGGCAGGACATTAAAGTAACACAAGCTCTGCCCCTTTCGGTGACCTCCTCCTCTTGCAGGTCTCCATGCCGACATGTTTGTGCCCCATTCCCTCTGCCTTGCTCAAGCCGAGCAAATGGTAGCACACAGAGGCTCCCCTTCCTTCTAGCTTCTTCGGCATTCCTTTGTGCTGTGCAATATCCAGTGTTGGAATCCATGGAAACTGCTGCCAGTGGTGGCTTGCAAAAGAATTCACTAATTAAAATATTTTAAAATTATAATAAAGTTGCTATCTTAAATTCAACAGGGATACTGCTAGCTGGATCCTACTCTGCCCTATTGTAGTCACAGTGTCAGAAGAGATGTATAAATAGTAAATTTCTGTAGCTGCAGATGCGAGGTCTTGACCACCCATGAGCTCCTTTATCTGCCATCCAGTATAGCCCTAGGAGAAGCAGTATGGGGTTTGTCTCCTTCCTTGCAGCAAAGGCTCAGTGGAGATGGCTGTGCAGTGGAACCCCACCAAAGAGGGTGCAAATGTTGTATGTTGAACATGAACCACTTTGCCTTTCCCCTTCCCCACCCCCAATAATATCCTGTTGTGTGTAGAGCCTGGATGAATGAGGCCTTTGAGGTCTCCATCCTGCTCTGCTGGGATTGGGGCAGCTCTCAATCACGTGTGGACTGCAGGAAATGCAACCTTGCTAGTCCCATAGGGCATGTCAGGAAACTCCAGCAAGGAAGACTGGAATGGAATTTGATGGAATGGAACTTGATAGGGTGGAAAACAGAGCGGAGCCGGTGCACAATGAGTGTGAGAGTGAAGATCAGGCTACTTCTGAGAGACTGGGGCATAAAAAGATGAAATCTCACTCAAAACTTGTCTGTGACTGAGCTCAGGAAATATTATGGGCACCCAGGGTGTGGAGGTCTTTCAGGAAGTCATAGAAATCCCCTTTGTCTCTTTATTCATAGGATGGATCCACTGTGTGTGAAACCAAACATCACTTGTGGGCTTGAATGCAGGAGTCTCATAGTGTGAGAAGGTGGTAAACGTGAGAAACTACCAGTCCTTGAAAAAAAACGGATTTAAGTGTTACTTCGGCACTGAAACATGGTCTTTAAGGAAAGATGCTCTTTTTTTTTCCTGTGCGGAACAATATAAAGCAGGAAGAAGGTCAAAGCTGATATAGGAACAGTGTTCATGTTGTGCTTTTGCAGGAGCTTGTTCAAACAGGATCCATGAAACACGAATCTTAGTAGCTCTTCTGAGACTGTGTAAATTCCTAGTATGAGGATATCTGAATTTCTTGTGGTCAGACAAGGGGTAAGGTAAGCCACTGCTCCTTCAGCACTCCCATGGAAAACATTTATGTCAAATTTCCCCTTCCTTCAATGAACAGACTGTGAGTAGTTCTTGCCAGCATAAAGCAGCCCTAGTGTCTGATCCTCACAGTTAAATGGTGAAATGCGGAATAGCAGGGGGTAAGTATGTTAATATTTTTCTGTTCAGGGGAAAAGCACACACAACCTGGACATTGAAAATGACCTTATTCTTCTTAGATCACTATGTAATTTCCTCAGTGATAGTATAGAATATAGACTGCATTTAAATTTTTCCAAATTTGCCCTTTTCCAAGAAAGGACAATTTGTGATAATAACTAGAAAAAATAGCATTATACCTTTAGATCTGATGTAAATTAATATTCTAATTGTCCTTTCTTCATAGCAGAAATAATTGATTCCAGCCAGTTACAATCCTCATCTTAATTTAATTTGTTTGGATTTTGGACAGCACAAAAAAAAGACATTCTGTAACAGCTTAAACTTTACTTACTGGTTTATATGAGTAGGATATCAAATTAATACATTTAAACTTTGTAACCTTTAAAAGTTAAATGTGTTGTTTTTTGAAAAAGATTTAGGTATTGCCCACCAATAAAATTGGGGATGTTAAAATCTTATTTGCTGTATGTCGTGTTCCTGTTAGTATATATGTAAATGAAAATGCAGATTTCTCTATCTGTCTCTGTTATTTCTGTCTATTGGTGTCATCAAGTGATTAATTCTATGGCTAGAATGAACATGTTAAAGGAAAGTGCATCCTAGCAACATACTTACAATTAAAAAATATTTCCCCTCTGTGTGCTGGGGACATCATACCTGTCTATTTGTATTCATTTCTTTACCTCCAGGAGGAACAAAATGAACTCCACGGGGAAAGAGAAAGAAATTGTATTGGCTTGTCTCATTGAGTAAAGTGACTGGTAAAGAGTAGTTCTCTGTGAACAGTGTAACTTATTCTATTGCAGAACAGCGTGCTCAGAGAGCTGCTGCTCTTGCTTTCTGTCTTTTGGCAAGGTTATTTCCACATCTAACACCTACCAGTGCCACTGACAAGAACGCTTATGGCAGATGAAAGTTTCATTAAAAGGAATGAAAGCGTTTCAAGCTGACTCACTTCAATAAGTGAACAAAGCCCCCGATTCTTTGATAATTACATGCAAGAAGTAGTTGTTCCTGTTTCTAGCTTGCTAGCCGTGCAAAGTAGGTAGTATATGAGGGTTTTTTTCACAGCTTTTTCCCCACTTTGGCTTGCCCAGTTAAGAGTGGATGAAGATGGCAGAGCTCTGCAATGATGCCTCACCTGATTTCAGTTGCTGTCTACATTTTATTAAAGGCTCAGGCTGGAGAAGAGACCGTCAGTGCTGTGCCCCAGAGAGAGCGCTTTCTATGTTTACCATAAGAGTTGGATGCAAGGGGTCGGAAGCAAAAAATACCCTTTTGGCCACTCATTAAGGTTGTGTTTTGGGAAAAATCATCACTAACCACTCTGCAGAGCTTCTGTCTCAACTCACATCACTTGGGTCTCTCATCTTCCATTTTCTGAGGTTTCTAGGAGTAGGAGATCCCTTTGCTGTGGGAATTTAATGGATTGTTTCCATACTTCAAGCCACAGGCTGGGACTGAAGTTGGGGACTAGATTTCTCATTTATCTTCCAGTTAAGTTCTTGTCAAGGATCCAGTTAGAGATAGATTGCAAAAGATGAAATTAATCCTTCTGACTTGCTCATCGGTGAGGACTAAAGAGTTGTTTAAGTGGCAGGAACAGTCTGTGTATAGGAAATAGTGCGTAACTTGGAAACCGTGCCCTTGTGCACCTTTCCTTTTGGGCGTTTGCACAAGTAAACTCATTTGCTTGCTCTTGGTGTGTATCCAATTACACCTAAAATTTAGAGTGGCCTGTGGGCTCTCCCAGCCTTTAGGATGCTGATGCACTGTCCTACAGGACTGCACTCTCGTACTAATGCTGCTTACCAACCAGCCAACTTGTTCTATCTTGGTGATTTGTTATTTGTTGCAGGAGCAAAGTGATTTGTGTGTCATGTTGTCATCCACCCAGCCTGTCTCCAGGCAGTGCTTACCGAAAGGGAAAGTGTCGCAAAAAGATGGAGAAACTAGGCTGAACAAGTAGGATGCAGGTCCATGGAGCAATAAGAAGGATGACGTTTAGGCAGGGATAATTAACTTCCCGGCCAGTGGGCAGCAGCACCTAAGGGATCTCCCTCCTGTAATTTGAAAGTTAGAAAATGTCACAAACTAGATGTGAGTCAACAGTGACAAACTGTTGCAAAAAGAAAACTTGTCGTATGCGAAGTGTTGCACTTAGAATTAATGAATTAATCTTTTTGTGTGTGTTAGTGATGAGGACTTCTTATTTGCGTGTCTGTTTTGGGGCACAGCACTTCAAGCAAGGTACAAGAGAGGGCAGTGGTTAATGGCAAGAACAGTCAAGAATTTAGAAAATAGGATGCGTAGGATGAAAAGTTGAAAGAGTCCAAACTTTAATCAAGTCTGTTCTCTAGGCAGAGTGACCCTAAAATGTGTAAAAAAATTTCTGAAAAGAAGGGAATAATGTATTTTGTGTGTCTGCTCTGCTTAGGGGAAAGAACAGCAAGTTGCAGCAAGGAAAATGCAGGTAAGATTTTTTTTTTTTTTTTAAGAAAAAAAATTACAACAGCAAGTAAATTACTATAAGGTTTAGTTGTGGGAGTCCTGGCATCCAAAGCACTGGTTGTTTAAGGAGCACTGGTTGAGCATAGGTCAAAGTGGGTGGCAGTTTTGGCGGCAAGATGCTCCCTAAGGTCTCTTCTACGTTTCTCCTCATTATTTATTTTCATGATGCTTAACAAGGAAAATTATGTAAGAAAAGTTGGAAAATGTCTGTGTCTGTGGCAATTAACAGTCTCTTGCTGTGCAAGGACAAAGAGGGGTGGTGCAAGAAGCTAGTGCTCTTTGTCCCGTCACCACACTGTGATAGTTGCAAATGCTGAATTAGCCTATATCTCTGCTATCTGGTAGGTACTTGTTTCTATGCAAATTCATAATTTCTTAAATTTTTCCAGAACTTCTGATTGCAGCGTTTGTTCATATGGCAATGTGCTATCATATGCTGTGTCGGAATAACAACAGCCCATCTTCCAGCTTCAGGTCTGCCTTGCCTTGCTGGGTTGTTTTTGTCATGTGTCAGGTCACTAACATCACTTCAGCAGGGTTTTGTAATTGCATTTAATATGTCACTTGCTATGCATGCCTCATATGATTTCTATGGTAATAATGAGATAATTTATCTTTGCTGGTTTCAGTCAGTTGTGTGTCGGTAATGCATTCAATTTTACTGAGATCCAAAATCTGGGTTGCTTTTAGAAAAGGGTCAGATCTAAGATAATTTTCAGATAGGGCAGTCGCATCCTGATCTGTTGTCTTTACTATCTCTTAAGAATTTTTATTTGGAGAATCACAAAACTTCTTAATCACAAAACTATTTAATTGATAGAGGAAGTAAAATCAGAAATGTCATACCAATAAACTGGGCTTGTTTTGGCAGGGTGAGAGGAACGCAGAAGAGAGACAGCTTTCCAGTACAATAGCTATGATGCTACAAGCCTTCCTGCCTCACAGCAATAAAAGCAGAGCTAACAAATTAGTGAGTAGGGGGAATATCTTCCAAGTTTTTTTTTTTTAATTTGACAGGAATCTCTGGAGCTGCATTTTTTCATTTCAGCCTGAACAAGGGATGTCACTTGTAGGAATAATTTTAGTTTTTAGCCGCTTTTTCAAGAACAGTATTTTACTCCTGTACAACAATTCACTCATGAAGTTAATTGCTCTTTTATTTTACAGTGACCTTGAGTGTATTTCATATCTGAAGAAAAATGCCATTTGGGTTTTCTAATTTAGAAACACAAAAGAGGTTGAAAGCGACAGTGTTAGTACCTGATTCACATGTTGGGGGAAAAAAAGTGCTTATGTTAAATTATAGGCTGCTAAGGCTGGGGCCAAAGATAACATTATTAGACTTTTGCAATAAATATGATTAATGGGACAGCAGGGGTATCATTTGGGCCCCCTCTTGTGTATATACCTTATTTATTTTCATGGTTAGTATTTCTTCATTCAAATCAAATGTGTGCATGCATTTTTTTTAACCTCCCTCTTCCTCTCTGTATTTGAAGGCTTAAAAAGTATTGTCTAAAATGTTCATATTTTCTAATAGCATCTAAGTCTGCTCTGGCAGAATTTTTGGAAAAGGAGGAACCTCCCCTTCTGTGTTCCCTTTTTCTCTGATTAAGATCTTTAAGGTTGGGGTGAATGTAGGTTATTCTTCATAATGGAAAAAAATCACCAGAGATAGGAAAACAAAAATAGAGAAAGAGCTGTCACTTTTTTTTTTTATATATATATGAAAAGGCTAGGATAAAATGAACGCTCTAGCTGGTGCTGGCTTCACTTAGAGCTGCTGCCACCCAGGATTTTTTTTGAAAACCTTGTCTAAACAAATCATTTAAAATACAGAATTGTTTTACCCGAGCCTTAATCCTGCAAGATAATTCCGTGCTTGAGATGGTTGTACTGCAGTGCTGAAGCCTTAGTCGTTCGACCTCTCCTTAGTGTGAGGGGGATGAAAGGACAGGACACATTCAGCTTGGTGCTCACTTATGTTTATCAATGACTTGTTTCTTATCAAGCCCGTAAATAAGCTTAGAGTCCAGGAGTGACTCTTCCCCCTGCCTTTCCATTCCAAATACAGGCACAGTTAAATCTGCAGCTCTTTTTTTTAAGACTGTGTTCATATCCATTCATACTAACTAGATTTTTTTAATCTTTCAGAAGCCCCAGCATGGTAGATACTGGCTGCACGGCAGCGTCAGTGTGTGATGAGCCAGCACAAGTGCTGTGTCTCCCATGGATCCAATAAAATCATGCGTTATTCTGATATCCACCTTTGGGGAAAAAACCTCTCAGACCCCTGAATCACATTTGCAAGCAAAGATCAGGGAAGTTTACCAGCTGAGAGACTCCTTTCAACTTCCTTACCTCTTGAAATACTGCTTCACACTTCATTCCCAGGTCCTTCTCTGCACTGCACTATGCTGGACAGAGCTATAGCTTCATTACATACACATACACGCACATATATACATTTATCCAACCTCTATTGCATTTCTGTCCGGAAATTCCATGCATATGTCAAACATCCCCTGGGAATTGCTGGGTTTTATACTTTGGCAAGTCAAAATAAAAGCTGAATACAGAATAATTAAGATTTTCACATACCAGTAAGCCCTGAAATGCTAAGAGTTTTTGTCTGTACTTATGTAACAGCAAATAAGTTATAGAAGCAAAAAGAGGGACTTTATCCTTCTGGAATATGAAATATTAATGTTGTTTCCTTACAGGTCTGGGAAACTCTTACATGTTAGCAAGTTTAATATTTCATAGCACATAAGAATATTTAACAAATGGGGAAAACACTTAAGTTAATCTTCCTTTGGGTGAAAAAATGACCTTTTATGCTTGTGACTACCAAATGTTTTCTGTTAATAACCCTATGTGCAGGTGATAATTGAGTATGACCCAAGTTCTAGCATGAATATGAGCTGACACTAACCCTCTCCCCTGTTTCCAACACCTCTCGCCTGCTGCGGCTGCTGCATTGAGGAGTCGGGGCTTCACGGAGAGCAGCAAAGATTTTGGTCTCGATGTTGAATGATGTTTAATGGATTATACATGTCTGTAAATCTCATGGGGTATTTACTAAAATCCTTTCACGTCAAAATTTACACTGGTGCCTTAGTGCCATTTCACTCGTCAGTCAGCAAAATCCTGTTTGCTCACCAGACAAGCTTTTGCTGAGCTGGCACCTCAGCTCCAAAATCCTAAAACTCAGTTCACGATCCCTTTTGCCTCCCTCTCTATGCAGCAAATAAAGCAGGAAGCACGGCTTCCCTTACCCGCCGTCCTAGCTCTGTCATCCAAGGATGCATAAAATATGTGGTGCAGGCACGAGTCCTCTCTGTGTGTGTGTGTGTGTTGAAAGGTCCTCCCTGCTGCAAGCCTGGCTGCCTGCCTTTCACTTAAAATCCAGTGCCCATTCTGGAGTTACATTTGTAAAAACAGTTTTAACATGAGCACAGTGGTAATAGTATGTCAAGCTGGCCAGGAGTCTGTCCCAAGAAGTGCAGTGTGTGTGTGATCTGTCACACGACAAGTGGCGTCTTGTTGCGGGCTTCTGCTTTTTAAGAGAATAATTTAAATAACGAGCCTCAGCTTTGTGACCCCTCCCCCT
>JAWLRI010000764.1:2823590-2889351 GCA_034781795.1 Crypturellus tataupa
AGCTTCTTAAATGCGTTCCAAAATGCGCATACATGCAGTGCAAAGGTGCTAGCTAAGTGCTGAAAGCAGCATAACTGTGCCAGCCTGTGCCAGAGCCTGGATGAATAAATCTAGCCCTGGGAGCTGTTGTGCACTTTCTCTTTCCCAGTACTAATACAGTCCTGCATCAGTAACTCAGCAAGAAGCTCAGATTATTCTCCATAGATATCATCTATGTATTCGGGTTTAGGTTTTTGTTTGTTTTATTTGAGAAGAAACAAGTAAAATATTGTTGTTTAACATTTTTACTATTACCTCACATTAAACTGATGAGTAAATAGATATTCGAAGCTGGCTAATCTACAGCAGGTCTCAAGAATTGCATCCCATAAGGAATGTATCCGGGAACCAGGTGTGGCTCTTGAGTGTATAGCTAGAGAAGGAGATAGGAATTCCTTTAAAATCTAGACCCGATAAAAGTGAGGGAGAACAGGCGGAGGTTCATTTTGATTTCTGGCAGGTTGATCCAGAGCCGCTTGCCTCTGCATTTTGTACGTATCCAAGATGTGTGTATTTTTGCTTACCTAGGATGCCTGTCAAATTGCCAAGTTGGGAAATGAGATGTGCACTGAATTTTGACATCGGTGACAGTGCAAGGAAGGGATCAATGTGATTTTGGTACCAGGTAATACGGCTGTACTATATTGTAGCAGCTAACTTGGAGTAAAGATTTCTTCCACTTCTCTGCCAGCATCCTCTCCCAAGGAAATCGGTGGGGACTCTGACAAATAGCTTTGTCCTTTCTCAAATAGACTGTGCTCTTAATAAAATGAGTCGCAGGCATCCCATTAATTGTCCAGATAATTAGCTTTGGGCAATCTGGCATTTCATCTTTGTCCCCGAGTTAATCTCAGCTAGTTTTTGTTCCCTCGCTGGCGTGTGTAATTCCTCATCTATTTTGACATTTCTCTGTCACATTAACATTTATCGTATTTCAATTCGCCTAGGCTTAAACAAGCTTTAATCAGTCTTACTGGTTTGCAACTTACTTATGCTACATAAAACTCTTATAGTTGTAACTTCTTCTGTCTAGAGATTTGATAAATGTGCAATTTCTGTTATTAAAATGACCTCATAGACATAACTGGCTTGTTTTTTGCTGTGCCTCCATATAGATGGTTTAGGGCATTCTGTAAGCGCTGTCTTTCCTTGAGCATGTACATGGTATTTTAAACCTGACTTTGTATTAATCCCTAAAACGGTGCCAGATGGTAGAATCCCCAAATAGGTGATATGGCTGCGTACGTGCGCCCGTGTACACGCTGCATCTGTGTGCGTGAGCACACAGGCCGGTTAGCGCGAGGGGAGGGATGGTTAGATAATAAAGCTGCATCGTGTAGGTCACTTCCAGTGGGGACTGAAAAAAAGGATTTGTTTAGCGCTACAGTGGGTATTGCTTATAGAAAAATCTGTTTTAGAAGGTTATTACCAGTTGGGGATACTTATATTGCCTTTCCTCAGAAGTTGATTGCCTTCTGCTTGAAAAATGAGAAGCTGTGTCCATTCAGGAAAATGGTGAACTTCCCAATTAGTCCTGTGATCCCAAAGTTCCAGTCTCCATCATGGCATGAGCGTCAGAGGCCAGGCTGCAAGTCTGTCAGTAGTTCCCTGGGTATTGCCCATTTTGCATTTCAAAAATGTAACTGGGTGGAAAGATGGAACAGATTTGACAGTATAAAAGGGGAAGGATCTTTCTGCTAAGTAGATATTTTTAAACGCTTTGAAACTGTTCAGAAATCTGTAGTATTAGAGAGATCTGGTGGAGAGGAATTCTGTGGGCGGAGGACAAAGGCAGGTGTGTTCCTGATCTAAAAATGGAGGGGAAATAGGTGTCATATAGTGTGTATGCATTATTATGCTTTGTTAAAATAAAAATTATACTTTGTATAGTTTATTCGCTTAGTTTATGTACTTGCTATGCACTGTACTTGCTATGCTCCATTTATTTGTAAAAGGGGAAAAACTGTGTTTTCTTCCAACAACACCAAATGAACTTTTCCACTGTTGACTTTTTAAGAACAGAAGCAGTCGGACAAAGAAAGTGTTACAGCTTTTAGAAGTACTTGCTTCCTGATGTACGCTGTCATGACAGCATGACACGGGAACAGGGAGCATCCTTCCCTCGGGCAGAGGAGGCTTCTCGTAAGGAAATGCCGTAGCTCGCAAGCAGCCTTGTATCTGCACCCCCAGCATAACACAAGCCTCTCTATATGCATTTGCCAGTACTACACAGTGCTGAAATTGCATCAGACTCTGAGAATTAATTGATTGGAGAAATCACTGCAGATATCTGAGGTGCTGCTTAGTGGTACATGCTCAAAGGAGAACGTTCTTGCAGGACTAGACGCTGCAGGTCGTGGATTTTTTTCGCAGCAATATCTTTGATTCTTATTTCCTTTCTTGGTGGGAAGGCTGCATCTTTCTTTTGCTTGGCAAGTCCAAGGGGCTCTGGAGCTGTGAAACGCGAGGTGATGGGGTTGGCCTCCAGAGGTGCCCACTTTGCAGGGAGGGGGCCACATTTAAACACAGATTAGGGGGAGAATGATAGAGAAGGTGCTGATTTAGCATGTGAAGCACAGCTAAATAAATGCCTAAATGTGTTCTCACAAGTAATCCTACTTCAGTCCATTGTGGAATTGGCACTGATAAAATCCGTAACTTATTTCTAGTTGCCATAGAAATCGCTTACTCTGAATTTAAGTGTAGTTACACCCTTTTAAAAGTACTAGTCCCCTTCAGACTTAGAGTAGAAGGCTGCGACAACTTGCTTTTTGCCTGCTGATATGGTCCCTCTTACACAACGTCCTTGCTTAACCGCTCACATTTTCATGTTTAGTGTTCAGTTGCTGAAACGCTGTGGTAGATTACATACTTCCAACTAATTGGTTTCGTAATATAATCTGTCTTTTTATGTATAATTTGCCCTTGAAATATAAAGGGAATTTTATGGCATAGTCCTTGAGAGCCTAGTAAAAACCAATGAAAAGTTTTAGGCATGAAGATTTTATCATAATTGATCTGATCTCCTTCATAGCAGCATAAATTTGCTATCTATTACATAGGACTTTATTTGATTGGTTTTAAAAAAGATTTTTTTTTTTTAAGGCCAAGTTTGTCCTTGCTTTGGTAGAAGGATTTGCCACCTATGGTGCGTTTGGCTGAGTAATAGGTACCTTTCCCTAACTCAGAGATTTTTTTAAAGCCAGAAGGGACTATTAAATTATTTAGTCTGCATAACACAAGCTATAAAATGTGATTTAAGCTAGGTATTTTCTGCAGCGAATCCCTCATCAGTAATATTTAATGTACCATACCGGGACCTCAGACAGGGCGGTACTGCTGCAAACTGATGGCTAAGCACGAGTGCTGCCAGCCAGGACGAGGAGGGGCGGCTGCGGCTCCTTCCCTGGCAGCCGCGGGGGTGCAGAGACGCGGCTGGTAGCACCGGGTGAAGACGGGGGTGTCCGGGCATGTTCAGCAGCCTCGGACATGCCCGTGGCCACCTCCGCGCTCCCTCACCGGGAGATGCGGGGTGGAGCAGACACTGGAACGGAGGCAGCGTTAGCAACTCGCGTGGTTATTTGGTAAATAAATGCCATTTGTTTTCAGTGAGGATGACTCTTAAGTCGTTTGCATTCCTGTACTCGCAGATGACTCTTTCTCAGCCTCCTCTCACATTCGGCAGCCGTGGGAGGAGGTATTTGAACACAAATACGGTTCTGGGTTTACAGGACTGCCCGTGTGAGGCGCGATGCGCGTTTGCATGCATGTCTGCAGGCTGCGGCTCACGGGGAGCCTGGCCTCATCCCTTCCCGGCGTCGATCCGCTTCTGTCTTCCGCCCTTCTCATCAGGGAGGAAATTCCGTCACTGCCGTGGGCTCACACGAGCAAGCAGGGGGTATTACATCCTCCTGAAATTTCATTTATAGGCTGTTTCCTAGAATTAGGTGTGTAAATTATTTCCTGTCGGTCTTAAGTCTGTGCTATTTCTCCCATATTATTTAAAGGTATTAAAAATGCATAGCACTTGCTACACTACAAAGTTTAATGAAAGGCCAAATTGGTCCTGACTTTACATGGAATTACACATTAGTTTTTATTTCTTGTTACACTTTATTTCATTTGGGAAACAGAATTAACACAGATGAGCACTAGCTGATGGACATTACCCAGAAATACCTCCTATTTATTTAGCATATTTTGTAGGTTTAGACATTATGTTTCCAAAGAAAACTCATATTATATTTGAATTTAAATGGATCAAGTCACCTCTTTATCGTGATAAATTCTTGTAATTTAAAATCTGAAGTTTTTTTAAATCATCGTGTGTATTACTTTTCTGTACTCAGAAAGGCTGGAGGGAGAGACATATAAAAATTTTTAAAAATGCTACCTTCTTCCTTTTCTTTCTCCTTCTCTTTTTTCTCTTCTTTCTGCCAGTCCCTGCTTAAATATAGTTCTAGAGATCTGATTCTTCACCTTAGCATTGTAAAAGAATGTCAGCAGGAAAGATTTTGCTGAAATATTGTGAAAGTTTTGAAATATTGTGAAGTTCAATGCAAGTCCCATATTTTTATATTTCTGGGGTAATTGGAGCCTTCTTGTGGTAATTCTGTGGTAATTGAGGGTTGCCTTTGATTCAAGAGTTCAGTGGGCTACAGCAAAAGTAAAGCAATTCTATTGGTAATTTCACATGTGTCAGACTGTCTTGATATATATATATATATGTATTCTTAGAAGAACATATATGTCAGTCACAGAAAGACATGATGATATCTATGCAGATGTATGCAGAAGTTGGATGGAGAAGTTGGAGACTGTAGGCGAGGACCTCTGAGTAATAGCTGAACTTTGGGTCTGTAAATTACTGTTATGAGGAGTATTTTCATGAACAGATGAACATGATTTAATTCAGTTCATGCTTTCTCTCTCACCCATCAGCAAGGCTTATGCACTAGTTATGATTTTTCAAATCCAGCACTTCTTTGAGAATGAAGTAGCTCACTTAAACAACTGCTCACAATAAAGCTGTAGATTTGTTGCTTATTGGAAAGGCACCACACAAAATTGTCTTTGTACAGGTCTCTCTTGCTGAGCTCCTATTTGTCAAGGCATGATTTACCTGAGGTTTCTATTGGAAACCTGCAACTGGAAGTGAGATGACAGTTTCGTGATCATTTCGAGCCTTGTTAGACCCTGCCCTGGTGTCTGACGGTGCTTGTGTACCCTGAAGACTGCGTCTCCTTCTTGCTCAAGGATCCAACCCCTGCAGTATTGAATTTGCAGGCAGTGTTGGGCAATGCAAGATGTCCCAGCCAATGCTGCCAATCTCAGGAGCAACATTTTGGAGAGAAGAGGTGACCTTGTGAGCTACGCAGGCTGGAGTATCATGCACCCATTTGGGTGGGTGCTCTCTTCATAGCAGCAAAAAATACAAGCTTCTGATTGCAGAGGGAGAAGGAGAGCTGCAAACATGCATCTGACGTGTATTGGGCTTCATTTTCTAATCAATGGTTTATTTATTAAAGCATCAAAAACCCTGAGCGTGCCACAGCTACAACGCACCACAGCTCTGCACAGATATTTCCCATGAATCAATGAAAGTAATCATCTGCTTTACATCAGGTATTGAATTGGTGCAGGTCCTGGAATCATAAATGACTTTTTTATCTGCACGGAATCGACTCAGATAACCGGAGCTTGGAGGCTGGGTATTAAAAACGAACTAAATCGCACTGCAAGTTGTGATTCGTGGTCTTTGGGAAAAAGGCTCGTCAACCAGGAGCAAAGGGAAGGTGGAGACTAGTGCACGCAGCTGACAAGGGGGCCATCCTCTGCAGTGGCTGGAGCTGCGTCAGCCTTGCTGATCTCTATCAACTTGCCAGGTGGCATCACCAGGCGGTGACGGCTTGGGCTAATGAAGTCAACATCGTTAAGATATATTGCTCTGGTACAGGCAGGCAGCACTCAGTTAACTCTCTGCCTGGGCAAAGAGGTCTAATGATGCGACACGGCTCTTGATGCACGGAGAGAGCACACTGATTTGTCACAATTCAAACATGCCAGGAGCTGGGGAAGTAAAAACAAGTGGTGGCTGCTGCCATGGTCTCAGCTCGAGGCTTTCCAGGGTGGACTGCTCTTGCCAGCGGTCCTGAGCAGCTTTGAGGGAATCAAATGTGAATGCAACTGGAATAATGTAATCCCTGAAGTACTGGAGATCTCTTCAGTTCTCTCTGCTAAGGTCAACCAAGCCTCGAGCTTGACCCTGAAGTCAATAGATGGTAAAATTTGAAAACAAAGTAGCAATATTCTTTCTGTTTTTCAATTCCGAAAAATCCCCATGATGTTTCTCCAGGAAGTTAATTCATCTAGGGGGACTGCAGGATGTTTGCTCAGGTGTGTGTTTCCATGCACATGGCTCTGGGTTTTTGTGTGTTTTTAACAGGGAGTGTATTTCTACATCCCTCTGAAATGTGAGGCTTTGTAATTCCCAACTTTTATAATCTTGGAACTTTCATTTTTCTCTTACCACTGGCCAGAAGTCAGATGAATTCAGAGCTGCTACAAATCATGTCCCTTACTGAATATAATCTCTATGATATAAAAGGAGAATCCTCATCCAAAGAAATTTCATTTGGCAATTCATCGTTCTTTCACTGCATGGCCATTTCACTTACTGCAGCAGCAACGCTGCTTTCTTGCGGTTTATATAATGCAAGGAACAGTTTTGACTGGCTGGCCAGAGACTTGAAAGATGCCCCATTGACAGGGTTTTCCACAGTGTTTCCTGATAAAGGATGTCCAGCGAACACTGAGCCCCTGGATGTTCAAAGGGAGAATTTAACTCGGTGTATATTCCTTGTCTTTGAATTGGGGATTGTTTCAGTCCAAACCTTTTTTAATGGAGCTAATGCCTCCTCATGCGGGCTGCTTTGGAGGAGCTCCACAATTAGCGTGTTGTGTTAGGTCGGTTATTGACATAATGCAGTGTTATTGGATTAAAGGGCTTCCCGCCAGAACTAATTGTGCAAAAGGATGTGTAGGTCTCCAAAACTAGCCCTTATTAGATGTGAATTAATATATTTCATTACTATGCAAGCGATGACTCGGGCACGCTGTTCCCTTTATGGACGGTACTTACAGGAGCTTAAAAATTTGCAAAGAAAGTATGCACACACATTCACACAAACACCTTTTGGGACAATATCATCGAGTTGCTCCTTTGGAGTCTTATTCTCATGTGTGATATACATTCGTTTTGTACAATTGCTGCCTCTTACATCAATGTGTCCATCCTCTATCCTCCCAAGCACTTTGTAAGGGTTACTTGATAATGCATAGCTGTGAACTTGAATTAAGGAGTGGAAAGTTTCCTGGGCAGCAGCCAGGGAGAGATTTAGTTCCCTGCTGGAGCTCACAGTTGATATTGTATTATGGGGCTACCATCATGGTGTAAGTGATAGCCAAACCAGACCAGGGCATTTCTGTGACAGACCTTGTCGAAGAGCTGCCTAGATTGAGCATACTGCCTGACAGATGGCACATGGGGGCAGTTGCACACCTAAACAGACAGAAATATCAGTAAGTATTTCCCTCCCAAGGAGCAGCTCTGAAGAGAGCTAAGCGGCATTTTCAAGGAGCTGCCTGAACTTGTACAGACAGAGGTGAAGGAGCAACCATAGAAACAGAAAAGAATGAATATACCCAATGCTCAAAAATTGCTCATGGGCAATCAACTGATATGCAGTCATTGATGGGCGATCAGTTTTGGTATGCATGCCCATATCATGGCTCAGTAGGCTGGTTCGTTTAGGCACGAGACCCCTGTATCACAGGCAGTCGTGCACTGCTCGTGGGCCCCAGGAGCAGGTGAAGCCAGAGGCAGACTCTCTCATGCCAGGAATTTGGCTGAAGCTGATGGAGTTCCAGGCACCTGCTACTGAGGAAATGGCCCATGCTGCCCCGTGGAGCCCTGTAAAGGGTTTTATGGTCCTGTGTTATAGGAAGAATTTACATTTAGCATTGAGAGTTACTAACAGATGACTAATGATACCTTTCACATAATTTTTTACTCATATTTTCTCTTCTGTTAGTGCTACTAATAAAACTTCGGTGAATATAGGAAATGCATGCAATCTCATATGTTATCTCCTCTCCATCAACCCATTTTCTGGGCAAAAAGAAAGTAGTTTTTTACCACTGCGATCCCAGAGCTTCAAAGAAACCCATATTTGAATCTGTTCAATAGGAGATTAAACTAAAGGACTGCCTAAATGTAATACTGCACTAAAACCTGCATTCTTTTTTGTTGGTGTTTTGATATTTGTTTAGAGGAGAGAAATGTGTGGTGATAGGAGGAATATGATAAAAACTTGTGAATGAAAAATAATTACTCTGTCATACATTTTGTTGGGCATCCAGTTATACTAAAAAGAGAAATTGCTGCCTCAGAATTACTATGTTACTCCACACCTAGTTATCAAATGCATTCAAATTTATACTAGTCAGTTCTTTGGTGTACCATTTGTATACATGTTGATAAGGTTTCAAAAAATGTGGGATGTTTTTTGTTGTGTTTTTTTTCTTTTGTGCACGGTTTCTTTTTTAACCCTGCAGGGACTTTTTATGCACAAACCAAGTGTTCCGACACGCATGACGGAGCAACCTCTCCTCCCAGGGAAGTGCTGCTCGATAGAAATGCGATAGCAGAACAAACAATAACTTCCTTAGAGTTGTTACTTGTTCAAATAAGGATACCATAACAAAATCCTATAGTAGATCAAAAGCGCTCTCCTCTGCGCTGATGGCATCTCCCTCAAAAATGTTTGGTAGGATGCCAAACAGAGAGCATAGTTTATTGAAAGTTGGCACATAGTAGAGAGTATAAACTTACATACGCTTTAAAAAAAAATCAAACCACTGTAATTTAAAATTTAAATCCAATATGCTAAGTGTTTTTCACATGATTTAGGGCTTGATCTCTTGCTTGTATAGATCAGCAGAGTTTTATTTTAGTCAGTGCACTCATACCAATTTACCCTTCTTGAAAAATCTGAAGGTTGATTCATTTTGGAAAGTTTAGCACATTATCTCACTGCAATTAGTTAATGCAATGTCCTCCTGAAAAGCCAGCAGAACACATGTGTATCCTTCTATAGAATCGAGCACTCGTCCGCCTGCATCGGATCCTCATGTGCAAAAATCCAGCGAGTGAACTTGAACCCAAACTAAGCACAGAGATGCGTATGCTGAGCTGATGTCAAGAGCAGATTTACAGCACAGACCGATTTCAAGACGATTAATAATCCATGAATAATACATATCTAAGACATGTAGCAGCAATGTGGATTTTGAAATTGGATGAGATCTTCTAAAAGTGCTAAGCCAGCACAGGGTCCTTTGCTTTAAAAAGGGATACTGACAGAAAACAGTGGAGTTCAATCTGTGTAGCATCCACAGTTTCTATCTATTACTGTTATCTAGAAGTAACGCTTTTATACTGGAATTTAAATTGTAACTCCCTTCTCGAAACTCTGTGCTAAATTTCTTAAAGAGAGCTCTAATTACTCTCTTTAAGCTTTTGACTTGGAGCTGCGTATAATTTCTCCCTTCAGTTGGATAATTAAATCATGCAATGTTCATCTCTTGTGACTTTTCCTGTCCCAGAAATCTTAAATTCTTGCTCTCGAGCTGTCGTCTTCCACAGACCGCAGCCACTGACAAAGCCTTCACCTTTAATTTACTTGTGCCAGTAAGACAGCAGTTTGTCTCAATTCAGAAGTGAGGCCTTCTCATCCTCTCCCTGAGTTTTACTGCATATTTCTTTTCCTAGAAAAAGAGGCCCCGTTTCTCTCACACATACGTTCCTCAGGTATTGCAAAACAGAGGATTTTTTTCCTCCTTGTGACCTGATTCTGCAAACCTGCAAGTAGTCCTATTTAAATCAGCAGCCTGGTTTGCATGGGTAAGGTTTAGGGAATGGATTAACCTGAAAATCAAAAAGAGTGATTTGAGTTCCTTTGTGGCACAGTATGGGGCTTACTCTTTGCAGGCAGTCAGGGCTAAAGTTGCAAGGGTAAAGGTGCTACCTTTAAACATGTGCAGGGAAATCCTGGGAGTCACTGTCTTGCGTAGAGTGCCTTACTGAATCAGGCCACGGAAGTGCAGTTTTGTATCATCTCAGAAATGAACTGAGGGTAGAAGACTCTGTGGCTGGCAAGTCATTTCTACTGGAATTCCTCCCTGAGTAAGGTTCAAGCTCCTTGCTTCATTTATCCTCTTCAAAAGAAAAAGATTTTGAAAACCAGGGTGCTCAGCTGTGAGGCAGGTCCTGAAGAGAGCTGCTCCCTGGGTATGGGCATCCTGCTAAAGCGAGGGGCATGCCATATCATAGTCAGCCTTGCTCAGGGATTTTGTGGGGCTGTGTCCAGTGAGAAGGGCTGACATCTCTGGAGGACTTTCCTGGGGAAGGATGGAGGGGCTGGGAGAGATTATAGGGCGATCAGTTTGCAAACCCCTAATTCAACGTTGAACCGTTGTTTCTGGGTCTCATCATGACTGTAAATGTCCATGCCGTTACCTTCGCTTGGTTGTTTTGCTCTGGGTAGAGTTGCTGTGGTGGAGTGTGCTAGAGCAAAGGTTTGGCAAAGCAAGTCCACCCCGCAACGAGCAAAAGAAGGATGAGCTTTGTGTTTTGCTTTGTATCAGCATACCAACTTGCTGTTGAGTTTTCAAAGGAGAACATGTCTACTAATCATGCTTACTAGAACTGCAGGTTAGTATCTTCTGCTTTCCCTACAGATTTCTAAATTCTACATTTTCTGTATGTTTTATGTGCATTGCTGTGCTGCATCAGGGTTAAAAACCTGATGGTTTAATCCTGCATCAGAGTTTTAAAAAAAAGTCTCTTAAAATGACATTAAGCAACTGCCAAGATGCTGCTCCCCCTGCTTCACCTCTTACCCAGCAGCAAACCTGAAATTTGCTCTGCTTCTGCTGTATCCCTCCTGCCAACTCATGTTGACCCTGCAGGAATTCCTGGTGGAAATACACAGATATTCCCAGTATTTAAAGTGTTTCCTTTTGCTCCCACAAAGGACATTTACTTGCACTGATGGAAAAATACATTGGTGCGCTTGATGGCATTGGTAGTGTTGGCTAAAAAACACTAAAAAACTGTTTACTTTGGGCCTTCCTGACCTAAATAGGACCATGAAGGTGATCAAAATTTTGCTCTGACCACAGCAGGCATGAGAGAAGGGGTGGGAGGCCTTATGTTTAAGATTTTTTTCCCTTCTGTTTGTTTCTGTAATTGCTCCTAGTTGTCAGATATTGGTTAAGGGTCTTTCCTCTTGCACAGGCAGTTGGTTTGTGAGGAGGCTGAGTGCTACCATGCAGTTTACAGGTCTGTGTGTGTGTGTCCAGCACCTGGGTGGCTTTGTATCTTTGGGCACAGTCTCTAAGCATCATTAACAGTTCTTGAAATTTTGCTTTTGCTCAAAAATGGTAGAGTGATGGTTAAAGAAGGAGGTGAATTACCTGAACTAGTTTCCAGAATAGTGCGCACCGTGCTGCGGGTCAGGTTGGCACCTGCAGGTAGATTTCTGTGTGTTTTAGCCCAAAGACAGCATGGAGCCAAGCAGGAGGAATACTGCTCTGTGATCCTGCGGCAGAGGCTTGGTCAGAGGTCATGCACATTTCTTGAAAAAACTGCTCCTGAGATTGCACGAGAGGGCGAAGCTGTGCGGAGACGCAGGCAAGGGATCCCTTTGAACATCGACCTTTCCCTTTTTGGTGATTAAGATACTCAAGTGAGCAAAAAGTGACCTATTTTCTGTGCTGCCTATCACCGCGAGCAGAGGAAGGAGAGCATAGCGAGGGCCCGGGTGGATGCAAGCAATTTATTGAATAGTTGGTTTAAGCATTTCGAATTATTTCTGTCATCATCTGTAGCATCTGTTCACAGGTATGAGCTTGGATGTGTCACCTGGAAGAAGTGGGTAGCCAAGGCAGCTGGGGAACAGATATGCAGTTAGGGGTCTCTCCATGTCCCTCTGCGAAGGAGCTGTTTCCTAATGACTCCTAATGAGAAGTCCTGCCAGGCAGCCCTTTCCCTTCAGCTGGGCTTTTCCTTGCTGTGTCACAACTGCGAAAGCAAAGTTAAATGCCTGGTACATCCTGCTCAGAAAAGCCTTGTCAGCTTTAACTTTATTTATTTATTTTGGTAGCCTGGAAAGCAAAGAAGTCTTCCTCACCTGATCGTGCATGTTCCCTTCCCTTAGTTTTTCTCCCCTGTGGTATAAGTAAGGCCACGCGAAGCACATGTCTAATTAGAAGTGGTAGGGATGTATCTGCAGAAGATGTGACCTTGGAAATGTGTTTTATGGATATTCTGCCTTTCTGCCAGAATTCTTGTCTGTTTTCAGGCATGAGAGCTCTTTCAGGTTGCCATCTTTATCTCCCCTGCCACTTTTTTACATTCTTTTATTAAGTTGTGTCCTATTCCACTGTAAAGCAAGCATTTTGCTGATGACATAGCTCCAACTCATTACTGACATCTTTAGGAAATGAAAAATGATCAAATTCCCTTATGAAGGAGGATGCCTGTTTAGAGAGGTTACATCCATCTTTTCTTCAAACTGTAACCTAGATATGTACTTAAAAATGCAACCCAGATATACTGAGGTACAGTTAAAATGTAAGCAGGGACAGATGGTTGTACAAGGCTGTTTATAAGCAATTAGCCTCTGAAAGACCACTGTTTGTACTATATTTTCTCCATGGACACTTAGGCCCTATATAATAACTGATTTTATGAAATACTGTATAGCTGTTAACCAACAGAACTGAATTCTTCAGTTGCTTAGTAACTAATCCAATTCAGGGAGGAAATAAAAATAGAATATATAATTTTAGAACCTTTAGGCCCTTTGCCAAGGAAAGTATTCTCACTAGCAGCAGTCAAATTTGTGATTTGAATATTTTTTCTTAATAGAATAGATTCTGTTTGTTTTATGTAGATAAATGCTACTTGCTTTTCAAATCTGATTAATTACATATCCAGGCCATTAGGTCTTGTAGCTTCTGTTCTCTTCCACAAGTTTATTTAACTAAAAAATATAACATCATTAATAATATAAATAAAAATAGAAAATTATCTTACTTGCCGGCTTCTTTTCAGCCATAATCAGGTTAAGCAGCCTGAGACTGCAGTATAGCTCAATAAATCACATTATATTGCCAGGAGCAATATCGCAAGCCTCTGCTTAATTCAGGTGTAATTTTTTATATTCTTACCTGTTAAGCTTGTTGAGAGAAAAGGGATATTGTTTTAAAAAATAGTATTGCAATTATTAGTAGAAATTATGATATAGTACCATTTATTCAAGCAAGGTAAGCTCCTGATACCTTTAGTTTCTCTAAAAAGAATATTTTGGCAGATGAAATATGCCTCCTGTTTTAAAATACATCCTCAATAGTCTTAGTGTTTGTTGTCTGCATTTCGTAAGAGCATTGCTCTGTCTGTGACCATAATCTGTCCTTTGAAGCACTGCATACACAAGCCATTTGTTATGGTTGCTTTTGTTATGGTTGTATATGGTTGCTTTTTTTCCCAACAAATTTATCGATGCCACCACTGGATAAAGCATTTGCAGGACTAAATCCTTGCATGTGTGAGCAGCATCACTGAAGTCAACTCTCTTGCCCTTATTCCTGAGTAAGGGTGTGTGGTGCAGGATCCCATATTCATATAGTGCCTGTATTCTCAAACTGTCATGGTGCTTGGGATTATCAAAACAGATAGAGCGCTCCTTTCGCAGAGCAATTTGAATACTTACTTGCATGTACATGAATTTTGATTTAATTCCTCGCTCCTTTGAACCGTGCATTCGGGAAGTTCTCAGGTATTCCTTTATCTCTTTCACTTCAGTAAGTATTTTAATGTAGGGCACAAAGCATTCAGGATTCAGTTTTATGTGGCTGGCACGTTTTACTCGAAGAAGAATACATTTTTAGATGTAGTGATTCAGCAGGTTTTTCATTCCACTTTAGAATTATCAGATTGTAGGGTAAAAAGCTAAATATAGCAAATGCATTCTCTACTCAGTATTTTAATACTTTTAGCTTGATGCTTTTTTTTTCTTTCTTTTTTTTTTTTTTTTTTTTTTTGCTATTGCCATGTCAGGAGCTGCTATCTCCTTATATTTTCAGTGCTGTAATTTATTAATACAGCTAACAGGCTTGTCTGAAGCAAATTAGGATTTTTCATCATTGCACGCTGAAAGAATAGCATGCCAAATCGAACAGGAAATTTCCACTGGAACATCAGTGTAATTAGTTTGCGTTTGTGGAACTGGGAGGAATATAGTCGGTCTGTCTGAAGCTGAGAAGCAGGAGCACAGCAGTTACCTGCAAGCGCAGGATGCAGCCCAGATCTTCCATTCCCAGCAGGAATGGAAGGAAGGAAATAATAATAATTTAAAAAAAAAGGCACTAGATATGTGCCCACCTCTAATTTAATAATGAATTGTTGCCCTTCAGTGTCTCTTTCCTGTGTAAACCGCAGGTCACTTGCAGTTATTTTGGTAGTGTTTGCAATTAAGTATGACAGCGTGGCAACATGCTCACCGTCTCCTTGTGCCAGGAGAGCTCCCGCTAGCTAGGTGTTAATTTTTAGGGGAGAAGATGAACATGGATGTGAAAGCTCCTGCCGGGAAGAGGACTCACCCAGGACTGGCTTTTGGGCGTTTCTCCGTCCTGTGTTACTTAACTCTACGCACTGCAGCTCCTCATCGCTGCCTCAACCCCGTTCTGGCATCGCAGCCTTTTGCCCAGGCGCACATGTGAGCCCAGTTAGCAGGGAGAGCTGGTGCTCGCAGCAAAACCCTCCTCTCCTCAGTGCTCCTTGGCCAGCCCAGGGCAGGAACTGTGTGCTCCAACAAAACTTCCAGGCCCAGAAAGTTATTTCCAGGCCTAGGAAATATTATTTTCATGGCCAAGGTTGGCCATGATGGGGCTTTCCCAGCATCTTTGCTCATGCAGCCTTCTGCCCAGTTCTCCCAGCATGAAGCTCAGTGCCCTTCGAGACCTGCTGGACTCCCCTGAGTCCTTCAGAGGAAAGCAGGTCTTGTGCCCTCTGCAAGAGCATCGATCAGGGCTGAATGTGGGAGTGAGCCCTGGCGTGGCATTTTGGGGGGGAAAACAGCCAGAAGGTCACTCTCATTTGGAGCTAATACTCGTTTTCTGTCTGGAGGTGCTGGTCTTGCCAGCTCTGGCAGCTTGCCTGACCTCAAAGGTCAACCTAAATGTTTGTATTTTAGTGAGGATTAAAAAATGTACATACTGTGGTAAAATAAAACTGGCTATGCTGCTAATTTTTTTCTCTAAAGAAGTTCAAGAAACATTGCATAATACAAGGTTTTGTGGCCAAAATGTATTATGCAGCTAATTCAAGCAAATTGCAGTTACTCTGTAGCAAATAATTACCACCTGTTTCACATCTGCCTCAAATCCACTCAAAATACGGCAATCTAGTCATCATTCTTGTACCGTTTGTATAGTTTTATTATTTGCAGTTGGAGTTCTATTTACTTACCCAATTTACAAGAATTTTTTTATGCCTTCTGTACACAAACCAGCAAATTTAATAACCTCCTTAGGATTTGTTTATAAAACCTCTCAAAATATGTTTGCAATGCATACCCGGACTCCTGAAACACTGCAGACATTTGGTGGCCTTTTCCACGAGGAACCGTGGGCTGGCCAGCGCTGCCGACTGCGCCGGGATCTTTGTGAATGTGCAAAAAGCATTTTGCAGCTGATAGAAGTTAAACTCGGAGGATGCCCAGGGAATGATCGGGAGGAGCAGAGCCTGTGCCTGCGCTTGCCTGTCTCTGTGCTACCTGTCACCCACCATCCAGCAGCAGGAGGCATCAGCAATTATGCACATGTGTTAACGAAGGGGCTGCTCTTCCTCTAAAACGTTTTGTGGTAATTTCTCTCCAACGGAGCCCATACCTCATCAGCTAGATGGCCCTAATGCCTTCCTAAGGGAGATGCTTCTGATAACACTCCGTTAAAGACCGGGCATGGTTTTGTCTTCTAAATCTCTATTGTACAAGCCAGTGACCAAGGAAAGACACCCATTATAATTTTCTAGACAAACAGTAACAAAAGCTGCCTGCACACACCTGCACGGTTCAATGTTAACGTTGCAGGAGACTGTGGCAGTGACAGGAGTACTTCTGTTGTCACTTCTGCAGGGGGAAGAAAAAACACTTATTTGTGCAAATAACCCAAGCTCTGCTTCGTTCCCAAGCATCCTGTTTGCACCTAGGAGAGTGTTTTTCCATCTGCACGTTTAGGTAGAGGTTAAAATGCAATACTGTGCAGTTCCCATCTTCAGAATACTTGTGGTCAATGGTCATAAATCAATTAGGACCATAATAAAATGCCCTGTAGAGACATGGATATTGTGTAGTAAGAATCCTTCCCCCTTTTTTTTTAATACTTAATTGAATTCTCTTACATATGTTTTCCTGATTATATTCTGTTCATTAATGGAGAGCAAGTTTGAATAAGAATCAAGAGCAAAACAAAAGGCAGAAGATAGTGTAATACATTATTATTAATTAAGCTACGAACCTAAAACATGATTCCTTGCAACTTCTTATCTTCCAGACACTAGATTACTTGATGTTTTCAGAGCCTACTGCCAGACAGATGCATCCTGTTGTGATAAGGGAGAGCAGCTGGATTGGGGATTGAGGCTTAGTGTTCATGGTGCACTGACCATACGTGATCTGCTGTCAAGTTTGCAAACTGTAAATCTCTAAATGGTGATTAGTACTTCACTAAAAGGTGAAATAGTTTCATTCTGACTTGTTTTCTTCTCTGACATGGTATCATATGAGGGGCTGGCTTGTTTGCAGCTGGGTTGTGCTGGGTTGCATTGCAGCCTGTGCAATGCAAAGGAAGGAAAAAAAAATCCCTAAATCGCTGAGCAGGCTCCTGCTTTATGTGACCTTCTTGTTGGAATTCCAGTAAGCAAATAATCCACTTAGGTGGTGATCTGCTGGAGATGGCTACATTTTTGCATGTGCGGGGCACCGCAGTTATTACAACTCCATCCTTGCACAAGGAATTTGCAGAGTGGTTTTGGAAGGCAGAAGCCTCTGCACTTGCTCCCTGCAACTAATTTTTTACCTGTAGTAAAGTTTAGTGTTTTGGCTATGATTTTTTATAGCATGGGAGTCAAATCACACTTCCTTCCCGCTCGGCTCGACTTGTAAAGCTTGGTGCATCTTATGGTTTGATTTGTATTTGATGATTCATAAACCCTGTGGGTTCAGTGGAAGAAAAGACAACATGGACATGTGTGGAGTCACAGCTACACCCCTTTGCAGAGGCTCTTCCTCACTCAGTTTCTCCCAGCCTGACTTTTCCAGTATCCCACACCACTGAAGGAAATCTCCAGTTCCAACAGACCTTTTATTAACCTGACTTTTTAACCTCTCATGCTAGCACAGTCACTCTCCCTAAGCCAGGACTGCACTTTGGCTGTTAGCGATGTGGTGGGCAAGCACGGATGATGCACGTAGCATTTGGCTGAGGACAGAGCTGCCATCAGTATCTGTCTTCAGTGATATCAAGGCAGAGAGATGAGGAGGGCAGGCTTCTCCTCAGTCACCAGGCTTGAAAAATTAATTGCAGTTTGAAGAACAGCTTGCATTTTATTTGTCTTACAGACAATACTGTTCTGACTATAGAACGGTACATGTAGGTATAAAAGACAGTGATAGTCATAAGAATATGGAGAAAATAAACACGTTTACTTCCTTATTCACTTTATGTGAGGTTTACTCAGAACTTGAGGTGAGATTTTTATTGTTTTTTTTATGGGTTACCTTCACCTCCAATCTCTCAGCTCCTCTGAGCTCTCTGGTTTTCAGCCAGAGAAGTCAAATGCCACAGGAAAATCCAATCTTCTAAGATTCACTGCCTGAAGGTATTTGGAGAGGCATCAAAACTTCTAAGTCAGCCAAGTGTCTTATGTTCCCCTTTAAGCAGTTGTAGAAAGTATAGGTTAATATCCAATACCTGGCCCTGGGCTTGCCTTTTCCCCTTCAGTTGAATGCTTACCATGTTTGTACTTTAAGTCATTTTACATTGCCAGCGGCTAGTGGCAGGACTGTATCTTCTCTGCACCTGAGCAAGCACTGAGCATTTGAGCAGCGCTTCAGTTTTAGCAATCGATGTTTGCAGCTAACATCTTCTTAGAGGAGGTGGCAGAAAGAGATCTCCTTCTCATCCCTAGACCTGAAAGCTAAGCAGAGCCAGAGGAGGGGGAGCAGCTCCAAGATGCTCAGCAGCACCAAGCCGCAGGCAACTGTATCAGTCGAGGGCTTCTCACCGACTCGCTGCACCTTTAGGATTTTCAATGAAGATTTTCCAGCGAAGCTTGTGAACCTGAAGGAAGTGCCCTGGGACAGAGCCGGTGCGTGCTTGCGAGCCACAGCTGATACCTGGGCTGGATTTAGGTGCATTTATGAGCTCCGTGTGCCCCGCGATGCTGCAGGGGAGGAGGGAGGGCAGGAGCGTGGCCAGGGAGCCGGCTCCCAACTGCGAGACCTGAGCAGGGACAGCGTGGGGACAGGGCTGCTGCCTGGGGAGATAGTCATGGGTGCAGGAAGAGTCAGGCTGCTGTCGGGGGCACTTGATAGTGATTTTGCTAAACAAGGACCAGGCAATCTTGTAATGGCCCTTGGGGTTGAGAGGTAGGAGACGAGTCCCTATCTTGGGTACAGACAATGGCATTGACATTCCGTTGGTGATGAAAATCCCATGGATATGCTAAAGGAAAGCTGCATTATTTAAGCGCATTGCGAGGAAAGAGTAAGCTCAGGCATTTAGCGCATATTTGAAATTTATTTCCTCAGAAGAAAGACTTTTTATTTTTCAAAGGCTAAAGGGTGTGTAATTTAAAGAGGTGTTTTAGAAAACGCAATGGCAGGAGATAAAAACGATCAACTTTCGTCCTCAGAGAGGCCAGTCCACATCAGAGCATTTAGCAGAGACTGTTTCACCGTCTTCTCCTGTCTTTGGTGCTGATGGGCAGGAAGGAGCTTGCAGGTGTTGCGAGCCATCCTGATGTGGGTGTAGTGTTGGCAAAGATGCAGATACCACTAGCCATGTATTTTATTTTATTCTAGAGCCATCATTTTACTTGTGCTCCTCTCTGTTGCTGTAAATTAGCCATTTTCCTAGAGTGTGTGGGTTTTTTTCTGTCCCTCAGAGAAGTGCTGTTTATTACAGCAGCATCAGACACTGATCTCCAAGCAGTAAAACGGGCTTTGTGCTCTACAAGAGAGTGAGTCCTGTAATGGGGCTGTAACTCTGTACTGCTGTTGCAGAGATCCTGGGGGAGAGGCTCTCCTGGCATGTCTGCATTGCACTCAGCAAGCAATTTTTCAGATTATTCCTTTAAAAACAGAAGTATAATGATACCTCAGACTGGTATGGTGCCTGTCAGGAACATAAGTTTGATCTAAATATGTTTCAGAGACTTGTTTATTTTCTGATGACCAAAAAGATGTAAATGTCTTCAAGCTCAATGCATTTCGTACAATGACACCGATAGATTTTAAACAGTGCTAGCTGTCAGGCCTGGATGCCAGGGATTGATGAGCAGTGCTTGCTTTCTAATTTCTTTTTGAGGTGCTCAACATTTGAGTCCCTCTGCCTACTAGCTTGATTCTCTGTAGTCCTCAGCAGTGCAGTAACATTACAGGTACAAGGGAAGAACCTAAAAGGGAAAGAAATTATTCTTCATTAAATTGGAAGATACAGCAGTTTGCAGGGGAGGAGGCCGTTAAGAAACATTTTTTTTTTTTTTTAATGTTTCCATATATGATAAGGAAAATGTGAAGCGTATGTACTTCTTGGTCAGATATATTGGTGTCAGGGAAGCTCCTGTGCACGAGCAGGTCGGTGTACAAACCGGGTGGTGTTTCGTTTCACTGTCTGCAGTCAGCAATGCTCAGAAGAGACAGGGAAACAACTGCAGGATGGGAGGCGGTTTTGCAGTGCATGTGCCCTGCTTTGTTGAAAATATCTCAGAAACAAAAAAGCCCCCCAAATCTTTTTGAACCCCACCATGATGAAACTGCTTTCCTCTCTTGGGATATCTAAAATCAGTCCTGCGTTCCTCGGGTTTAATGCTCAACGTTCCTGACAAGGTGATTTTTCCAATAATGGATCAGCTCACTGAAGAAGCACCTTGCTGTGTGTATATATCATGCGCCTTTATTAAGGATCAGCTCCTTATTATTCTGCTCCCCTTTTTTATTTTCTTCTCCCCTTCTCTCCGGAAGGCTGCATACAAATATAGCAATCGATTGAGAGGAGATGTTCTGCTTTTATGAGATTAATTATAAACATAGGGATGCTATGCCCGGCCTGTATGTATGATTGATCTCGGAGGAGGAAATGCAGTCGGAAGCTAATGCTTCCTTTTATCCAGTAAGCAAAGTTCAGAGATGTTTACATTCTGCTAGCTAAGCACTGCTGTCGGGGGCCGCCAAGATGGATGGACCGTGCGGTCAGCACAAATTCGCGCCAAGGTAACACGCTGAGCCGTCTCTGCGGGTCTTCCTGCAGCCACAAGGCTGTGGGCTCAGAAGCGCTAATTTAGCAAATAGTTTATTTGTTTCACACTTTAATTGGGCCGGAGCTGTGCAGGAAGCTGCTGTGGTGCAGAGCACGGGTGGGCTGTGCTGGGGAGCAGCGGGCCGAGGAGGACGGGCTGCGAGGAGGAAGGCTCCTGGTGGTGCTGCTGCCAGAGCAGCCATCCCTGTGCAGCTCTTCAGACTTAGGATCTTTGCAGTCCCCCTCTGTAGTTGTGGAAGCAGCTGCAAAATGCACAGTGCTTAGCTGCCCTTGTTTATCCTGAAATATAAATATAATCTTACACGGCATGGATTTGGCTCCGAGGTCCTTTTGAACAGGCTTGCTCGTGCTTGAGCGCAGCCCGGTGCTTGTATTTAGGCTGAGAAACGGTGTCAGGGGTGTCAGATCCAGCGTAGTGACTCAGCCCTCTTCTCCGCGATGTTTTAAATAATTGATGGGCTCGTGCTGAAATTTAACTCCTGCCAGAGCTGCTGCAATGTGTGGTGTGTTTAAAATATTGATATAACATTGACTCTGTGCTCGGGCAGAGTAGGAAATCTCTACCTGGGAACAGTTTTTTTAGAAGGGAAAAGAAATTGGAGGGAGGAGAGGTGATCTTATGCTGTAGTAAGTAGCAGCTTTAAAAATGCCCTTCACTTGAGACAGCAAAGCTTCTGGCTCCTGCAGCACATTCACCAAGCATCCTGAAGCCAGTGCTGCCGTGTGCGGTGTGTTATAGGAGCATACACGCTGACCTGAGGATGGGGGGAGAGAAAGGGCTACTCCGTCCATTAAAATTATCAGGGTAACAAATACGGTGTGGGGAGCGCAACCAGAGGTAGAGATCCCCGTGGTCTCATCGCACTGGGCGGGCAGGCCCTGCGAAGGAGCAAGGCTCCCAATGCACTCACCCTGGTATTTGCTTCCTGGAGGTCTGCAGCTGCGTGTCCTGGTCATGCCAGAATGAACAAGTGACACTGAACCTGCTGCAACATCCAGGCTTTAGAGCAGCATCCAGGATTTCAGTGGTCCTTTCTTCTTTTTGGACATGCAAATCCTGCCTGATAAACATACCCTGTTGGCTGCCGAGCAGTCAGTTTGCTCTACTCCACAAAGGTTATTGCAATAATTGATGTTCCTTTTCTAATAATTAATGTTAATGAGCTCACTAAAGAGTAAACAAGACGACAAAGAATGGTTAATGAGACGGTCTTTACTCATTTGTTTAATCTTTTCCGGAGATAATGGGCGATAAATATACCTCTATTCAGCCATCTTCAAGTCCTTAATGCATGGAGAGTGCTGTAAAAAAAGAGATTTGAGCTGATTTTTTACACTTGCATTTGTTGTATGCAGCTGACTGGGAAGGTGGGGCGCCTGAAAGAGTTTGGAGACCTATATAATTAAGTGTGTTGACATTCTGTGTCTGAAGGACATTGGCAGATATCCAAATACTGTGTTCTGCTCTCAAACCATTTAATTGAAACCGTGCAAAAAAAAAAAAAAAAAAAGAGGGAGTTGAGGGGGAGGGCAAAAGAGAAGGAAATCTTGGCAAAAACCTTACGGGCTTTTTTTTGTTGTTGTTCGCTATTGGATTGACCAGACAGGGCATCAAAGCTGATAAAACAGGATTAGCAAAATTGTATTGTTGGATATTATATGCTGTGTGGCATGTTACTACAGCAAAGGAATTTGGCAGGATTAACCTGCAGAGGATAAAGATGTAACAGACAAGAGGGCTGAATTAATAGATTGCTGTGACCAAAGCAAGGAAATCTATTTGCATGGAATATTAACAGCAAGAATAAACTTTTGACTGGTGGCATTCCCATTGCTGTCCATAGTCCTGTGCAGGACTGTGTTGTTGTTGGGCTCTTTTTTTCACAAACAGAGTTTATTTTTCTGTTTATAGGAGACGAGATTCTTCTTGTAGCGTACTAGTATCATCCTAAAGTAAATATGGTTTTCTGGTGTTTTTTTTTTTTTTTCCCTCAGGGCTTGTAGACCCAGCAGGCTGGACAGCACGGGAGCACACAGTGCCGTAGCTGTAGCTACTCAAATTGTATGTGAAATTGCACATTTAAATACATGTAATTTTATCCCCGGCTGAAATCTTAAAGCTTTCAAAGCACATAGTTTTAGAGAACATAAGAAACCTGCCAAAAGATGACTAAATAAAACCATACTAAGTTAAAAAAAAAAAGCCTGAAGCCAGTCTCTGTGCCTAGTACTGTAGGGAAGTGAGCGTCCTAGATTAAGTATAATTAATTTCTCAGTTGTAAGGTGTATAATGTCTTCTTACTACAAAAAGGCTTTTAAATTGGCTTCTTCCAGAGAGCAAGCAGTGCATGCAATATCCTGCCTGAAAAAAAATATATAGGTATATATGCTGATATAGTTAGTGCAGATTGCATGAGAGGTTTCAGAAGGCAGAAGGTTTTAAGCAACCTTGAAAAAGGCTCCGATCACTTGTATTTCTTTTCCCACCCACAGCACTAGTGACAGATTTTCGTGTTCCCATGGAACAGAGAACGTACAGAAAGTATTTGGCATTACCCGCGTGTGACACAATGCACTTCATCAAGTGCACTGAGTGCCGCAACACGCAGCACAGGAGCTGCTTCGGGGAAGCCATTCGCCTTCATCCAGCGTGATCATGTCACCATTGATCAGCACCCGCCAAAACACGAGTTCAGCTTTCAGCCGCTTCCTTTCTGCCTTGAAAGCTGAATAATAGATACGCATGAAATATAAATACATTGTTTTGTTTAGTGTATCCCAGTGTATTAAAATCACAGAAACTGCTTTTTAAATAAAAGTTCTGTTAGTACAACACGACTGAGACTTTACAAGTGCAGACACATGCACGAGTGTCAAGAAATTTAGCTCCATTTCCTACGGCGACTGAATTATATAACCTGTCTCTCTGGAATATCTTCTGTTACTGCATATGCTAATGGCTTTCCTGCCTCAGGACTCCATATGACCACATCTTCCTTCTCTGCTCTGGGAGACAATGTGTGCAGTTTCCTCTGGATTAAATCGGTCTGGGGATGCGTGGGGGAGGATACTCCTGTTGTCTGCAAGGTCCAAAGTTTTGCCTCCACATCCAACCAATCTCACAAGACCCATTAGCAGTTTCTCCCTGGAGGTTTGCTGGGCTTCACATAACTTTGTTCATCTCCTGATTGGTTAAGAAGTCCTTCAGTGGGTTGATATCCCAGTAATAGTCCCAAACTAATTCACAAAAACATGGCTTGCTTTCGGCTTTTGGTTGCGGAGGCTGTAACTGGTTCAAGGTTATTTCTCGCGCATGTTTTCCAGGTGTCCAGATGAACTATCAGGGTAAGGCATTGCTGGTATCCCTTTAGGAACAGCCCAACCAACTCCCAGGTGCATGCTCTTGGCAGGCTACCATCGCTTGTGTGCTTGCTGATATAAGACCTATGTTTTTGGTTTGTGGGTTTTTTTGCTTTAATTCATATGAAAGTGCTGGAATCCCTAATTGGAACAGAAGATCAGCTGTAGGGCTTAACTGTGGCATTATCTTCTCAGTGGCTGCCAGGTCCTCAGAGAAGCAGACGTGACGCGGGCCTGAGGGACACGGGGATACGCAGCAGCACGGTGCTGAAGAAGCCGCACGTTCCCCGGGGCGCCGTGCTCCTTCTGAGCATGTCCCAGGACCCGTGAAGCAGCAGCCTCCTTCTGCTGCATCTCTTAGGGCCTGGCTGAGTTCCTAGGTTGCTTCGCCTGACTGCAAGGCTCTCTTCCTTACGGAGTCAACGTAGGGAGCGAGTAGCAAGAAGCCAGCTGTACAGCTGAACCAGCATTGCTCTACACTAGCCACCTTTCCAAAGCAGTAAATCTTGAGTGTGGCACCTGTGTTTGGAGATAAGCACCCTTCACACTTGCATCTTGTTTTCAGCAGTCTGGCAGGGATAGAGACTCCGTATGGTTCATGGACCTAACACTGTCCCTTTGTTTTCAGCGTGCAACGTCAAGGAAGATGGAGCGCTGGAAGAGGACAGCGAGGCGGCCGGGCAGCCCCGCTGGTGGCGTGCGGCAGCTGGTGTTGTGAATCAGGCCGTCGCCAGTCGGAGAACGGCTACTTCACAACACCAGGGTGGCACCCCACCACGCTCGACGCGCGTGGAAGGTCCCTGAGGCGAGGCGCATGGAGCGCGGTTCTGCCCCAGCGTCCAGGCCTGCAAAGGTAATCAGGTGCTCAACTCCTGTTTAGGCACCAGCCTCCCACGAAAGTCCGAAATAGAAGTTAGGCCCCTAAATATCTCTGCGGATCTGGCCCCGAGATCCTGCCTTGCTGTGTAATGTAGAGCGTTTCTTCAGCAGGCACAGAGCAACCCCGTCGGTGATTTGCTGACTTAACTGCATTAAGTGTTAAGAAATGGTAAAATAGTTATGGAAAACAGCAGGGTGAAGAATATGCTCCTTGTATAGCTCTTCGGGAAAATAGTCGTGTCTGTGGGGTTGCCTGTCACTGTCCTGCTCCCTTTCCTATGTACACACCTAATCTCGTATCCTCTGCAGACACCTAATCTCGTATCCTCTGCAAAAGATACTATACGTAGCAGGAAAAAGAAGCCAAATTTCTTGGAAATGGCACTAGACCAGCCCAAGTGTGTTGTGGTGAATGAAAAAGCCCCAAAAATGAATAGTGTGGTTGTCCAGTAGTGGCACCATCAGATGCTGTAATTAAAATAAAATAGGTGAATATGCATAGTTTAAGAACCCTCTTTTAACCTGCTGTCAGCCCTAAATGAAGCATGCACAAAACCACCTTGTCCGGAGTGGCCCTGTGACACCTCCCACGTGCTGCCAGCCAGCGTCCCTGCCTGCACCTGTAGCAAAAAGCTAAGGCACTGGCAGCCTTAGGAGAACAGGGTGTCGCGGAGCACTTGCCACTTGAAGTCACGTAGTGTTAATGGAGGTCAGCACAAAGCTGATTGCTATATACAGTGCTGCAAGTTAAAGGGATGTCACTCGGTTTTGATCTCCGAAATCAGCCGTCTTCTCGTGGAATCTGGATGGGTTTTTTGCTGGTGATGCCTTTCCCTTCCTCCCGCTCTCCAAGAGTTGGCTATATTCCTGCATAGCGTCTGGCTTTTCTCTCGTAGTACTTAATTACACAAAACATAGGATATATTTAAAGGTAAGAATGTAGAAGTAAAGAGAGAAAGCAATTAAGACAACACAGAGTTGATTAAGGATTTTTGGAAGTTGTCTTTGTTGTCCTAGCTCATCTGATTGAAGCCAGCATTAAGAAATGAATTAACCCCCCACCTTGTTATCTGAGTGCTGGCAAGGAGACAGAAGTAGGGAGCAGTCAGGGTATGGCCACGATCAGAAATAGTGTAGGGCAGGCTGGACATACACGTGTGAGGAGACATAGGTTGTCACATTAAACATTTCCTAATCTTTCTGTTCAGATGACATTCCTACAGATGTAAGCCTGAATTTCTTTCACGTGAAAACCTCATAGCTAATGCCGTTAAAAACACGCAAGATGTATGCAGGTTCACTCCAATAGCACAGGGCAGTCTGTGAATGCAGATTAAAATTAGCTTTTCTGAATTGATTAGAGCAAAAGCAGGACCCTGGTTAGCTGCTAACTCAGGTGCTATGACAAGAATGAGTGTGAATTTGTCAACCTGTTGTGCAAGAAGTCTGTTTTATTAAACTTGTGCTTTGCTAACACAAAATGTGTGCTCTGTGTTGTAACTTCCTTGGTTGTTATAACCTTGTTTAAAGCCTGACATCTGACACTCCAAGGTCTGTTTTATAGAATGACATATTCAGTTCTTTAGAAACAGGACATAATAACGAAATAACCCCTGAGCGCATGCGTGCATGTATACACATACACTGATTTACAGCAGCAGGTACACATATATAGAATTAAAAATCCTTTCATGTTTTATTTTGACCTGGAATCCTATTTGCCCATTTGGTTTCTGTCTAAAAACATATATAAATTTTTAAGTGGCTTAATGCTTAATACCCACTGATAGATGACCTGACAGAGACTCTCTGCACTTCCCTGAGTGTATTATGTGGAGGCACATCATAGGAATGATTGGCTATTTTCAGTTCCTTTGCTAAAGAATTTATCAGTAATGTGGCACTTCAGAGGTACCTTTTGTACTCCATGTTGCTGACTTGAATCCATCACCCTCGAGGCTCTTTTAAGTTGATTTCCTAGCAAATTAACACATACCATAATATGGCCCTGCTCCTGGAAATCCAACACTCCTGCTTGCTGTTAAGGAATCTAATCATATCACCTGGTAGGGTGGATGGCAGGCTGAATGACCACCTGTCAGCTGCCGATGACAGAAGTGACTTCTTTTTCCTCCATTCAGCAGTTAAAGTGCTTCATTTTACCATGTGCTGCAATGAAAGGTGAATGAACCAAATAAATAGCTCAATATGAGATTTTATTTGTGTGCATGTTATTCCTAAGTAAGCACCTAAAGCTCCTCCTGTTCTCTTATGCGTGAATTCCGGAGCTGAGCTGGAAAAGATCAGGCCTCATGGGGTTTCTGGGAAGGACCCAAAACCAGAGGGACTTGCAGTCTGGTGGATATGGCAGGATATCCTTCTGGATCTTTTCTGATGCTTGTGTACTATTATGAAAAACGTTACTCTTCCTTCCAAAATATTGTATCAGAATTGTTGACAGATGTAATTTTGTAATCTTACTAAAACACTGCACTCATTCCGGGAGAATAAAAGAACAGTATCTGTTGAAACCGAAATGCAGGACTATAATAATCTCTTGTGAGTTTTTTATTTTTAAGGCATGTTTATTTTGAAAGTACTTTTTCTACTTAAGCAAATTATATATTCTTTCACCCTTGGACCCTTTCAAATCTAAATCCAATGGGTTTATTTTCTCAGTGTATCCACTTTGTAGTATAGCCGTTCTTCCATTATTTTGATGGCCGTCTGTTTCTTTCCCAGCCTCGCCAGCAGTGCACATAGCATTTCTGAGAGGAAAATCTTTGTAAATTTTGCTCGTTCCCTGAATGCAAAAGTCAAGCTGACAGGCACGTTAGGGCAAAGCATCTCTCACATTATGTGTTTGCACACACGCTGCTTGGTTTATCGTGGGGTTACTCATGAAAAGTGGCATTAATTAATTTCCTTTTGCCCTCATTAATTAGATTTCTTTTGTGAAGAAGCAATATGAAATTAAAGCGATATTTCAGACAGACATGGTGCTGCAAAACAAACAATAGGTGGGACTGAACTTTTCTACCCACAAACTTGAGTCAGGTTCCTATTTTAGCAGTATGAAAGCATCTCAATAGGAGGGGAAAAAACACAGAAACCTTCTTCAGGCATCTTAACACAATGAGCATGAGGTGACACTGAGGAGGAAAAAAAGGAGTTTGTTCACAGCTACCATTTAAAAAAAATGAAGAAGGATTTGGATGGAAAAGCTGATAAGATTAAATAACCTTTGAAGCCCCCATTTATTTTTACCAATGTGTTGCCTGTACTTTGAAATCACTTCTGTTAGGCTTTATCTAGCATGTGGCAGTCAAGATGGCTGTTTGTGAAGAAAAGACCAAAAGATAAAAAAGGCAGTTTTGGGATTGGGAAGCAAGGGGAAGGAGAAACTCAAGGTGACATTGTGGCCATGAGACCCCTCTGCTTCCCTGAAACCACTGCCTTGCCCGTGTGTATGCTGTGGCAAGATTTCCGCTGTGCAGTGCAGCATGCCTGGTTCATATCGAGCTTCACTCTGTAGTGAATGGCTGTCTGTGATTTCTTTTATAGTTCACAAATATAAGAATACATATATAATATATATGAAAATACAAATATAAGCGTAAATATATTATAGGGCTCCCAACATATAATCAGGTCTCAAGTGTATGTATAAATCATAATGCAAATAAATATACATCCCATTGTGCAGTGACATAACAAAGAACATTAAAAAAATGCAGTGTCAGGTGGAATATCATTCCCCTGAAGAAAAGCCCAATTCTAGCAGAGTGTCCTTCAGCTTACACCCGAACACTCCTTGCTGGGAGACTGACCTTTACATGTCTTTGAGGATATGGTTAGCTCTGTTTTGATTACATTCGTTTCCAAGGAGCCTGGTGCCCTGGATAGTTTCGGTCCTGGTGTCACTATCCTTTTTGGACGTGTTGCTCTAGCAGCACCCCGCATCCCTGCCTCCTCTTTGCAAATAGCAGCCGTGGATCCGGGCGACCGATAATGCTGCAAATTGCATTTTATTTCAAAAGCTTCAGCTGAATTTCATAGTCACAGAGATGCCAGATCTGGTAGAGATGTGAGGAGGCAGCTCTTCATGTCGGTTTTACCTCTCCCCAGTGAGGTACATTTCTGCAGGAGCAGCTTAGAAATTTCTGTATTCACATGTGTTACGATAGCAAGGAGAGCGCGGATCGTATCAGAAAATAACCCTTGTGAACTGGCTTGGAAGTTGTTAGGCCATGAAAGCAGCCGACAAGCTATTAGCAGATTTAAAACTACTGGAGTTAACTGAGATGGCAATTTCAGGAAGATCTGTTGGGGGAGGCAAAAAAGAGGTTGTAAAGCAGCATGTTCTCATTTCCTAACTCTCCCATATTCTTATTTGTGCAGGAAAGGGACAGTTGTGCTGTAAAGCTCTTTGAAGCCTCACTGGCACTTTGTATGGGTGGGATCTAGATGGCACCAGGGACACGCTAGGGTTTTTTTTTTATCCCCGAACCAGTAGTTCTGGGTGTCCCTTCTGGTAATTCTGCAGTCCCTGTATGGCCAGAGTAACATCAAGAGGCACCAGCAAAGGGGAAACCAGCGGCACTTGCAAGGTGAGATGGGGAAAATGAAGCGGTGGAGAAGAAATAAAAGGAGAGATGCTGGGACTTGCTGAAGGTTACAGAGCAGGTCTGGGAGCTGGCAATCAAAGCCAGAGCCTGGCAGACACACAGCACTACACCGCAGCACCGAGAACAGCACATTTAGGGATTTCTTCCTTAAGGAAGTGGAGTGATGGCATGGGCTGAGCACTTTTATAAAAGGGAAGACCCTCCCCCTGTCCGTTGAAAGAATGAAATTAAAACAAGTTTCATCTTTCTGATAACCTCCTCACCATTGCAAAAACCAACCTGTGCTGAGCTTGGAGCAGCGGCTGGACGGGATGCTGGAGTCCTGTATCCTTGGAGAAGAGGGCAAAAGGCAGAGGGCTCTCGCACTGGCAACTCACAGCACTTTTACATGACTATTTTTTACAATGTAAAAATACTAGTTACCATAGAAACAGTCACATGGCACTTAGCCTAACCGTGGAGATACATTACAGGAAACTCGCTCAGAATAAAAATCCCAGCCCCTCACAGGAACTTTTGCACTTCATCAGAGCATTTCCCCAGGAAGCCTCCCTGCTTGTCTGTAATGTTTTCCCTTCATTATATTCCAATATATCTCATTTATTATTCCACTGTTGCACGTAAACTTTTTTTTTCCTCTACCTCAGGGATCTCCAAGCAGATTTGTAGCACCACAGCAGAACCCTCTGTGCTACTGCAGTGCTTGATAACTCACTAGTGACAAGGAGGGCTGTTTTTTCCCCAGGAATGAGTTTTGATCTCTTCCCGCTGGTCTAAAACCTGAAGTATTTCATTGCATTCTGATGGCTGCATAGCTGGAAAATTAAAAAAAAAGGCCTTTTTTGTTTGATGACTCAAATTAAACACATATCACCTTCAAGGCTTGGGTTTAAAAATGGCCATTTTGTAGCCACCTAATCACACAGTAGGAGAGACAGAGCTGATGATTGTCCTGCATCACATGTTCGCGATGACCAGCAGTGGCAAGGGAACAGCATTGCTCATCCTGCCATGGGAAAAACGTGTTTGTTGTCAGGGAAGAGCAACCCAGGGATGCCACCAGGTGAGCACAGCACTATCCAAGTGGGATGCAGAGACAGAGGAATGGTGCTCAGAGTTCGGGGGTTTCTTGGGAGGCTGCACATCGCTTCACCCGCTACAGTGGCTCCACTGTCCTGCCCACTGGCACCACGCTACCCTGTATAGTCCCTTTCAGACCGAGCAGGTTTCAGAGAGACAGATAACGTCACCACTCGCATCTGCAGCACAGGGTAGCTGAGCTCCTGACTTAACCCGTGCCTTCTGCTGTCCATGTCCCAGGCTCTTTATCGGTTCAGGCATACTCACAGGGTTGCATTTCCCTTGACACAAGCTGAAGACTCCCTTCCCCCAAGGCCAAGAACCAGAAAAATGCCAAATTGCAAAATAAGGATGTCCATAGTGGCTGAGACATTCAGTGGCCAAGAAAACCCTCACATGAGCATCTTTTTTAAAGAAAAACAAACTGCACTGGCTTGTCATGTGAATTAATAGCCCCGCAGCTTGGCTTTGTGCATTTAATCCTTGTTGATGTTTTTGATCACTACTAGATGAAAATGAAATCTTGGATGCTTCGGGGCTGCTGTTAGGACAGACTCAATGAGATGAAAACGCATTTCAGGAAACTCTACTGAAGGCCATTTTTGTTTTAAATTATTTCCGGGTACACATAAGGCTCTAATTCCTTTACCAGAAAACCCTGGAGATATGAGGGATTTCAGTAAAAGAAAGGCACATTGAAAGCCCACATCAAAAGTCTGCCCTTCCAACCCACAGAAATAAATGTCACTCAGAAGCATTAACATTACTGCCTTGATCACAAGATTCTTCCCTTTCAGGAGAATATTTTAGCACTCCACATCTTTTTCTTCACAGGCTTGTTGAGAATCCAGACATCTCTGACCACAGACACTGGCCAGTCTCCTCTTGTGACAACCCCACCAGGGCCTGCAGCCAGAGCTGCAGTTCCACTGCACACTGGTCCCACAGCATTCAGGCTTTTCCACCATCAGTCCTCACTGAAGGTTACTCAAAACCCTGCTTCAGTGACTGGATTTCTACCTGCCCCTAGCAAAGGCATCAACCATCATTCAGGGAGCATGGATAGTTTAACTACCACTAAGGTCTGTTCCTTGCCCTAAATGAGATAAGCCCAATTTATATCCTCATTTCTCCATGTTTAAGGCGGTTTCTCCATGTTTAAGACGGTTAAGGAGGTGCTGCACACATCAAATGAGACATGAGCATCCACTCTCCAAACTTGTCTCTCTTAATAAATTCAGCTGATCCTAACAGACGCCAATGGACCCATTTGCTTTCAAGTGTGGAGATGAGCAGTGCACAAAGAACACTTCTGGGTCAACATCGCTCTGGAGCACACAGTGAAGGTCTCACCTGGGCAGGACACTGCAGTGCAGCAGAGGACAAGGGTGGCTTTCATGGCAACACCAAAGTGCTGGAAAGGTGATATTTCACTAGGCTGGGGCTAGGACAGAGACTTCCAGAGTTGGCAAAACTCATGGCACCCTTCAGGCTGATCTGTGCTAGACGGGGAGCTAATCTGGGCCACCTGGACACTCTGTGGAAAGAGGAAAGGTCCAGCTGTAGGATGTGCCATGGAAATGTTGGGTGAAGGAATAAAGGATGAGGGGATAGACCAACCGTGGATCTGCTCACCCTCCAGTGGCATTTCTCCATCTCTTATCACCTTAGGAAGGACAGGATAAGACAGAAGAGAGGACCGAGGGTGTGACAGGCAGTGCTTCACCTTCATGCCTCACACACCGGACATCGGAAGCATGATGAAACACATCTTCTCCCTTTGAAGACCAGCCAGCAGGGGAATTGTGGCTAATTTCTCATCACACCACTGGCCCAAGGCAAGCAGGGTCATACCATAGGAGTTACACTGTACAAATCATTGCTTTTCACAATCTGCTTAGTTTGAACCTGGTGTGAATCACTTTAATTTGTGTCTGAAGAATCAGGTCTTTTCTTCTAATTTAAGCACATGACTGGCGTCCCTCAAGTCTCACAGTTAGATTTGGTTGTGGAGAAAATATGTGAAAATACAGGCTTTCTGACACATAGTCATAGATGAAAAAATCCATGTTTGGAAAGGTTTAGTTGAAAAAAACAGATGAAAGTTTATTGAAAACAACCTAGTTTAGCAGTGAAAAACTCCAAGATTTTCTCTGAGGAGAAAAGAAAAAAAAAGAACCCAAACCATTTCCAACAGGAAAAGCAAAATTCCCATTGAATTGAAATTGAAAATGAGTTATGTTGAATTTAATCAAAAGCTTTCTGCTAGTTGCCCTTGCAGCTTCCAGAGGAATCTATATGTGCTGAAGTGGAGGGAGAGGCTTCTGCCCTAGCAAACGCAGGCAGTGCAGGGCTTCTCTGCCTGTGGCAGCATTTGAAGCTCCCAAATGTTTGCCTGGAAGAATATTCAGTTGTGTCTGGTGATCAACTGGTATCTAATGGTCAGCGGAGATAAACTGGGATTGCATACAGTTTAGTTTTCCATTGACTTCCAAGGCATGGAAGACATGGCTCCAGCCTCCTTGTACTCCTCACACTCCTCCCACGTGTTCCTGTCCCCTCTTTGGGAGAGGATGCCTGTTTGGGATAGCACATAAGTGTGCTGAAGCCTGTCTCAGGTAGCCGCTGCTCCTCATAGTCTCCTGCTCACATGTTCAGAACAGGTTCTTTTCCACCTTTAACTTACAGTTGATTGTGCTTCTGTTCACTCTGTTCTTCACCATCTCAGATGCAGAGCATTTATTATTTGATGTTTGGCAAAATATGAAGAGAAGCTGATAATAGTGATATATTTGTTTATAGCCAAAAACACTTTTGGATTTCCGTTTAGCTTTTCCCTGGTTTTATCTGTATTTGCACAGCACATAGAACAACGAAGCTATAATATACAGCAGGATTTCCTAAATACTCTTACAAATACTCCAACTATACCATCCCCATCTGTATGTTTTACAGAAATGAATGTAAAGACCTCGGAGTTGATTCTATGATACAGGTAGGGACACAGGCCAAGGAAGAGACTGAAAAATCAGACCACTTACAGACCACTAGTGAGGCTGTGGGAAGACCCCTACATCTCTACAACCCAAATTGGTTCTAAGCCACCCACCCTATATTTTCGTGTTGGCTTAGTTTCAATCATAACTCTCAGTAGACTTAAAGATTAGGAAAATGAGCAAATTAAGTTTGCTGGAAGATCAGCCCAGAAACATCGTAACAAGAAAATAGATCTTCTATCTGGTATTATTGACAAGATCACTGGGGATGTCTGGCCTGGGGCAAACCTGCACTCTGGGGAAAGCATTTGGATCCAATTCCAAGAACAGCTTTTAATGCCTGAGTCCAGGTCTATGTGCTGACGTGAGTACGTTTAGGAGAAGCGGCAGTTGTGGCAGAAGCGATGGTGACCCCCTGTATTTAGCAACCTGGGGCCTTCTGGGAGACAGAGAGCTGGTGGACAGGAAGCTCAAAGTCGTCTGCAATAATACATATATTGTTGTGGCAAAGCATTTCAGGAATTAATGAATAAAGTAACTTCCAACCTTCCTCTGCTCCAAAACTGTAGGTTGGAAAGGAAGGAAAGGTATGTGGTATTCATTTTAATTACCATGCAGCAATGGTCAGGGAGTGCAGCAGTTTGGATGAGTCTGTCCTTTATCCTATGGGATATTGTACTGTATCCTATGTACTGTTTCAGCACAGGAAAATGCGGTGGAAAAAAATACAATGACAGGTGGGAGTTTTTGAAACTTCTTGTTAAGTCTCTCTCTTTCCCCTAAAGATTTCTCAAATGGCCACTACACAATGATTTCACCCTCATTTAGAACAGAAGATCCTGATATGGAAACGTAGTGGGGGAAAGTCCTTCCACATTGAAATCAAAACAATCACTCTTTTTTTGCATGTTAATAAGGTTCCTGATTGAAAGTGTTCTAGCTATTCGCAGAGGATTATCAACAGCAAATGTTGCTAATTTAAGCCTGGCTAATTAAATGGAAAAGGGAAAAAAAAAACATTCCCTTAGAAACAGCCATAAAGAAGATGCATCTGCCCAGCAACTTTCATGAAGCTCAGCTTGGACCCTCAAGCCTGGTCACCAGTCCACCAAGATGTCCGTCTACACTTTAATCCACTAAAGCAAACCATGTCTACAAGGATACGACGCATTATTGTGTCAAAACCCTTGCTAAAAATTGATAGCCTCCCCCCACCAAGGCTGTCATCTCTCTACAGAAAGCAATCAGGTTGCTCAGGCATGATTCTGCTTCCCTTCTGGGAGCAGATCAGTGATTTCTTGTGACAACAGTACACGCAGATGATCCAAAAATTCCGGAAAAAGAATTAATTCTAATGCAGGAAAAGTGTAGGAGGAAGAAGGGCCATATCCTTAACTGCAGAGTGATAGTGGTGTCCGGCGGGAGTCAGGAGAGTGGGTGGCAGAGAGATGCCGATTTCCCCAAGCAGCTTTTACACAGAGCTATTCCAGGAGAAGCTGATGATGGGCTCTCAGAGAGGCACTGAGCGCTTTTGTGTTAATGGTTTGGGGATATATGGCTGGAATTAGGAGGGCAGCCCAGCTGCTTATGCTCAGTACTTTGAAGGGGATCAAGGAAAACGAGTCAGCAGAGAGATCTCTAACCATCACTTCTGCTTAGATGAAGAAACAGTGGCTGAGAGTACCTGCTGTTAGACAGTGCCTGTCTGGGGCTTCTTTGCTCCTGTAGCTGCTGCAATTTCAGAGCCGGAGCATTCAGCACTGCAAAGCTGCAGGCAGCCAGACCCATTTTCTCCACACCCCATCAGGAAGCAGCTCTTTTCTGTGCTCAATCTGGACTTTGCAGCCTGACTGGGGAGAAGAAACGGCTCTGCAAATCTGCTGCCAGTCAGCGCAGTCACTCTGAAAGGCGAAGGGGGGCTTTGTTCCCTTTCTTTTTTATTTTATTGTATGGTTATTTATTGTGCCTCTTTGAATTTGCATCCCTCCCAAGGGCTTCTGTATGACAGAATGTAATAGTATTAGTCACCATTTTACGCATTAGGGAACATAATATTTAGCACTTATAACAATTTCCTGCTTCAAAGTGCCACACAAACATTTAGAATATACTGTATTTTGTTCTGTTTTTGTCATAGATAGCTTGTGCTCGCCTGAAGCTGTACAACTTTTCTTTTTATTATCCCACACGAGAAACGGGGCTTTTCTGTCACCACCTCTGTCAAGTCAAAGGATATCAATTTCCTAGCCTTTTATTCCGAGTAGATCTGAACGATAGTGACTTCACTGACTTCCTCTTTTCCCCTTGGATCCACACCTCCCATGGACCTACTGTATTCCTGACTAATGGTGTCCACATCTAGCATTACATAGGAGGAGTGAATCAGATAGATAGGAGTGAATTAGATAGAACTGCTGAATGAGCCCTTTTTTTTTTTTGGCAGCTTGGTGCACTGTACACTTGATTTTGGGATAAAAATTACTAGATGTTAAATTTCTTTCCTCTTTTCCATAAAGCTGTGTGTTATACCTGAGGTGTAACCTCTCCTGGCCCCGGGGACCAGCTCTTTACAGTGAATTAGCTGATTTGCAGCAGGCTTTTCTGAACAGCCGAAAACTTCAAAGCGCAGGGAGGAAGTTGTGATGCTGCTCTGCCTTATGCTCAAGATGAAAAAGATCCCGTTTAGTAAACTTTTACCCTGAGAGGAATGTTGAATGCATTTAATAAAGAAATATATCAATCAAGTTTATGTTAGGAGTATCCAAGTCTTGGTATAATTTATTACTTTCAGTTTTATACATTTTAGGTCTAAAATAATGCAATTTATATAAACAATAACAAAATGTTTTACATGGCCATGACATATTCTGAGTTCTTGGTCCCATACCATGGCATATTCTTAATAGTTCTAAAACTATTCCATTATATCAGTGATTTTCCCATCTGCAGGCTACAGCTCTTGTAGGAGCTGTGATATTATTCCAAGTGTCTCCAAAGAAGACTAAGAAAAATATGCTTCTCTGTTATTTAATATATGTCTACATATACAACATTGTCAAAAATATCTGTATCTCTGCTAGAAAACATTTGGGATTCCCAAATCAAAAAAAGATTTTGCTAAGTCTCCAGAAACATTTTTTGATTCTTTGCAAAACAAGTCTTAATCTTGCCTTCAGTTTTACTGTGTAAGGACAACTGAGAGAGAAGGATTAAAAATACTGTCTCAGTTGGACACATCACATAGGATATGTGTTCATTACCTAACTGTGATTTGTAGTGCAATGAATTCTCAAGAAATATCTGAGGTTGGCAAGTGTATTCTTACTAAAGAATAATTCAGGCTAGATGGGATCTCTCTTGGGTCATCTAACCCATCTCCCAGTAGTCATTAAAAAAAAAAAAAAACAAGAAACAGTGATATGACATCAGTTGTATTGAAAGGTCTTCTGAGAAAGCAATAGAGAAGAAAAGTCTACCATGATATGTATGTCACACACGTTAGTTTTGACAAATAGAAAATACCAAATCTAAGAACAATGAAGCATATAAATATGCCAATTCCAGAGTCACAACAATCCACAGTTTCCACAAATTGCATGCATTTTTCTTCCACCAGCCACAGTCTTACACGCCTCATGCATTTTAATACACACTTGCAATGCAAATGAGTTTTGAAAACTCCTGTTTATCAGCTGAACAAACCCCAAAAGTCTCAGCCCCAAGAAGTTCCTCCAGACTCAACAGATGATCAACTGTGCTCCAAACCTCAGCCTCAGTTGTGTCTAAGGACATCTCTTCCAGCAAGGCTCAGCTACTACTGACGCTTTGAGGTCAGAGTGCTGGGAAACCTGCTGTCCTCAAGCAAAGCGGTCTGGGAGAGAGGACAGACCAGCAACAGGGAGTGGATGATCTGTTCTCTCAAATAAAAATATGCTACATCCACACAGCCTGGATCTTACTGCACAATTAGCATGGAATCGTGAATTCTGTAGTCCATTTTCCAAGAGAAATAAGATGTAGTGCCCATTGAACAACCATAGTGTCTGAAATTTCTATCAAGCCTGTGTTTTATGGATTTGACCTAGAGAACCAGTGGCTCATCGCAAGCTCATTGCTTTGAATAGTCTCATCAGCTGGACTTGTATAGTCCTTCCCAAGTCACTTCTGCAGTCGCTAAGATTTTGCAGATCTAGAAAGTAACTTGCTGATATTTAGCTGGAGATCTTTAATGCTTGTTTTTATTTGGCAACAGGTCAGCAATGAACAAGGCAGAAATGTGCTTACTCTAAACACCCAAACTTGAGTCTTCTCTGCTTCCTTGGACATGCATTTTCTAAAGACTAATCTGGAAGCCTGCACTTATTCAGGTCTTCCCAATAATACTTGCAAATGATGCTTTGAGGTATCCTGATTCTTTTAAAGCAGAGACATTTCTTTGAAACTAAAAACAAGCCAGTGAGGACACATTACTTGTTTCTTTCAACAGAATCTGGATGGCGCACTGACTGGCAGCTGGTAAACTGCAGACAAAAGTGAAAAGAAAAAAAAGAAGAAGAAATATTAAATGGCACACATTGCTGATTCCATCGTGTAAACAACAGTGTCTGTATCATGGAGGCACCCAGGAACTCATATTATGTTCAATTGGGGTTCTAACCTTGCCGAGGTTCATTGTAGCAGCAGGACATAGAACAGTTATGCCAACAGGGCATAAACTGATAAAGCAAGAAAGGAGGAGGCAAATCTTCCCTTGTGCTGGGTCCTCTGCACACCGAAACAGCAGGCCATCCAGGTTTATGTTGCACCTCTGAAAAAGATGGGAGAAACTGCCCCACCTTTGTTTCCCCATTCAATTCACAAACCTAAAATAGGTTCTGGATAAAGCCAAGACCTTGTGACCCTCTGTTGTGCTGAGTGAATTAAAGTTATCATAGAAAGTGCCTTACTGGCAAAACGAAATGGTTATACATACTGGGACTGGATAACAGAAAGTGGCTCAGAGTGGCTGAGTGAAGACAAAACTTTCTGCTCTACCTGAAGAAGAAAACATTGAGCCAGAGGATGTTCATTCATTGTGACCTGAAAACCAGAAGCAGGGATGCAACCCGAGCAAACCAAGCAGGAGAAGCGGGCAGCAAAGAGGATTTGGAGTGGCTGAAGATTAGAATCTGAAGAGTGGTCATTAAATAAATAACTAGATCAGGAGCCGGACATGAAGCAGAGACATCATGCAGAGCATCAAAATGAGCAATTGCTAGTGGGCAGCGCATCCATCAGAAAGGCACAGTATGTTTAGGGAACTTCGCAGGTGACTGTATGGAGTAAATGCACAAGGGAAGCTAAAAAGTACCCTGATGCAGTACCCACTTCAGGCAGGGGGTGCAACTCTTCTGACAGAAAAAAAGGTGATGTGAGCAAGACAGGTCCCAGCCTTTTCTTCTGGGTTAATTTAATGCAACCCATAGCATAACTGCAGTAATAATGCAGAATTTCAAGTGTCAAGCGAGTAAATTTGTATTAAAATAACTGCAATTATACACGGCCTGCTCCTGCTCCCATGGGAGGCTATGGCAGTTTTGTGATGGACTTCTCTGGAAGCAGAATTAGGATGATAATCGATACAAGCACAGCCATCGTTTTGCATTTTCTTGTAGCTGCCAAAGCCTACGATAGTGAAAAGCAAAGGGGTTTTTTAGATTACAGAGCAAAGGCCTGCAGAGATTTCAGCTACTCTGTGAATAATGGCATGTGATCAAGTCCTTTTGTGAACAAAAAAAAGAATTTCCCTGTTACGTGCACATAATTCCAATGCTATGCCTAGTTATTTGTTTCACTGCTAGTTAGCTCACCATATGGTGTTCAGTTGCACAAAAGGTTTTGGTCAGTGAACACATTTTTCACCTCTAATATAAATATTATTTTGTGCCTTACCTCTGTTAATGGCAAATGTATCACTGATACAATAAAAGCAAAATTGATTTTAGTGCTACGAATGACCCAATGTGCTCAAAAAATTGCCACTTCCTTCAATCAGAAATGCAATCAGGTATGTGGAAAAGCCATTCCATGTATGTGTGATTGCTTTTAAAAGAAAAAGAAAGTAGTAACTAAGAAAACAGCTGTTTGCTTGCCCAAACGGCAGTGGGTGTTTTTGGAAGCAGGCCAGAGGGACTAATAGGAGGCAACCAGTGATGCAGGTGGGTGCATGAGGTTGCTCCCTTGGAGCATCTGAAGCCGGTTGTGAAGAGAAATGTGCAGTGAGCGCTGCTCCAGCCGGAAAGCTGAGCTGCAAGAAGGAAGGTGTGATTATACTGACGAATGACAAGTGCAAAATGTGATCAGCCCGTCCCAGATAACTGCAGCTTATTCCACACTTCTGCTCTGAAGATTATGGTAGGAAAATCCTCATTTGGCTGCTGCGCCCAGCTAACCTAAAGAAATAACAAGTTCTCTAAATAGAAACTATTTTCCAAGCAGATAACTCAGACTGCTTCAGGGTAGCATGGGCAATTCCCATGGATTGCATTCAAGGTTGATTCAATGACACATCCTAAATTTCAGCTAAGAGTTTACCCACCTCAGAGCAATGTGATATGCCCAGAGCAAATGGACAGGATAAAGGACAGTGCTAAGCACCGACTCTTCTCCCCGGGACATTAACTTTGCATTGATGAGACCCCTAGATTTTAAAGAGTGCTTACAGAAGCATAGTGAGAACTGCTTGCAAGGAGCCAGAAGCTTCCCTTGGCTTCCCAAAGCAGAAAATCATTGTTTGCTTTGCTCTCTTTTTGGTGTCAATAAGGTGAACCCTCAAGAACTTCTGCAGTCATCATCTGCAGAAACACACCTGAAGAAATCCCTACGGATGCAGAGGCAATGGTTCCTCGGAACATCAGGACCAAACACTCTGCAGTGCCCAAGGAAGCCAACCAGACCTCCACAGCAGATACTCCTGACACGATATTTGGAGAATGAACACCTAGGACATCCCTATGCTTCGCTATCCCATTAGCATCCTCACTAGATCAACCACTGCTTCTACATGTCAGTCCTACCAGCCTGCAGGCTAAGAGACAAACCCCTAATTTGAGAGCATGGCTTGAGCTGCTAGCATGTTAGGAGAAGTCTGCTGAGCACAAAGGTACCGGTGTCCTTGTCCCCTGCCAACCCCCTTGCAGTCACCACTAACCGTTTGGGGGCTGATGCAGGAATTACCAGCATTTGCCGGAAACAGAGTCCATGAAGGACAGCTCAAGGACAATCTCCTCTTCCCCCTCACCCCTCATTTGCTTTTATCCAGCACACGGTCAGGAAGAAGTCGATTTCTGAAAAATGGTTGTATTGTTCCTTTAGTAGCAAGTCCTGCTGCTATTCAGGATTGCTGGGATTCGAAGGGTTTCATTTTTCAGTGCTTTCCTCCGTGTATGCTCTCTTTTGACAAAACGACGTCTTACTGCAGTTATTTTGCAGATCTTCTGATCTGGAAAAGAGGTGTGAGGGGCAGAGTTGGCCACTGTCTTGTGCTCTTGGGCAGAGAAGGACAAGGAGGGTCATAGATGCTCTCTGGCTTTCCCTGCCCTTGGGCCTGCCAGACTTAGTGTTTGCATTTTGTTTCATTCATTCACCATACTATCAGTGTAACCCACGACAACATGGGTGACATTTGTTGCAAGCTGGCCCCTTTTTCATTAAGAATTGGCCTATATCCACACACATTTACTGGTAATTGCCAGGCAGGCAGCACAGAGCAAATACCTTTTATTTCAAATCCAAGACAAGTCATTGCTGGTTGATAGTTTGCTGGCACTTTCCTACATTAATTAAGTACCTCTCATCTAATATTACACATGGTCTTTCTGAAAGCCTCTAGTGAAAAGTCTATTTGTTAAAAGTGCCAGTTTAAGTCAAAACAACATCCAATATTGCAAATTAGGAGTCCAGATTCCAGGATGAGATCTATTAGTCTTTCCCTGTTTAGCTAATTAAAAACATAGAGGGACAGAATTTGTTCTGTCATTCTTCAATCCACAGGACTCCTTACAGTAGCTAAGAAAAGAATACCAAATTCCCTTCATTTATCTTAAGATATCGGCTGCCTTATCCATCTGCAAGCAAAGAATGTTTTTGCTTAGCTTGCTTAACTAAATGAATCTTGGTTCACTTGCTTGCAGCTGAAGACAAATTAGGCTGATTATATACGAAAGGGCATACAGTACATCTAGGAATTAAACTGCGACTGGGTATTTAGGATGAATGAAATGAATAGACAGCAAAGCTTTGCATTTCTCTGAACAATCAGCAGCCCTCTTTCTCTCACAGTCTTTTTAAGGCACTTTCCAAATAATCCTTGGTGTTATTCTTGTGTGTGTTTAAGTTGCTCTTTTTGCAAGTCTGGATTTTTAAAGAAACAAAAAAAAAACCCACATGCAAACTTTTTCACTTGGGTACATGTCACATTACATAGCTCAGTATCTTACTGTGAAGCTGCCTTTCATCCCTCAGCTGAGGATTTCTTCACTTCATTAGGCTGCTTGGTGTGCACGACACTGAAGCAAGTAATAACAACGCTGCATCCTGCAGCACTGCATTTCCCGCATCGCTTTTATTCCATGGGATGCTGTGGAACAAATATCCTGTCCCATGAACAAGAGTTTGACAGGTAGTACTTGACTTCCACCAATCTTGGTTGTAAGGGAGGGTGGTGAAATACTGATTTCCACTATCTATGTGGATAGATTTCAGTAATTAGCACATTTTAGCCCAAATCACAATCATCTTCTCTCAAAAAGAATAGTAACTGGTGACAAAATCTGTGGCATGCAGTTTCATCAAATGCAAATTAGGGCTAATAAAGACCTCAGATGCTAAGCTGCATTAGGAGAATGAAATAAACTGTAATTTTGTCAAAAAGTAATTCTTTGCTAACATTTCTAGCACAATGGTTTTTGAACAAATATTAGTAATTTTAGTGTTTACAGGTTCAAAATGAGGATTCAAAACATACAGGCAAAAAGGTTTTACAGGAACACTCTTGCGATGTAGCATTAACACGTGGCTATCCCTTTTAGGACTGCTTCTCATTCATTCACACACACAAAACAGATATGTGTCTGACAAACTAGAACTTTAGCTGTCCAGTTTCATGCCAGGACAGGACGGACGCTCTGCCCTCCCTTTTGAAAGTAATGTGCAAATTTCTGGGAAAGATGGTAGAAACCTGGGCTGAGTGGAATCCTTCTGGGGATATTCCCAGGAAAATTTCTCTAAACAAAGAACTACACTAAGGCATTTGGAGTTCATAGACCAAAAATCCTGCTATTTTATGAGCATCTTAAGGAGAGATGGTCTTGTGGGGTACCATGGCTTGTGTTTGCAAATATGCATAACTTCTTATCCATATGCAATTGCAGATGGGCAGCTAAAAGACAGGTATTGACAGTGATTTACCCACTGTAACATGGGGAGCCTATGGCAGAGCAAATACTGAATCCATGTCCCTGGAGTCCTGGGTCATAACTCTAACAGTATCTTTTTTTTTCCTGACATTTTTCCAAAATACAGTGGTTCTTTCCATCTGTACCTGCTTTCCTGAAGCTGCAGTATCTTCTCTTTCTGCATTTGCTTCCCAACTGACCTCTGCCCGTATTCCCAAGATCATCCTCTCTCCCTGATGAGCACTGACTCAGCTGCAATGGGTGCTCTAATGCCTAGGTGCTCTAATTCTTGAGTTTTCTCCACTCTCTTAGCAGCATGGGCAGTCACAGCAGGCTGGTTCTTGTGCCTTCTTATTCCAGCTGCTCTCACAAATGTTCAGGTCATGAAGAAGTGAGAGAGCACTGACTGGACCACAGGCAAATACCTTTTTGTCTCACTAATGATACCCAGGATGCTGCAAGAACTTCAGACCTGGATCTTCTCTGTGATCTGATTAAGCAAAGCAGCACAAAAGTTTTCTTTCAAATCAAGTTGGCTGACACAAACACAGAGAACACACTGTAATACTTGTTTAGCACATTTCTAACTCCAAAAGCATGGGAAGCAAATATAACAAGCTAAATTCTCAGCCTGAGAGAACTTAGTTGATCTGAGGCAGGATACGGCTCTTGGTCTGAATTGGATGCTATCTTATTAAATGATGATAGGTACTCATGAATATAAGTTAGCAGTTTCCTTTTATCCAAGGTTTTTGTTTTCCTGTGATTTGACAGGATGCTGTTTTACTATGTAAACTTGCTTTTGATGCATTGACACACCACGAAAGTATCAATCACGAGGCAAACAAGACAAACAACCATAATACGGCTTGGTTTTGTTTTGCAACACAGTTGTTGAGCTTTCATGATATAAGCCCCATAGTAAAATGATTAACTACAAACAAGAGTGCATATCCAGTTTTCTCTTGAAAGATTGCATTTCAAACACACACACATATATTTCTATAAAAACTATGTAAATAGATGTTCAGTCATATCCTAACGTAAAGAACATACACTACAGGCAGTCAGAGAGATAAACCCTTGTCTAACAATGAGCATCTTTGTCTCTCTCCTAGTAAAAATTCTCCATCATGCTGAAAACAATTTTGCACCTACTGGTGAATCTAGGCCCTCAGCACTGAAGACTGTTATATGACTATGCTGTATAAACACCAAACGGCAGATTAAAATATACACAGGAATCATATCATACCATTATCAGGAGATCACAAATGCATCACTTCTTTTCAGATATTATTTATATAGTTTTTAGGTGTTGCCTTTTTTTCCAGAAAAGATGGTTTAGGAATTTACATTTTTTACAGTGTTGTAATGTGACAGGTACCTAAAGGAAAAAAATGCTGTGATTCATTTTGTACATATTTTGTACAGAATAATCAGTGTTTCTTAAAAATCAAGCAACATCCATCAGAAATGTGAATATTTTTAAAAATAACAATGCTTTTCTTGGTGACGTGAAGCATGAGGAACTGTTTAAAATTTTATATTAAGGCTTAAGTATATTAATGAAATCAGACACAGAAAGATAATACTAACATTAATGACGTTGACAACTAAACTGTTTTAACAGCTCTTAGCTAAATGATCCTCTCAATGACTTTATCAGGTATAGAAAGCTGTAGTACCTCTATATGTCTACATGCAGGGAAATTAAAAAAAAAAAAAACCACTGCATAATGACAGGTAAATCAGGATCAGACCTCAGGAATGCATCCGGAAATTCCTTATCTTTTTGGCTCTCTGGACTGTTAATCCAGCTCAGGGTGCAGAGGAGGCAGGTGCATAACGGGTGCCTACAGAGCTGAGGAACCCCTGGGAAGAAACCTAGCCACGCTGGGATCCCACCTCACAGGGATGTAGGGTTGTTCCTGAGGGAAAATTCCTATTTACATGCAAGCCAGATTGCGTCATTTTTCTATAAAGAGTGTGAATGAGACCACATCACATACAAATAAAAATAAACCTACCTGCAAGCAATGGAATTACAGACTCTGCTGAAGTACACATTTTACACTACTGCATGAAGAATTGCATTTAAAAATGGATTATACAGGCCTTCCTTAGCTATATAACTATACAAATGTCCCAGGAAAGAGATGTAAAGAATATTTTTCTGAATGTCTTTGTCTAGAAAAGACCCTTGTACCTAGATGAGCACTATGGCCAGAATCTTAGTGTTCAGACAACAGATTTGCAGAAGCTGCTTATGCCTTAAAAATTGGTCTGCATGGTGTTGACCTCCCTACATTCTTGAAAAACACTGTAAGAAGTATCTTTTGACCCTGTGGTCAATGGTCTCATTTTAAGTGACTCACAAATGGTCCGTTTTCAATAAGCTACAATTTCTAACATATGGTCTTCATCTCCACTGGAAAACTAAGGGATGACAAATCAAATTTTAAAAAGGGGAGGGGGACAGGCTGGCAACTGTAGAATTGGCATCACTGAGATAAGCAGACAAACAGCAGAGCAGGGCAGCGTCACTATACAAAAGACTGGTTGCCACCTGCCTTGGCCATGCAGATCAGTATCTAAACAGCAAGTTCCACTAGGGAAATGATTCACAGAGATGTCAACACGTTTGCAATGCAATATATAGAAGAAGAACAAAACCAGAACTGGTTCGTATTTTAACTGAGACACCATGCCCATTCAGACAGGAGACACCATACCTGTCCTGAGCCAAGCACATGTGTGTGTGCGACACTGACCATGAAGCTGGTGTTTGACCTACAATCAATATGCAAACCCAGTTTATGGAACTATAAGTCATCCTGGAATGACCACACACACAAAACTTTTCAAGGGATAAAACTGGGTTTCAAACCATTCTGGTTTACTATTGCCTTGGTTTTGGTTTTATATATATTGCTATTTCCTGAGTAAAAATGGGAGTAAATGCAACATCTCTCCCACAGAAACAAGAATGGGCAGACACATCCCAACACTGCTAACCAATTTTGCAGACTCACTCCATTCCAATGACATTGAAAACATTTTGTTACTAATTCAAGTCTAACTGGCAAATTTTCCACCCAGGAGTTCCTGCACAGACCAATCTATTTAGAACACCCAGCAACTTTCTTTTCTTTAACGCTCAAAAGCTCAATAAATGTGTCAAATGAGCATATTAAAGGAATTATTAAGGTAGCATGAAACACGAGGCAAAAAAAAAAAAACGGGACCTGGACCTATTATCCTCTAATATTTTCCCTTTCATATTATCAAAAGATCGAGTTCTTATGCCTGCTGAACTACAATAGCTATGAAAACCTGAGCTCAAACAGAAGCTCATAATGAAAAGCATTTCCTAAAGCTGCTTTAGCAGGTGTTTCCTGCTGAAATGGGGAGGGTCATGAATGTAAATCTCATTTTGAATTTTTCTAACCCCAGGGATAATATTCAGTAGTGCTGCCACTCTCACTGCCATCTGCACTAGAAAGTAGTTCAAACCGAACTAGATAGCACTTGATCCCACTGAGTGAGCCCAATTGTTTGCATTCTTGCACAAATGTGTGAATGACAGCCTTCCGGCGAAGCAAATGCTGGTTCTGCTCCCTTCAAAGGGCTTGTGAGTGATCCTTGCCCTGCCGACTTCATCCTTAATTGGCCTACACAGTGGGGAGCAATTAAAAATAAATGGTGGCTTGCTGCGCTGCTGGAAGGGGGAGCTTTGCGACTCCAGGCATGAGCGTGGCTACCTTAGTCCACTGCACATGCCTTGCACTGGGAACAAGATGGAGAGGAGGAAAACCTGGGTAATCTGCATAAGTGCCATGGAAAAATCACATTGTGGGTTTGCAATGAATCATCATTAGCCTTATGATTCAAGGTTTGATGGTCTGGGGCAATAACTTGCACTGGTGTTTCTGCAGAATGTGGGAACGGCATTTCCCATTATGGCTGAAGTCCAGAAATGGAATTTTTTGTATCATCTATGTTTCTTAACTGAGTGGAAACTAAGGTGTCTCCAAATGAAATATCCAATACCCGAAGTTGCAAAATCTTGAAAATCTTGAAAAAAGCAGTGTCCCCTCACTGCATCATGACAGATTCTCTGAAAGTTTAATCATAGGAGGAGGATTCTGAACCAGCCATTGACTCTCCAAGATCATCTGTATTAAGCACTGGAGTTTGTAAGCAATTTTTAACTATTTATTAATGAAAATCCACTGCCAGGAAGAACTGAAAATCCCTATCTTTCTTGAATTAAAAATACAGATTTTTGCTAGGGATTCCATCCTGTTCATTAAATGAACACACCAGCCCATGACTCCATGATATTCAGAAACAAATTCTCCTTTGTTCATATGACACTACAGGGGTCAGCTTCACCAGGAATTAAACAGAAAATTCAGGTCAGCAAAGTCTATAAACACTTTATGTGGATCATTAGCAAACTGTAGGGTTGCACGTCTAGTTTTTTATCTTGCAGGTGTACTGTGAAGCATTTCAGTGCTTCCTCTATCAGAATTGTGTGATACCTCCAGGGAGATCTCCTAATTTCATGGTGGAATAAAAGGGGACAAAGCCTGCCCTGGAAAAGCTACAGGAAGTAGTTTTCTCTTGCCCGAGCTTGTCGATACTAAATTGAGACTAAGAAAGGTTTTATGCAGATGATATCCTAAATAATCTGTGATGTAGTTTAAGAGTTAGTTTTTCTGTAAAAGCTATTGATTCTTTTTAAGCAGAGTGAGTGAGTATGGGATATAGCTAGTGCAGAGCACATACTGCTTGTCAAACTCATTTTTATGTCCACTGGTTAGCATGAAAATACAAATATCCATATGAACACGATTCCTCATGTGGCTAATGTGTGATGTTACCTTATCTGCATTACTGGCCCACGTTGGAAGTGCAGTAATGTATGTTTGTTACATGCCATCCCTGTTCAACCAGTGTGATTATACAGAGCTGCTCTCTCTCCTAAGAACCAACAAACAAGAAGCAGTGGAGAAAGGAAAAGCTAATACAATCCATAATCCTTCAACAAAGAAATGACACTCACCAAAGGCACTTTGCTTTTAGTCCATTAATTTGTGATACAGTTTCTAAAAAAACTTGGAGATGCTGCAAATCTCTATAAAACAATTCTGAGCAGAGCAATAGCAAAGGACCAAGTACTGAGAGGTAATCATGGGGGCCTGTGCACTGCTACTTAAGGAAGAACAGCACAGCAAACCCAGCTATATCTTTGCAGTCGATGTGATGAAAAGGCCGTGGCCCTGAAAAGAAAACATTGACTTGCTTTGTTGTATTGCTTGTGATTTCTTATATGCTCGTTCTACTTTATTGCCCTCGACACTGATAATCAGACCCATCCCCTGTGACTCTGAGGTTAAGCAATTCCAGCTAAGTAATTTTAAGGGTTTTAATATATTGATACTGTGACCTCTTTAACAAAGTCTTTAAAATCAGGTAGCATTTCAAAGCAGAAAATAATCCAAAGCTTTTTTTTTATTTTATGTGCCTCCCACACATTAAAATACAAGTGCTTAGGCACTATGAAATGTATTTAGATGAAGCACAAGATATGCCAGTAACATGAAAGGTGTTTGTCTGTTCAGATGATTTGACAAATTACATAAGAAGAGGCTAATAACATTAAAAAGTTGCTAGTGCTAGTCCAATCATGAGGCCACTTACCACTCCATTCCTTCCCTTTTCTCGGAAGCCTCAGCCCACTGTTTATTAGCTAACTGGTGGGTTAACAACCTTTTTACCTTTGTCAATTGTTTTAATGTACAATGCTTGTGATTATAATAGTAAAAATAAGTTGTTATTAAAAATGCAGTTTTCTTTCCCTAAGTCCTTTCTTTCCATGTTTGCCAGTCGCCCCAAAACAGTAGAGTAAAAAACCTACAAAGGTTTTTTTTCTCTTTTTTTTTTTCACGCAAAGTCTCAATAATTCTTCAATGAAGGATGGAAGCAGAGCACTGCCCTAGTCCATCTAACCGAGCCAATGAAAGTCGGAGTGCATTATTTCTACAATCAAAAGTATGCTGTGTATTTATACACAGCTATGTAAACCTTGAGACGATACTTTTGACATTCAGGAGTACAAATAAGCTAAAGATTAAGACAAACATAACAAACTGCCATAAATTCAGACTACACAATGCCTACGTATATATGTAAATAGACCACCCACATATTACATGTGAACAGATAAATAGCTGCCATTTTGACATCCCTAAAACTTTCTCTTGGTAATGTGCATATATGTCAGTGGACTAGAATTTGCTTATCAAAAAATTGCTGGATAAGTATAGATGAGATGAAGAGAAACAGTCTCTTTTTGCCGCCCCATCCTTAGCCAATGACCACCGACACAGCACCATCTGCTGGGAACAAACACTCTCGGACACATCTTTCCAGCACGAGTGTTTGTCACCACCTGTCTTCCTAAATAAAAACACTGTATCTCTTGATTACTCAAGTTAATCAGACTGTTAATTTAGCGTTTGGCAGCTAGCAGCACCTGGCAGAAAGCTCAATATGGTCTGTAGAAAGTTGGCATTTCCGAGGCCTATCCAAGAGGTCATTTTGATAGAGCAGCCTCTAATTTCTGTGGGCTCCCTTCACAGGCAGGAATTTTCAAGAGAGCAGGAAGGGCTGCTGAAGCCAAGAAGAGCTTGGGAACCTGAGGCAGGGCCCCTAATTCATATTTAGACAACAAAGTCAGAGGTGACTGACTAGTTGCTAGCGTTGGCTAGTGTTGTGTTATCTGATGTGGACTGAGCTATGGTTGGGGGGCTGGTTTGGGATACAAAGAAAAGAAACACAAAAGGCAAGTGTTAATTCTGCACGCAGTGGTGCTGGGAGAAGAGACCTACACAAGGGATCATAACAGTGACTGTGTTGTTTCACCAGTGTTAAATCTGTGGAAGAATTAGTCACATTTCCCCAGTCAAAACTCAACTTTATAAAGCTTTATTAGCTAATTAGCTACGAAAAGCATCGTACCTCCTCCCCACCTTTAGAGCAAACTTAATAGTATTACCTTCTGATACAACTTTACTTTGACTAGAAGATCTAGGCAAGACTCGGAGGAACACTGGACTGAGCTGCAGCATTACCCATTATCAGCAAAACAGCCGTGCATGTGATAAAGTGGTTCAGTATGACACACTGTATCAGAGACGTAAAAACAGGTCTACATTTAGTAGAGCCAATTCATGTATTTTGTTAGAGAAGCTCTTTTCCATTATTGCTAATTTTCCCCTTGTTTTGCAAGCAGAGCTACCAATTTACAACCTATATGTGTCTTAAAACATTTTATGATTGCAGAAAACACTTTCTATTAGGAGAATTTCATAAAACAGCAGGGAGAACTGAGCATATAAATGCACATAAATACCCAGCTGTAACAAGCTCTCTCACTTTAATTCAACAAAGTTTAGTTTTCTCCTCATAAAAATGGTTTCATTTCACAGAAGGTACAGTTTAATATAAGGATTACTATAGTTTGAATAATCCGAATAACATTTCTGATTAATCATTTTTCCATCTACTTTTAGTAACAAAAAAATAAACAGGAGGGGAGGTCGCTGTGACCAACAGTGCTCTCCAAATCCAGCTGGAGACTGCTAGCAGTAGCTACTTACTGTTTAGGAAGACAAATCTACAGGCCTCCAATATTTTTCAAGTGCTAAATCAATTAATCAATATTTAAAGACCATATATGATAAAATACTTTGATCAGTCTCCCCTCCAAAGACTAGTGCTGTTATTTCATGTCTACAGTGCACAGTGGCAGCTTGCAACCTGTACCACATGGTGCCTCATTGTGCAAGTCAAAGACACTGAGAATAATGGTCCAAGATCCCCGCAAAACATTCAGTTTAAAAGGAAAACCTGAACAAAAGGGTAAAATAAATGAGAGGATATATGAGAGGAAATATTAAAAATGTTTAGGTTGTGCATTCTAGTGAATAGTACTGCAGTGAATGTAATTATTTTTCTGAGCAATATCTTTGTGTCTCTTCATGACTAATGAGGTGTGCTCTTTCATTTTGTTTTTATTTTATATAGGTTCTGCCCTAATTAATATTACAGAGCTGGAAGTCTTTGCATGTATGCATATGAAGCAGAAGAGGGAGAAGAAGAGACCCTCTTACAGAGCATGTCAATGTTTGTCCCTCAGAAGCTTCTTCCTTCTCCTTCTTCTTGTTCTCCCAAAATGCAGAGGTTTCTATGCACACAAACTGTGGCCACGGGAGTAAAATATAAACTCCATTTCATGGGAGTCCTCAACACGTGCTGGTCAAGAGGGGTAGCTGTCACGTTGACAGAGAACAACGGACATAAAATCTGAGGTGAGGGTTCATCCCTACAAGTTTTGACATGAAGGGATTTGTTGTATGAATAGTAGTTTTCATTCACACTGGGCTTTGCCTTTAGCATCTAGTCACACATAAAAGTGGAAGAAATAGGTGTCATGGAAATTTCTGGCAAGCCATTGATTTCATGCAGCTTTCAGGTCATTTTTACACCCCTACATCACTTTATTGAGAGAAAAAAACGGTCAAACATCAGGAATGTGGGCGTTCATTCAGCAAGAGAGGGTCAGCTTAAAAAGTCATCCCAGGTTTCAAAGACCAAGGCTACTGCTGTTCAGAAGTGAGAACAGAGCTTTGCAATAGCCCTCCGGCTAGCACAGAAGGAAAGCGTCTGTAAGAAACAGATGCCTGAGGGTTCTGCCTCATTTCGACGTTTTTAGCAATGCTGACATGTTGGGTTTTGTCCTGCTAATATATAGTTGAATCCCATAAAAACCGACGCCTCTGTGCCTAGCATTCTTTGCTCAGAGCTCTTGTGGACAAAAGGGCCTATCTGAGCACAAGAATATTTCACTATGAGACCAGGCAGCTACTTAAATGAGACCTTTTTACTGCTCCTGTTAAGCATTATCCCCCCCTCCAAAAGATAGATAGATAGATAGATAGATAGATAGATAGATAGATAGATAGATAAAACAGCTCTAAGTTATTTCATATGTAGTCTTTCAATAGTGCAGTACATGCAAATGCATTAAAAAAAGGAGCATAAGGACTCAGCTCAGGCACTGAACTATCTATAATAACCTCCTTTCCACCTCACTGCAGTGAAAACATTTTGTAAAAATGGAAAAAAGGCAGACAAAGAGAAGAAAAGGATGAGTGTCACAAAAGAGAAATCTAAAAGGACAGTGTCAAAAATAAATACTGTACACAGTGTTCAACTTCGTAAATGAGTCAATGATGTGTTAATCCACCTTCCTGTTTTAATAAATATGGCCTATAAAGTGATGGGACATATTGTATTCAAAGAAATCTATAATTAAACTGAAGTGAAGATGTTAGACATAGCCAAACAGATTCATAATTAGCAATAATTATCTGCCTTTGGCTACACCTTGGAATTTGCTCAATAGGTTTACACTAATAAGGAGTGGAGAGTGCTAGGAACCACAATGTAGATTTATGTGATAAACAGCCTGAAGATGAAATGTAAAGTTTATGGGATGGCGGGGAGAAGACAAGGTGGCAGTAACAAAAGTGAATCTTGTTCCATGGGAGCTTCAATTCATCATTTGTCTAGCCTTGATCATCATTCTTAGCCAAATCGGGCAGTTAATTGACGGCACTTCATTCAAACTGCTGAGTATACAAAATGAGCACAAATTACTGCCTGGTTCTTTTCAAAGATGAAAAGTGAATGCAAATCTCACTGCTGCAAACATAACTAGGTATTCAATGGCACCTTATATTTACAAGAACAACTTACATGTATTTTTATATGAATAAACACAGAATTAACATGTTTGTTAATGCTCATCCTCGAAAGCTGTGTTACCTTCCTCTTTTGCTTACAGATATAACTCAAGGTCTTGATTTCAATTTATAGAATATGTTGGCCCTGCCTCTTTGGCAGGTCATGCTTTCAGGCAGATAAAAGCCAGCTATCTGGGCTCAGGTACGAATTTGAGCAAGGAATGCTCAGGATCAACGACGTGCGACTTGTGGTCTGTAGAGGGTTCTTGATGCTTTAATAGGTTTACCTATGGTACTGTAGCACAGCTGAAGTTAGTGGTCTTTTAGGTTTATCCCTTTTAAAGCTTCTATAAGGAATATGGCTTTTGCTAGCAGGCTTTCATTTAAGTCATTTTTACGGTAAATTTTTATGGATGTCAATTCCTGAAATATTTTCCAAGTGATTCAATTCTGTAACAAACCTCATCTATTTAGCGTGGAGATACCTCATTAGCTTAAAAAATAAAAATAAAATAGAAACTACATGTGAAGTTTCATCTCTAAACTTGACAGTTCTTCTAGTTTACAAGAATTTAGGTCCTGTACCTCATATCCTGATTCCATTTTTCCTGAAAAAAAAAAAAATATATTTTAAAAAGTATTGACTATCAAAAATGGTCAATAAATATTGCTTTATTAACATTTTTGTGAAACTCCAGAAAGATACATCAACAGTGTACCACATTCCTAATGCACAATATACGTTGGTACTAAGAACACAAGTAAGGTATACAAAAATATTCAGTGCTGTCTCAGTGTTTCTCATGGTGTCCTTCTCTGCTACCTATGGAAAGGTTATGAGGAATAAGATGCTGCAGGAAAGCAGAAACAGTCCTTACTCCAGCCCAGTGAACAAGCAGGCCTGTAGGAAGCAGAATGGACAGGAAGAAGCAGTTTTACTAGAAGGGAGCACTATATAAAGACATGTAGCCAGAGCAAGAGATGCTTCCCCATGATGCTACCCCCACAACCAATGAGAGGACAAAATGACACTGCTGGCTGCTAATATAAAAAGTATATAAAATAGCACTGACTGATACTGCCTCAAGTAAAACTGTGTTTGTTCTTCCTTAAATGAAAATTTAGGAGCCAAACTCCAAGCTAGAGTTGATATTATGCTTGATATTATTCTGTGATCAATGTCAATTACCCACTGCTATTTTTCAAAGTAGTGTCCTGCTACAAAAGCCAGGCATTTCTTCATATCAGATCTGGATAAACAGAGAAACTCTGTGTAATACATAACACAAGTGTTTATTAATTAATCAAGGCAACTTTCCATGCCTGAAGTACACAGTTAGTTTCTGAAGGTGGTGGGTTTAAACAAGAAATTGCAATTAAAATGAGAAAAGTGGGAAAAAAAGCAAGAGGATTAAAAAAAAAAAAAAAAAAAAACCCTTCAGTGAGAGCTCTCTACCTCTTCCTCAAAAAGACAAGACAGGGTGTGTATGCAGGTTACAAAGATTAACAGTGCCCTGCAGCTACCAGCCTGTGTGCTCCTGTGTTGGGAAAGCCTCAAGAACAATCCACAGGGCTTTTTGGTTAAAAGACTCTGCTGCTGCTATCAAGTGATTCCCATGAAATCTCTCTCCCTTCCAGCAGATCTTCTCCTCAGCAGCATGTCCCCAGACAGCAAGGTCTGCATGTAACCCTGCTCAAGAGGAAACCACCAGCAGTTCTGAAAGTATAAAATAAGTAAGACCTGATTTCTGACCTCTCTCTCTCTCTTTTTTTTTTTTTTCCTGTGATTCTCTGATGCTTAATAAAGGCTGAACTTATTAGCCTTTCTCTCCATGGACAATCTCTCATCTCCATAAATATCTATCTTCATGAAATATGTAGGAACTTAATAGCTCTGAGATCTCTATCACATGTCTGTCAAACTCAGATGAAATTTTCCAGTGTTCAGTATTTGCTGAGAAGTCAGGAAGGAGGGGCTGATATGAAGAAATGCACATACAGAGAGGTCAATTCCATTGCTTTGGCTCTTCAGGAAACAACCCAAACTCCCATCCTCTAGGTGGGAGGTAAAGTAAGGTCAGAGAACATCTACCTCGACTTCTGCATCCTTCACAATTCCAAGACTCTCTCTACTTTATGAGTAACTCTGAAGACACATGACACAACCCTTCACTGTTTCTTCATCAAATCTTAACTGCATAAAGTTTTCCATGATGGTGTTTTGTCTTCATTTCTTTCTTTTGTTTAAGGGTGTTTTCTTTGTCTGATTTCTCTCATTTCCTCATGATTATATAGTATTTTACTGCATTCCATCTATACCTTATATATCTACCACTGTTTCTAAATTATGCCTTTTCTAGCTCTGATTTACTGGACTACTATTTCCTCTTTTCCTTTCTTTTTTAATCTGCTTATTTAGAAATCACATTTCAAGATCCTTTTTGGAAAGGATGGGAGGGGTTCATGTACTTGCAGGGTAGATGTCTTCCTAATAAGACCAGCGTATTTTCTATCCACCAATTAAGGGAAACTGATTTTGAAGCTGGATTTAGTAGTGGGTGCATCCTTATGTACGATTTAGATAATGCAAAGATATGATGCTGAACATACAGGCTCCTATTTCATTAGCTATTTCCCTTGCAGCATCTGTATTTTTTGCACCTCAAAATTTATTCCTTAGCCTGCTAGAAGACAAAGTCAAAAAAAAAATCACAGACATAAATGAAAGTGAGTAAAATGGAATAGGAACCTAATGCAGGAGTTCCCATGTGGAATCTCAAAACAGATCAGTGCCGCATCCTGCAAGGTTCAGATCAGATGTGATCATCTGGAAAGTAGGTCTTTGAGAATAAATGTCAAGCAGCATGATTACGCCTCCAAAAGGGCAATGTGAAAGGTTCTCAGTCTTCCTATGACTATCCTTTGATAGAAATTGAAGGAATACAAAATGTGCCAGAGGGAAACACTGATTGCACACAATCAATAATTTTGATTTTCATGCTGTCGCAATTCAGTAATAAATTAGGAATCAGAGAATCTACTAAAAAATGCCAGATGGTTCATTATGAAATATACCAGCTGTCCTTTTTCCTCCAGTGTCTCACTTCAAACTGGTAGGAAATGGAGTCACTTTAATCTACTCTGCACGGCCCCATAGTAAAAACTGCCATCAAAATAAAGGTTGAAATACCCAGATACTCACTGGGTTCCCCTAGTCTGCCATCATTATGTCATGAAGTGCAACCACTCACCTACTCGGCAAAGCAAATCACATATTTTTACTGATGCCTCTCTGCTCTCAGTGCTATACTGTTTGTGCAATAAGCAATAGCTGTTGTACTATATTTATTCCTAGCCATGTCAGCAACATGCTCCTTCGGTTTACAAGCATGTCTACTGCTTTCCAAACATGACCTCCGCCTCACAGTTTCTTGTTTCAAGGTAGACTAGTAGACTAACAGCTACTTGTATAAGCTGGATCAACACCTACACAGTTGAACAACCAAGGCATGAGTAGAATAGAATATTTAATTTATACTTTAAGCATAGCAGCATCAGTTAGCAAGATCCATATCATCCATATCATAGCAAAGGTAGTTCCTACTTGGAGACCTGGAAATAGAAAGGAAAGGTGGTTCTACAGGAATATACAGATATGACTCAAATCTCTTCAGTTCAATGGACTAGTAATAAACTCATTTCCAAAACACCCATATATTTGAACAGAAGGCAGGGGAAAAATAAGTTATTTAAAAATCACATCTATATTTACTACCCTTGAGCGCTAACTGTGCAAAAATGATACATCTGAAGTGTTAAGAAACGATTCCTTGGGGGTTACAGAAGTAAACTTCTCTAGACACTATGGACTAAAACTCTTCCCTGTTTGGTTTCAGTTCTTTCAGTTGCTTTACTTTAGGGACTAATTTGGCATGTTGTAAGAATGTAATAGTCTATGCATAATCTTTAGAGCTCAGTCTCAATTATTGTAGCACAGCCAAAGCCTTTCTACTAAGGCTTGCTAGAAGTAACAAATCTATCCCTCAGCCAAAAATGAAGATGTAAGCAATGCAAACAGAATTAGTCCAGAGGGACATTTTTTTGCATTGCCTCACAAAAAAAGACTATTCATTTTCAAGTTAATTCTTTTTGGTCCCCTAGCTAAAAAAGATGACTTAATTTCTGTTACTAGTAAGTTCATTAGCAAATTTTAAAATGCATTCCAGTAAATTTTGCGTATGATTTGCTCATTTGTGTAGCTGTCATTTAGGAGTTTACAAATTTAAGTCCCTCTACAACTTTTGGAAGGTTATTAAAATGTATCATTGTTAGATATTTTGCCCTCAAATTGTCATAATTTCCCCACATTGGTAACATAAATTACATTAGTTGGGGGACTAACTGCACACATTTATTCCTCTGAGAGAAGAAACAAATAATTTCATGAAGTTTACATAAATGTACTCACATAAATTACTTTTTCCCACCTGTTAATTGCCAGTCCTGTCTTAGTGTACCATTTATTCTGGAAATAATATATACTTTTAGATATCTCTCTTTTTTATTATTTTCAGAAGTAACTCTTAGTTTTCTGCCTTACTTTCTACGTTTCTAGGTAAACCGTAGGTTACTTTTAACCTGCAATTCAATATCTGAGATAATTCAGCTCTCACAGTGTATCAGGAGATAAACTATATATAAATTCCACCTTTTAACTTCACAGGCAAACTTTTAGGTTTTGACAAAACACTTGGCATCTAATATTCTTAAAACTAACTAAGTTAGCGTCTAAGACAAACAAGAAAACAGTGGCACAAAGAAAACATTTTCAAATAAAACTTAAATGTTTCTCTGTAGTGTTACCTCTCCAAATATTGGAAAATGAAAACAACTCCTTTTTTCCTTATCTAAGCTGTTGGTTTGATTTTTAAAGTTATTTCCACTTCAGTAATCTACAGTTTTAATAAAACTCTGAGACAGAATTTCTTTTAAAACACTATGTATTAAACTTCTGCCTCTTTTTTTCTAACATTTTTAAAAGAAAAGCATTGATAAAATGATGCACTTTGCAAGACCATGTCCCAGGCTATCTCTTTTTAGCAGCTTTTTAAACTGAATGCAATCTGTTTTTCTTGACATAATCCACAGTTGCTTCCAAAAGTCCCTTCTTCACATAGGTTTCTTTACACAGGACTTTCAAAAAGAATCTCTTTAATTAGCATTTAAGTATTTTTTATTCAAATCATAAATATCTTGTCTAACATTTTCATTACTGTAACCAACTGGAAAAATATTCTTGAAGAGCATACTGGAGAGCAAAAAAAAAATCATACCTATTTTTTCAAATTCCCTTTACTGTTGCTCTTTTGGCATATCTTTTCCTTTCTTGCCCTTTTTTATTTAACTTTAAAGCCTATGCTACACACTTTTCAACTACAGCAGGTTGAATTTTGCCAGAGGTGAGTGTTTTAAGTAATAGCAGTCTTGCAAATGTTGAAGGTGGCATGTGCTATGCGCTTAACTCTCTTTTATTGCATCTTTTTTTTTTTTTTTTTGTCCTGGGGACCTGAAGCATCCTACAGAGCTGACATAAAAATACCTAAGATATTTTCTGTGTTTTGTGCTTTATCTTTATTTAACCACTCAGTGCCCTTTTTTCCCCCGTCCTAGAGCACGTACACGCAAACTGAGAAGGTTGTAAGCAAAAGAAAGCTAACTGCTTTCCAGGTTGCCTGCTTTTTTCCTTATTTATGGAGAGCTTTGTCTGAAAAGCCAGTGTTCTCTGTCTAACTTGAGTAGGGGCATATTGTGTCTATTTAAAGATGGAGAAATGGAGGTGAAGTAAAAAGAGTGATTTAGCAAAGTCACAATATAGGTCAGTGTCAGTCGGTTCAGACTCCAGGTATTCTGGCTCTTATCTTTCACTCTAACTGCGTTTTTGCATTCATAGCACCGCATTTTGAGACTGTAGTGACACACACAAAAAAAGCCTTATTTCTGCTCCAAGGTCTTACACTAGGAATCAGGAAACACGGACACCACTGAGCACTAAATTGTGTTGAAATAAATTTGGATAAGGCGCTCATCTCTCAGAGATGATCTAAGCCCAGAGAAGGCCACTTTCTTTGATAAAGGCATTTACAGGAATACGCAACATTTGTGTGACTCTTATCATCAGTTTTAGTTTGCAAATGTCATCTAAATTTAACAGACGCTATGCGTAATAATTTGTGACTTTTATTGATCATGTACATTTGGGACTTGCACATCACCGTTTTTGCAAGCAGATTTCCACATCCCGTGAGCACCGCGCGAGCGGTCTTGCAAATCTTGCAGACGCTACTCATGCATGCAGGGAAAGCCTTGCTATATTTGAGGTCTCAAGCCCAATTTTGTCTATTTTTCTAATTGCCAAGCCCACCTACTGGGGCTTTTACCTTACTCCAGCGTTTGCTGAGAAATTAACCCTAACTCGCCTGAAACCCAAAGCTAAAGCAAACCCACGGAGCCCCCAAAACGAGCCTGACACCCGAGCGCCGCGGGTAGAGGCGGTAACGCCGCCGCACTGCAGCGGACGAAACGCGACTCCGGGGCATTTATTTACTAATTTATTTATTTCTCTTTGGGGCCTGGCCGCGCCGCAGCAGCTGGACCTGCGGTTCCAGCCCTGGCACGGGTGAGATCGGGGCTGCGCAGGGCACGGACGTGCCGCGTCGCGCTCGCCGCTGGGCCCCGTCCAGCGAGACGGGGCTGCTGTTCCCTCATGGGGAGATCCTGCACGACGCCCGGGTAACGGCGTCGAAGAGATGGAGGAGCTTCACCAGAGCGGAGCGCACGCATCCCAGGGCACAACAGGCGTCTGCCCCTTGGCGTCACCTGCACTGCTGCACCCGTTCTCTGGCCAGGCTCCTTCTCCCTCCGCTCCATGATTTTTCTTTTCCTTTTTCCATGCTCCGTTCTGCACAGATGGGTGCCCCAGTCCTTGGATGGCTCCCCAACCTCCACATCTTTGGAGATCCTCCAGCACTAATCCCCTCTTTCTCAGTAAAGCAGAAGCTGCACTGCGGGGTCACCAACACATGCCTGTCTTCTCCCACCGCCCCCACCAAGACAGCGCAAGGTTCCACTCTACCTTTCAGTCCATCCCCACATCCATATCCATGGCGATGTCCAATCTACATCCATAACCCCCTCTGCAGTGAAGGCGCCGCAGCCCTAGAGCTAAAGCAAAGCGCCCCTGGGCTCCATCCTTACAGCCAAGGCCTGGTCAGGACTCACCCGTCAGGACTCACCCCAGAACCAGCAAGTTACCGAAGCTTTTATCAGGTTCCTCTATTCAGTGGACACTTTTTTTTTTCCTTTTTACATGCACAGCATGTTCAGTGCCGTGCACTTTTGTCTTCATTCCCTCTAATTTCCTGCGCGCAGGTGACAAGTGACGCAGCGCGGGTGCTGGCGGGCAGATGCGCTCCCAGCATCAAGAGCGCTGCGTGAGCCCGTGCTTGAGGAGGAGTCCGTTCTTGCCATTCAGGTCACAGTCTCGTTCCAAATATTATTTGTGATCAGTGTTTGCATACTCTAATAAATGAATCCAGCCTCGCCGTGCCTTTGGGTGTCTCGTGTCATCTCCTGCGTCGCTGCGGTGTCTCAGCAGCGTGCAAACTGCACGGTCCTCAAGCACAGATCCAGAGGTCATATGCAAAAGAGCTGAACTTTTTTTGCTGTTTATTTGTTTTTCTCAGCAGGAAAAGGAAAAAAGTCCCCAGTGAGCTATTTTCTAACAGGCACCAGGGGCACTTCCCTGCCCTTCTCGCAGCAGGTCGCCGGGCTGCGGAGGGCACATCCGTAGCTCCGTGCGCTCGTGGTGCGGATCCTGCCGCAGAGGGAGCCACGGCTCCGCGGCCGGCCTGCCCCGCCGCATGGGGCACTCGGCCGATCTCCTTCGAGCGGGTTTTCTCTTTGCAATTGCTTTTCCTTGCGTGGCAGCAGGTAAGAACGTGCAGGATGGTTTGTGCACGTTCCTGGTCCCTGAGGGTGCTCGAGGTACAAGGCGCTGCTGCCCTCGCGCTGCGGCCCTGCCGTTCGGGGGGTTTCAGCGCGCAGGCGGCTCCTCGAGGGCTCGTTTCCATCAGAGCGGCTCTTAGCGATCAACAGCCTCCGTGGCATCTCGGAGACGGCGTATTTACTCACTTCTCTGTTTGTGATCCAGGCGCTCGCCGAGCAAATGGGGAGCAGATGGAGGCTGGTCTTTGTACCAGGGATGTACGGAGGACCTTACACAGAGCCAGGATCAGGACTTTGCTCGGGAAAGCTGCTAACACAGCCAATTTTCAGCTCAAGCGAGCAAAATATCCTCACAGAAGTTTGTTAGCTAGAAAATGGCAAATTTCTATGCACGATGAAATTCGCTTGCAGCTCCTCTGAACTGGAATTGCGTGACCTTTTGATCTTCTGCAAATAAATGAGAAGTCCCAAGGAAGCTTGAAAGTGCTGCCCCTTCACTGGAGAAGGGAAGTGTAGACAAGTTCTGAGGAATTAATGGGTTTTCCTCCATTTAATGGGACTGAGAACAGGGAAAAACAGAGGCAGTGAATCTTTTATTTAACATTACACCACCCGCCAAAATAGTTAATCTTTGGATGAAGGTCGCAAGCAGAGTGATGTCCACACGAACCCGCACCACAGCGCTGCTACTGGGGCTGGCCCAGCCAGCCCCGAAGCTCCCACCACCACCACGGGGAACGCTCTTCTGACGAGGTACCGAGAGGAACACGAAGCCGGGGCATAAAAGGAGACGCCAGGAGCTGCAGGGTGCATATCCAGCCTGGACGGAGCCGGGTCTCCACGGGCAGGCTTTGAAAAGCCATTAGCAGTGTTTGCCCTGCACGATGAAGAGCACAGACCTACTCTAAGCCAGAAAGTGCCTGAGCGCTGCGGTCGCTAAAGGAGCTTCACTGCAGTGAGAGACAGCCCAGTGGTTTTCTAGTGCTATCTTTATTTGGGGGGGATATAGCAAGCATAGCAGAATATATTGAATGATAGTGTGAATCACATCCCCCAAACTGATCTCCCTTTTGCCAGGCAGGTTGTCACAAGCTTTGCTCAGCTATGAACGAAGCCCCAGGTGGATTGCTCAGCCCTCCCTTTGCAGGCCAGCTCTACCACTCTACCACTAGCACACGCTGAAGTGTCCGAAACCCATCCTGAGTTAGGAATTTCTCAGAACTATGGAGTGGTGGAAGGAGACGGACAGCCCCACAAAGGAGAAAGACGACTGCACAGAGCGCTGCCTGGATGAGAAGGGGCCTCCCGCGCTCACTACGCCAAGCGAGAAGAAAATTGTGAAAATCAGTCTGGCCCCAGCGGTAACACTACCAAAAATTCAAGGCTGCACCTCCCAGCAACGGAACAGGGAATCCCGCGTTGGAGCCAGCCTGGCTCAGGCCCCTTGCAAGGTCCTTGGTCCTTCAGCACCCAGAGGTCTCCCACACCTCTCCCGTATCCCAGCGCCACATCCCGGGCAGCCCCTCGGCTGTGCCCAGCGGGTGTCCGGGCATCGCGCAGGGCTCCTCGCAGGGCTCCAGGTTCTCTCCAGCGCCGCGGGTGGGTTCAGCAGCAGCGGGACACAGACCCCTGTGCGGGGACGGTGGCTGCGGCCGGCGCACCCCTCCCTGCAGCACGGCTGCTGTCCCACTGCTCGGGATTTTCTCCAGCTATATCTAATCTATAGAAATAGAGCACAAAATATAAATAAAACAGGCGCACTCACTGGAGCATCCTCCTCCTTTCGGCCCGCCTAACCCGTGCATCGCCAGGAAGAGCCAAGGCGACGCGGCCGCTGGGCACGGTGCTCACTCACCACAGGGATACACAGGTCTATGGGCCCGTCTGATGCTTTTGTAGGCGCTCTCAGAAGCATTAGTTCTGTGGCACTTCACAATCCCTTTTTAATAAGTATTTACCTTCCTGCCTAAGGGAGATGAAGAGGGAGCAAGGGGAAAAGCAAACACATGGTTGGCTGCCCGGGAGAGAGGGGCCTGCAAAGACGGGGGCAGCTGGCGCGGACTCTGTAGAGAATCATTTTATTAAAATAAAACCCTAATTCCCTAATTCTGGGAACCTCACAGTTACTCCGTCAGCACATCACTTGACCATGTTTCAAATGGAGTTCTTGCACCTTCTGCAAGATCGAGTTTCATATTTTGGAGCAGTAAGCATCAAAAAGTCAGCATTAACCTGGACCCAAACTATAGCCACTAGGATCATCCAGGACTTACTTTTAATTAAAAACGGTGTGCAGAATAAATCAGTTGAAAGAGAAAAGGGATCGATTCCTCTCAGAAACTGCTCACCAAGTACACGGCGCCCACGCACGACGGTGAAGCTGAGCAAGGCCCAAACGCCGTCCAGGAGGACACGGGGCCGCGGTCCCGGCTCACCAAGGCAGGGCCCGGGGACCAGAGCTCATTCAGACCCTCAGCAAGAGGCAGCCTTGCCCGAGAGACCAATACAGACCACATAATGCAGCCAATTATCAATATCTGTAATGAGCTTTACGTGCAAGCACACTGAAATTATCATTATACAGATTCAGCAGTAACCGCGTTAGTAAAGCCTGGTCTCAATGACTCATAAATGGAGCAGTCAATGAAACAGAATGGGAGAAACCAAACAAATGGAACTCTTCGTTGGTCTCTGATTTCACAGCAGTTTGTAGGCAGCGGCACCAGGAGCGCGTTTGCTTTGCAGACACCGAGCGGGGTGGGGGGGCTGTCTCGCCCCACTGCGGCCCCGGCCCCTGCAGCCCCATGGACGGACCCGGCGCTGCCCCGCGGGCACCTCCAGCCCTCCCGCACGCAGGGCCGTGCCGGCTGCGGCGCCCTCACCGCGTTACACCGCTACGACACTCACGGAGGTCTCTTCAGTCTTGTTACGCAGAAAGAAACGCAAAATATAAAATAAAATTAGCAACAAGCATGGCACACGTGGAGAGAGCAGAGACCCAACAACAAGGAATCCTGCTTAATACTGTCCCGCAGAAGATCAAGAAGTAGCAATTTCAGTAAAACTGAGCTAGCTCCGCGTCACTGCGCAAAGTCGGTAACAGGCTAATCTTGCACCGGGGAACAGGCGCCTTAAACGGGCACTTAATAAGATTAAGTGCTGCACGACAGGAATTAATTTATGCAGCTGTGGTGGGTTAATAAACTTTGTGATCAGGGCGAGACTAAGAGCCGCGCTCTTCTGGGAGCGCAAAGCGGATTTCTCAGGAATCCAGACCTGGAGGGGCCCACACAGAACCCGGGGTCGCGGCAGCTCGCGGGTTCACCCGGGAGGGGGTCCCAGCCCGTCCCAGGGCCCACAGCACCGTCCCCCAGCCCTGCTCCCCCGGCCCGGCGCGCTGGGCTGCTCCCAAACCGGGACGCGCCAGGGCAGAGAGACGAGGCGCTTCCCACCCAACCAAACCAAGCCCCAAATCACCGCTCCGAAGCGGCCGCTTCCCGCCGTGTCCCGGCTGCCGCGGCCGCCCCCGCGCCAGCACCCGGAGCCCGCGGTGCTGCCCCGCTCTGCTCTTCCTAGCGACACTGTGTAGAGCAATCCTGCACGGAAAGGAAGAAAGACGGGAAGAAAGACAGGGAAAAAGCCACTTGTGCCACCTCGGGGAAGCGTGAGCCTGCAGTGAAATAAATATCCCTTTTGTATCAAAGCGCTTCGCAGCCCCTTTGATAAATCTTATCGCTGTGGAGCTTTTCTGCACTAGAACAACCCCATGAAGGGTTGAAGGAATCATCTAAATTCATCTGTGCAATTCTGTTTGTTTTATATGCAACGCGGCACCGCACAGGCCAGCACGGCATTTCCATTAGTCTTTAAAAATAGTATTAAAGGACATTTCAGTCTATTTAAATTATGTCTATTTTCATTTAAATTAGTTGCTAAATAACAAGCTCTATGCCATCATTATGCCATCGTATATGACTGCTCGAAACATTTCAAACAAAACAAATTAAGGGACCTGGAAATTGCACACCAAGGGCATTATTTTGGCGAGAATAAACAGCGAGAATGGCAAGTCTTCAAAACCGCGAGCACTAAGGCAGCCCTCCCCCGGCGCACACAGGGAGCCCCCTGCTTTATCCTTGCATGGATTTCATTTATAAAACAATGCACAACATCTGCAGTGCCCTCGTTTAACTGGAAAAGGCCCAGTTACCTCGAGGTCCCTAATTCCCCTTGGGCTGCACCCGGAGCTGCCGGGCTGACCTCGTGGGGGAGCAAATCCTGCCCATGCCAAAGGCCCAGCCTGCAGCATCCCCAGATGACACATCCCAGAAACATGGAGGTTTGGGCTCGCCCAAAGGACAGCTAATCACACAGTTGACCATAGATCAATAAATTACAATACACCAAGCAACGCCGGCAGACGGAGCGGCCGTGGCGCCGGGCACGGCACTGCCCGCGCTGCGGAGCGGCCCCCGTGCAGCCTGTGCCGCGGAGCAGGCCCTGTCCTCGGCTCCGCAGGGATCGCGGGAGGGCTGGGGTGTCCAGCCGGCACCGTGCCCGTGCCCACGCGGAGCGCAGCGCTGTGCAGCGCCGCGCCGGCTGCATCCCCTCATGCATCCATGTGCAAGGGGGCAACTGCGTCTTCCGCAAACCGAGGGCTGCGAGGCGGTCTCGGTGCGCACCATTCGCCTGCCGGAAAATTCCTGGCTTCAACTAAATGCGGGGACATAATTTTGTGCGTACATCTGGTGCTCAGCGCAGGTAATAAATCACACACGCGCAATTCATCGGGCTATGAAAAGCGCCTGAGCGAGTAGAAACAGCTCCTCTTCCCCGAGCAATACGGGGAGGGAGCG